>JARYHS010008074.1:154277784-154671443 GCA_031002005.1 Vandiemenella viatica | reverse complement strand
AATCCATGTCGTCGGGGGTGACCTTGGTGCTTTTGGGGTGGGCGGTGCCTAAGCCCCGTAGCCCTCTCCTTCCCTGGATCCACCACTGAATGTTTCTGTGGCTTACTGATAATCATTGAAGTGAAAGGTGAAAAACAGCCCAGGGTAAGAATCTCGCTATATAAAGATTTGTAACGTGTGAAAGTCTCATTACCTACAATTACTGCCGGATTAATTAAATGATTTTGAAATTAATCAATGATAAATGTTTTAAAATTGACCAAACGGAAAACATTTAGTGATTAGCCAAAAACCGACAAGTTGATCTACAAGCAGTGTTGGATTACCCAAAAGGTAGGACTAGGCACGACTAGGCAGTAGCCTGAAGCCCCTGATTTTTGAAGGCTCCCTGAAACTTCACTTTTTTCACTAAATTAAAACAATAAAAAATAAAATCATCCAGAATTAAACAATCAAAATAATATGAAAAGCATGGAAATTAATTTTGTTTGTTTCATAGAAGTGTACGATAAATAAAAATGTAATTTTCAAAATATGATAAATTGGAATAAATAGGGAATCAAAATTTTTGAGAGTGCCTAGGACCCCATACTTTCTTATCCGGCCCTGCCTTCGATGACCACGACGGCAGTGCAACACATTTCTCTTGAGAATCTTTTCCTGTTACATGTATTCATAAACTTATGTAATTCTCCTTCAGAGAATCTAAGACAAAAACAATATTGCCTGCTCGCATTGACAAATCTTCTAGGGCAGCGTATCCAAACCTTTTTCAACCCAAGGACCAGTAAATTTTCAAAAATAATGCTGTAGGCCACTAACTCACACAGGCCTATTTTTTTTTTTTTTTTCCTCCTTTTCGTTTCAGCCGACTATGGACGACGATTACGCAACTTCATTTTTAGTCCAGTAACGGGGTAGTTCTCACTTGCATCACATCACGTAGAAGATTTTTTTTTCTTATCTTGTATATATTCGTGAGAGTATGCAGAAACCAAGTTTTCGACCTCCAACACCCTCGGCACATTTTTCTGTGGCCAAAAAACATCAAAATTTGGGTACTTTTTTCAGTTTTTCGTCTATAACTCCTTCCTGATAAGTCCTATCAAGAAATATTCTATTTTCAATTTGAAAGAGGACAAAATTTCCTACAACTTTCGTATCACAAACTTTTTTCTAAACTCAAAATTAAGCGAGCTACAGTTCTTTGAAAATCAGCCAAATTTCACACTTTTCCTAAAAGTTGGGTTTTTACCTACTTTGCAGCTCAAAATGACCTGAAACCCCTGTATATATAACCGATATATATGTATTTCTGTATGACATAGTATATATATGTACTATACTTTGATTACTGATGGTCCATTCAATAATCATATAGCATTGTTGACCGGGAGATCCCGAAGGATTGTTCGGCCGCCAGGTTACAGTGTTATGGATAGGCCGCGCAGTGCGCTTCTTGTGGCTATCTAACCTGACCAAGTACTAGTACCGCATATAGGGAACCTACAGCTTAAGGTGGAATCCAAACCACAGAATCGTTCTGGCTTACTTCATATTACACAGCAAGCTGTGGCAGAGGTAAAGGTCGGGTTAATGGCCTTTGAAAATCATTGCTGAGACTGGGATTTCGATCTCCAGTCAGACGCCTTGAGCTACCAGATCGCTCTATTACTGAAGATAATAGAGCGAACAACAATGCATAATGTTATGACGCAAAGTTATAAAGTCATAATAATTTCGAAATAAGTTAAAAAAATTGTCATAAATAAATTTCTTTTCCGTTTGGATTGTCCCGGCTTATCAATGAATTGTGTCTCTTTCATCCATTGAATCAGGAACAGCTTCCTCGAGGTCGAAGAAATCTTCCTCTCCTTCATCTACTACATTCCAGGAACGCTTTCACGAGGCAGGCGAGAGCAATTTTTGCAAGCAGCTGAACAATGCAGTCCTGACAGCGACAGCTGCATGGAGGAGAACAAGGTTTCTGGAAGGAATATGATACAACCTTCGAAGTAAACTCAAGTGCATCGTCTTTTATTATTGTTTTTTCTATGACTTTACGCCTCGTCGACGTCGAGTTCATTAGTGGCACGATGGGACTGGCGACAAGGAACGTGAAGGATTTCGGCCATGGCCTTTTGAAGGAAGCATCCCGGCATTCGGCTGGAGTGATTTGAGGAAACCATGGAAAACCCAAATCTGGATGCTTGGACGGGAATTCGAACCGACGTCCTCCTGAATGCATTTATTATTGTAACTGTAATAAGACTGGACGAGCCTTTCCTTCATCCTCACGGCAATGGGTACGTTTCTCGACCCAACTAACCTTTACTTGGTGGTACGTGCATATTGAGTGAAACGTTGCCGCATCTGATTTTGGTGGCAACCGTGCTAGTCTGAATGCATTTTTTGGGCAGATTTCTTAATCATTTCATATCTGAGCCTTCCAATGTTCCACAAGCAATTTTTCCGTACCGTTCCAAGATGATCTGTTCCCCTGCGTGTTCTCCAAATGTTCTCTGGAGGCTAGAGTTCTGAGAAGTTAGCATGCATGTTACTTTCAGATATGGTTGGTATTGAATCATGCAGTAGAAGTTTTCTTTCCCATAGCCGAAATATGCTGATATTGTATCACATCCAGCAAATGCATGGATGAAGAGGATGTGTGTGGGTTCAAACTCGTGGTACCAAAGCCCATTAGCAAAATGAGAAAGCCAATATACTCACTTAGAATCATCACACTGTCGAATTTTGCTGCTTGGGAAATTGCTGCGTCAACGATCAATCCAGCAGCATCTTGTTTTGCCTGTTGATCTTGGATGCCTCCTTTTTCAGTTTTTGCATTAGTATCAACATTACACAGTTCTTGCTGCTCTCATTTGCTGGGTCACTGTAGCATTTTTTCCCTCACTGAAAATGATGTCTGCTGAAGTATCTGATGTTTTCAAACTACAAATCATTTCAGATGACTTTATTCCTCTCTGCGCAGCGTAACTTCGGTATCCGTCAAATATAACTGTGATGTTGGATCTATAGTTCGTTGTCAAATAGGCTTCATATTTTCCACAGAAGCAGCCAAGGTATTTACTACTATGCCACATAACCTTATGCAGGAGGAATCATCCGTGCATTGCAAAAATTTTTGTGTTGGGTGTTGTATCTTGAAGAGATTAAAATGATTCATATAGCGACAATTTTTTTCCATTGTTGTACGGAACAAATTCAAATTGAACACATTGTTTCAATCCATTAAAACGGAAAAGAAATGGATTTATGACTAATTTTTGACTTATTATGACTTAATTTTGACTGCATAAATAAACTTTGTGCCATAACATTATGTTTTCAGTTTTGCAAATCCGTTTTTCAAACTGGTACAAATACCATCAGGTAATAGAACGAAATGGTAGCTCAGTGGTTAAGGTATCTGACTGAAGATCGAAATCCCGTTCTCAGCAGTAATTTTCAAAGGCCATTAACCCGACCTTTACCTCTGTCACAGCTTGCTGTGTAATATGGAGAAAGCCAGAACGATTCTGTGGTTTTAATTCCACCTTAAGCTGTAGGTTCCCTATATGCGGTACTAGTACTTGGTCAGGTTAGATAGCCACAAGAAGCACACTGCGCGGCCTATCCATAACACTGTAACCTGGCGGCCGAACAATCCTTCGGGATCTCCCGGCCAACAATGCTATATGATTATTGAATGGACCATCAGTAATCAAAGTATAGTACATATATATACTATATCATACAGAAATACATATATATCGGTTATATATACAGGAGTTTCAGGTCATTTTGAGCTGCAAATTAGGTAAAAACCCAACTTTTAGGAAAAGTGTGGAATTTTTCTGATTTTCGAAGAACTGTAGCTCGCTTAAGTTTGAGTTTAGAAAAAAGTTTGTAATACGAAAGTTGTAGGAAATTTTGTCCTCTTTCAAATTGAAAATAGAATATTTCTTGATAGGACTTATCAGGAAGGAGTTATAGACGAAAAACTGAAAAAAGTACCCAAATTTTGATGTTTTTTGGCCACAGAAAATTGTGCCGAGAGTGCTGGAGGTCGAAAACTTGGTTTCTGCATACTCTCACCAATATATACAAGATAAGAAAAAAAAATCTTCTACGTGATGTGATGTTTGTGAGACCCCCTTTTTACGACCCCGTTGCTGGACTATTTCCTCTTCTGAGTTTCCTTCCTCCGTCGCCAGTTACATCTGCAATTTTTCCTCTGTCTTTTTTAATGTCTTCCACCCTGGGCCTAATTTTATTTTGTTGTTATTAAAATGTACCATTGTAACATAATAAATCTAAAACCACGTTTTGAATGCTATTAAAACGAAGATATAAAACTGGATGTGAACTATTAAAAGCTAATTACATGTTAATCAGACCAAACTAGATAAATAATAATGTTAATAACCAGATAAATAATAATGTTACTACAGGATGGGCACTACACTATACCACCGGCCTACATACATAAACTAAAATAAAAGATGCTAGACCGTACGCCTTTTATTTTTATTTACTTCACCACTCGCGTTACCAATTTTATCAACTACCGCGGTTCCTCATACCCACTTAAAACCCTTAGTAAACAGTCATTTACTTAATCTCTAGACGCCACATGGAAGTGAATAGACTGTTGTAGAAACAGTGCTGTTGTATGTCTTCCTGGAAATGCCATATTTTTGCCGGGTCATTGAAATATTCAAGGCTTTTAAATGTTGGGCATACAGCCTTATACAGTATGAGTATGGTACCAGAATTTATGATATTCTGCCTGTTGAACTCCTGAACTATGTTCGCGGACCTCCAGTAATCAGCGAACAGACTGAAGCACTATTCCAGTGAATATTTAGTTGAATGCTACATAAATGGCAGCTGCTGTACTCTGCCAGCAGTATTACTAACTTATCGAGCTGCAGCGTGTGACAGAACGAAGTTGTTTCCATTCCCCATTAACAAAGCGAACCCCCGACCTTGAATATTTCCACGAAAACGCTAGAGCGCATGCGCGATCTGTGCCATCCAAGAATTGTCTCCACGACAGCGAAACAGTTCACTGATGTGGCCAACAGATGGAGTTCAATACTTTCCCTAACTGTAGAGTAGAGAATGCCGCATTTATAAATATTTATTTTTCTTTCACTGCATTTATTTTTTAATTTATTTATTCATGATTAGAGGTAGTGACATGTCACAGTGGCACTACGTCTAGAGCCGCCACTGTCTTGTCCTATAGTAAGCCCCGCACGGTACTGTAGAAGTTGGCTCTTTTGGTTACTCTATTCATTATTTCTAACTCACTTCTACTGTTGCTAGCAATTATGCTCCCCAGGTAGCTGAATTGATCAACAACTTCAACTTGGTGGTGTTGTAATTTTATTTGACAGTCTGTGTTCTTTCAGCTTATTTTTAGTGATACTTTTCTTTTATTCAATTTCATTCCATATTCTTCAAACTTATTATTCCACATTTTCAGTTTGTTTGTTTCATCCCATACTGCCACATCAACCACAAACACCAGAGCCTGTAGATCTCTATTGATAGCTCTCTTTAGTTCTTTTAAAATGTTATCCATCACCGCTATGAACAGAAGAGGTGAAAGGGCACTTCCTTGTTGTACCCATTTGGTTGTATTAAACCATTCAGAGTAACCATCCCCAACATTGACACAGCTCTTGCAATTATTGTACAGTATCTGGATCTTTCTAATGAGGTACTCTGGAATTTTAAGTTTTCTTAGACTTTTCCAGATAGTTGTTCTAGGAACATTATTGTATGCTTTTTTAGGTCCATAAACACAATAATTAGGTTTTTCCCTCTTTCCCAATATTTTTATACCAGCATTCTCAAGGCAAATATTAGATCTGTTGTGCTTCTTCCAGACCTAAGCCCATGTTGATCCTCTTCTAAGATGGGCTCTAATATTGTTTGTACTCTGGCTTCAACTACCTTTTCCATAATTTTGAGGCCGTGGGATAGGAGGGTAATACCTCTATAATTTTCACTTTTCCCTCTGTTCCCTTTCTTGAAGATAGGAATTATCACCCCTTTTGTCCAGTCTTCTGGTATTTGGTTATCATTCCATATTGATCTGAGGACTCTATACAGCCATTGTATCCCTGGTGGAATGGCAGCTTTAATCATGTCGGCTACAGTTTGGTTTTAGACAAAGCGTTTCAACAGATTCAGCAATTTTTTGCTTTTGTAAACAACATACTGGAATCAATGCATAAAAAATTAAATTCCCTAGGTGTATTCTGTGATCTTGCTAAGGCTTTTGACTGTGTTGATCATGAGATTCTACTAGGTAAATGACCACTATGGAGTTAGTGGTAAGCCAGGACTTTGGTTTAAATCATACCTGGAAAATAGAAAGCAATGTGTATCACTGAAAGATGCTAATACAGGAGATGTTATAAACTCAGAATGGGGTATAGTTAAATGTGGTGTGCCTCAGGGTTCAATTCTTGGCCCTCTGCTGTTCTTAATCTATATAAATGATCTCACACTTATACTAGGTGATAGTGAATACATGGTGCTCTTTGCAGATGATACTAGCATATTGTTGAAAGACCCATCAGCACAAAACCTCGAAAACACAGCAAATGATGCTATAAAGAAAATTAACAGGTGGTTTAGTGCCAACAAACTAATATTTAATGCAGAAAAGACACAGTTACTTCAGTTTGTTACAAAAAATAAAACAAAGGACAGCTATAATGTGATATCAGAAGGAAAAGCAATCAGTGAAAGCAGTTTCACAAAATTCCTGGGTGTATATATAGATAACAAATTGAACTGGAAACAGCATATTCAACAACTTCTTAAAAAAACTGAATTCTACAACATTTTCACTGAGGGTAATATCTAGAATAGCTAATATAGAAACCAGAAAGTTAGTATATTTTGTATATTTTCATTCCCTGCTCACGTATGGCATCTCATTCTGGGGGAACTCGTCACAAGCACAGAGGGTATTTAAATTGCAAAAGCGTGCTATAAGAACTATTTTTGGAGCAAGCCCAGACATCGTGCAGAAATCCATTTAAAAACCTGGGTGTACTAACAATGCCAGCACAGTATGTATACTCCGTACTATCATGTGTAGTGGAAAATCCTGAACACTTCAATCTTAATGCTGACATACATAGCCATAATACTAGGAATAAATATAATATTCACAAGGATTACAAATCACTGTCAATTGTACAGAAAGGGTTAACATTTACTGGAGCTTCCTTATTCAATGTCTTACCAATAGAAATTAAATGTTATCTACAAAAACCCAACTACTTTAAGTCCAAACTGAAAGAGTTTCTGCTTCAGAACCCATTTTACTCTGTGAAAGAATTTTCTTCTTAGAATTTGGTAACTAAGAATGACTGATAAAATAGTATATATGGTGTATGGAAGGGGAAGGTGACAAAGTTGTCCACAATTACTAAAATGATATATGTTTTTTTTTTCTTTCTGTTGAAACTTTTGACAAATGGAGTAATTACACCGTTTACAAAATTTCACTCATATATAGTAACTAACATGGGATGGCATGCACTCAAAAACTGCTGTGAAAACTTAACATACTAACAGGTTTTTAAGTAATTGACAGCTTATGAGTTGTTGGTAATATAATTGATATTGTTAATAGGTGTGTACACTGTTTAACATAAATAGCAACTAACATGATATAATATATAGTCGCAAATTACAGTGAAACTTATCATGGTAACTGGTTGGTAAGAAAATAACTGGTTATTAGATGCTGGTAACAAGTGTATACACTGTTCCACATAATAAGTATTAATTAACTCGGGATTGTATGTGTAGATTACAGGAGATATTGGTTATATACTAATGGGTTATAGCTAACTTGTCAATATATAATAATATTATCAATTATATAGTAATATTGACATTAAAAATAAGTACTGTTCCACATCCCCGAGATTATTCTCACATGGGATCAAAGTGAACATATCTATCTATCTATCTATCTATCTAACTATCTATCTAACTTCCTCGGCTCCTGCTGACTTGTCACTTTTCATTTTATGGAGAGCTCGCTCGACTTCTGACCAATCATCAGCAAATCGTAGCATAATGATTTTTTCTGCCTGAACACTTATACCAAATTCAGATATTGTTTTCACTTTATTTATTGCTTCTTCTACATATTAGCGGGGTAGAATAAAACCTTGTCTCACACCCTTTTTAACTAAAGTGTCTCTCATGATTCGTTACTTCTATTGTAGTAATTTGATTCTTATAATGATTATAAAATATTCTTCTATCTCGATATTTTAGACCAGATTTCTTTAAAATGTTGAACATCTTGCCCCACCTAACATTATCAAAAACTTTTTCTAAATCAATAAATCCGCCCTTCAAGTATTAATCTTAAGGTCAGAATCGCTTCTCTTGTACCGCGGTTTTTCCTAAACATAAACTGTTCTTCACCTATTATCCCCTCTACTATACTTTTCATTCTTCTTTACATTATTCTGGGCAGTAATTTCGAAACATATGAAGTTAGACATAGAGTGCGACAATTTACACATCTGTCAGCTTGTCCTTTCTTCGGAAGTGTGAAGATGACACTTTTATTCAAATTAGTTGGTATCTCTCCTGTTTCATTGAATAATCTTTGGATTCCTTCTTCTCCTAAGTATTTCAAAAGTTCTGCAGGAACCTCATCAATTCCAGCTGCCTTATTTGATTTCAAATAATTCAAAGCTCTCTCAAATTCTGCCCTCAGAACACAAGCGTCTGTGGGTACACTCGATACTTTGCACAAATCTCCCTACTACCCCGGCACGCGGAAGTGACGTCGCAATGACGATAAACAAATACGCCATTTCCGTGATGGGCGCTTGTAAATATGAGAGGCTGCGCTACTACGAAATGTTATCAGCACTGCAAAAATAACATAAAAATTATCGGTGCAGGGATCATATCAACCTAAACAGTTTCGTTTTGTCATAGAATTCGTGGTTAGGTTGAAATACGGCCTACCAAGAGAAAAAAATTTACGAAATTTTCGTTCTGCGGCATCCATCACGGATATGGCGTATTTGTTTATCGTCATTGCGACGTCACTTCCGCGTGCCGGGGTAGTGGGGAGATTTGTGCACGGCATCGAGTGTACCCACAGACGCTTGTCTCAGAACAGGAGCAATCAAACAATGTCGACATCAACTTCTTTTTCCAGTACACTGTTATTCACATCTCCATCATACAGTTTCTCTATGTATTCCTTCCATCGGTCATCTCTTTCTTCTGAATTTAGAAGTGGTTTCCCATCGGAAGCTTTAATGTTTATACCTCTGTTCTTCATTTCTACAAAATTCTGTTTGATCTTCCTATACACGCCTCTACTTTATCTTTACCATCTCCTTTTCAATTTCTTCACACTTTTCTTGCAGCCTTTTTTTTTGGCATTTCTTGTTTATTTGATTTCTAAATTATCTGCTATATAAAATTTTAAAAATAGCCTAGGTGAATGGTTAGGATTTTAAAACAACTGAAACCTTCAACAGAATTCACGGCTTACTTAGAAGATATTGCACTGGTAGTGGATAGACCTATTTAATTTCGCCAGCAGCATCAGTGCAAAGGGATTCTATCATTACCGTGTAATTCTTATGGAACTCTGTGAGACAAATAAAGAATTATTTTTTTTCTGACATTTCGCCTAGTTATCGAGATATACTGACTGAAAAGTGAGGTTGTAATGTCGAAATGCGGCCTGGACCAAAAGAATTTTTTTTTATCTGCTTAACGTCTCTCTAACAGGGAAGGTCCTCAGAGACGGGAAAGAATGGGGGGGGGGGGCAAGGAATGGGAAGGAATTCGGCCATGGCATTTTGAAGGAAGCATCCCGGCATTTGCCTGGAGTGATTTGGGAAACCATGGAAAACCCAAATCTGGATGCTCAAACGGGGATTCGAACCACCGTCCTCCCGAATGCGAGGCCAGAACGTTAGCCATTACACCACCACGCTCGGTTTAACGTATCTTAACAGCTAAGTCTTCAGAAAAGACGGGAAAGGATGAGGGACAAGGAATGGGAAGGAATTCGGTCATGGCCTTTTAAAGGAAGCGTCCCGGCATTTGCCTGGAGTGATTTGGGAAACCATGGAAAACCCATGGTTGGATAGCCGGACGGGGATTCGAACTGGCGTACCTCCCGATTGCGAGGCGAGAATGCTAACTGTTACACCACCAAACTCGGTGGGATCAAAAGAAAAGAGAACCAAGCGTGATATCAAAAAATTGTTCTTTACTTTCAGTTTGTTTCCTTAAGTTATATAAGAATTCATCATCAGATTGTGGCGCCACGGTAATAATAGAACTGCTCAGTTGGAAGCTTAAAATGGGAGTAATTTACATCGCTTGTGTCACTAACCTGGTGCTCAGGGGCGTAGCTACTATGGGGCTAGGCGGTGCAGTGCACCGGGGCCCTCACGCTCAGGGGGCCCCCAAGCATACCTCAAGGGGCCCCTATGCGCACCTCTAGGGGCCCTCAAGCGCTGTTTAGAGGGCCCACGAGCCTTCACGGCAAACTGGCGACATTTCTTTTTTTTTTAGCTCTACCGTCGTCTAAGGGGCCCCTCACTAAGGGCCCTCACTGCTCAGGGGGGATCCCAACCACTGCTCAGGGCCCCCTAAAGAACAATTCAAGGGCCCCCATCCTCAGTTCAGGGGGGCCCCTACCAGCACACAAAGCAAAAAAAAAGGTCGCCCGTCTGGCCTGAGGGCCCAAAATAAATTTTTTGCACCGGGGCCCTTGTTGACCTAGCTACGTCACTGCTGGTGCTCAAGAAATTACTAATCACTAATAACAAATAATTAGTTCCTTATGCTATAAAAAGAATATTCTGCCACAGGCTGCATTTCAAACAAATCACAATTCGACTTAATATTGCCACTAAAAAGATAAAACGATGCAAACGCAACTAAACACATGGAACTATCGCGAATTACACTTCGTATAAGAACAAAATTGGCTTCATTACGAATCCTAGTTCGCATAGCACAAATTATCACAATTAATTTCATCATACACTTTCAATATAAATTACAATTGGACTAAATAACGTAGAATAATGTATTAGCTGAATCGCCATGTAAACTTGATCCACTTAGCACAGAGCTTGAACGTTCGTTTACCATAAGGCTAACCTGTTATGTTAAAAATAGTAAGATAGAATCATAGAATGGTTGTCTGCATCAACACATATTCGATAGCACCGTCGTCCTATTGAGAGCTACGGTATGAATAAACTTTTTTTAACAGGCGTTGTAAATCTATAATGACAGACCATACTCTTGCAGACACCGCATTACAAACACTTCAAGAACAATAATTACAACGTGACCTAACTATGGAATGTTATTCCAGGTTGTTTCTTACTTGTTCTGTTTGTGCAACCATAGGCTACACAAGATGGCGTTATAAACACTTTGAAATATCAGAACATGAAATGTTCACAGCGGGAAAGGTAATGAAATCAGACCAATGTTTTGAACGGATGAATATGGCGGCACCGAACATTGTGGGTGAACGGTTAGCGTTCTGGTCTCGCATGCGGAAGGACGCGGGTTCGAATCCCCGTCCGAGCATCCAGATTTGGATTTTCCATGGTTTCCCAAAATCAATCCAGGCGAATGCCGGGATGTTTACTTCAAAAAGGCCATGGCCAAATTCCTTCCCGTTCCTTGTCCCCAGTCCCATACCGCCTCTAATGACCTTAGCCGTCGATTAGGCGCAAAAAAAAAAAAAAAAAAAAAGAAAAAGCGGCCGCGCATGCGCATTTGCTCCAGAATTTGCAGGAGGCTTGTCTCTTCTCTTTTTTTCCTACCTCTATGCCCTCCATGGACGTTTCCAGGCAGTGGCGGATCCAGAATTTAGGTTTGGGGGGGAGGGGGAGGGAGGGCTTGAGTGAATTTCGTTTGGGGTGGGGCTTGAGCGGATTTTTGGTTGGGCGGAGGGGCTTGAGTCGGGTAAGGGTTAGCCTTTATAGTCAAGTCACTCAGTAGAGCTAATAAAAAAGGTCTCCAAATCTCCAAAATTCCGATGTCGGGGGTGAATCTTAAATACATTTGGGGGGTGGGGGGCTTGAGCCCCCTCGCCCTCCCTCCTGGTTCTTTTCTTTTTTTAACTTCTTTACGTCTCTCAACAGCGAGGTCTTTAGAGACGGGAAAGGATTGGGGCAAGGAATGGGAAGGAATTCGGCCATGGCATTTTTAAGGAAGCATCCCAGCATTTGCCTGTAGTGATTTGGGAAACCATGGTCCTGGATCTGCTACTGTTTCCAGGTGTATATCCTTCTTGCATGATTCTTAAATAGTGTTGTCACCACGACTAGTTTATATCTTTCACAAAATTCTAGCAACCTGGTTCCCCGCTCATTTCTTATTCCTTAACCAAACTTCCCACAGTATTCCGCTCTTTTCCTTCTCCCACTACCACATTCCAATCACCCATGATTATTAGATTTTTCTCCCTCTTCACATATTGGATTAATTCTACAATTTCAGCGTATACATTCTCTATTTCTTCATATCCTCCTGTAACGTTGGCATGTACACTTGTACTGACGTATTTGGGGTGGGCTTAGTTTCTAACCTCATCAAAATAATCCTGTCACTAAGCTGTTCATAATAACTCATCCGTTTTCCCAGGGGCGGACCCAGGAGGGGCTTGAGCAGATTTTGGTTTTGGGGGAAGGGGCATGAGTGGACTTTGGTTTGGGGGGCTTGAGTTGGGCTCCTCAGATTGCAGCCGCCTTAAAAGATCAGGAGAGATTAAAAAAACAGGTCTCCAAAATTACGATGTCGAGGGTGGAACTAGATAATTTTTTTGGAGGGGCTTCCTCCCCCTAGCTCCCCTCCCATGGATCCACCCCTGCGTTTTCCTCCTCTCTTGTTCATTACGAATCCTACGCGAGTTGCTCCATTGACAGCTAGTCTGTTAATTATCCTGTGATGCAGAGGAAATTTTTTACCATATCATCAAATACATTGTAGAAATAGTAATGGAAACGTTTAAATATGGCTCAAAATGTAGACTAATTTCTAAGGAGGTTGTGCTTAGACTGAATGTTGGATAAATTTCAAAATAAATAGAGATTTAAAGTCAACTCTCTACTATTCAATGAGGGCTAATTAAAGATTATCATCATCTTATGTCAGATAATGGAATTGTCAGGAGGTTTGAACGGATGCTTGTAACATGCAGCCATATAATATCTGGAAATATTATATTTTCATTCAGATTATAGATTTTCATTCAGCAAGGCAACAGCATAGATGCTATTTTTCCATTATTGTTATTTGTAAAATTTTTGAGTGCTATTTCCTGACCCACCTACTTTGGACCTTTGTGACTTTTAATTTCCTCCGGTGTTGTTGGTAAGTTGTTCATCACTTCCCTTTGTAATTTATTCCAATCCTTGACTTCTTTACCTGCAAAAGAAAATCCATCCCTGCTTTAAGCCTGGAATCGAGAGCCAGCTTAAGATCATGGTCAACTATTCCCTTCCATGCACTACATGTACTCTACCAATATTCTTCTAAGCCTCATTACCAATTTACATATTCCTTGTACACTCCAAGCACTCTTTCACACTCATCCTGTCTTTCAGTCCAGCTCCTACATCATATCAGTTACTAATTTACAGTAATTTCCACAAAACAAATCTAGTTGCCTGTTTTTCACCCCTCCCCTGTATTTGATACCCAAAATGTGGACCCAGTACTACATCACTATATTGAATCAATGGTCTGACCAAAGTTTTGTAAATCAATACCTTCACTTTTCTGGTACATACCCTAACCAAAATCCCTAATAAATGAAGGATTTTGTAACCTCCCATATCATCTGTCCAAAGTCTCTTGCCCAATTGAGTTTACCATCAAATTTTATGCCAAGATATTTACTTTCCCAATCTTTAGATCTTCCTACAATCATATTGAATACTGAAGAATATTTCTGTGTTCCCAATAAGCAAAGACTTTTTGGTATTTATCTTCATTCAAGGTTAACCTATCCAGCTAGATAATCCTGACCCCGTATATCTGCAGCTATTTCCAGTCCTATCCCATTTTGATCCTATTATATACCATTATGGCATCTGAAACAAGTTAACTTATGATTATAAACCATTAACACAATCATTCATTAAAATAATTAATAGCAATGGTCCCAATATACTATCCTGCAGCACTTCCATGTTCACTTTTACCTCTTTTGATACAGTATTTCCAACTCTAATGCTTTTCTTTCTGCCTTAAAAGATTTCTTCTATCCAGAATGTCACTTTTTCATCCACTCCAATAGTTTTAAACTTTAATACCATTTTATGGATCACTCTATCAAATGCTTTTAGATCTATTGCTATACTGTTAACTTGGCCTCCCTTGTCCAATTCATCCAAAATATCTCACATATAGCCTAACTGAGATTCACATGAACATCATTGGCTTAAGCCATGTTGTCAATTTGCAAACAAGTTTCTTTCCTCACAGACATTTTTAAAGTGATTGTATATCAATCTTTTCACCAATTAAGTCAATCGTCTCGTAATTTTCAACACTACTTGTCACTTCTTCTTTATGGGTTGGTGCTACAATTGCACTTTTTCTGTTATCATGTAAGCAGCAAAGTTCAAACTCAACCTAAAAAATATTACAGGGTAAGGTACAATGTCAGTTCCATCTATCTTTAATTTAATTGCAATGGAGCACACGCTCCGATGGCAATTTACCTACACACGCAACTTCCCCCTATCCTGCATCCACCTACATTTGCCCTCTACAAATTTTATCTTTAAATTCTTTCAAAGTTTTCAGTATATTATTCATCATTTCTCTTGGTAACTCATTCCAATCCCTGACACCCTTACCTAAAAAAGAAAATCTTCCCACACCCTTGTGCCTGAAATCGAGTGCCAGCTTGTGGTCATAGTCATCTTTTGCCTTCCATGAACTACTTTTCATACCTACTGCAATATCTTTCCATGCCTCATCGCCAGTATACGCCCTGTACACTCCCATGACCCTTCTCATTCTCCTCCTGTCTTGCAATGAATCCCATTCCTGCTCCTTTATCATATCTGTCACTTTAATACACCTGTGGTCGTATTATCCAAACCAGCTTATTTATGCTGCTTTGGCTTTATTCTTTCACAGGATGAAGAGCTATTTCAAATTTTATAGTTTGTTCATCTCAAAATACATGGAGAATCTTCTACTCTGATATACACCTTTCCATCCCTGAACAATAGTCTCTAATAGTATCATTAAATCAGCTACCAACTAACTCTGCTATTTTTTAATAAACTTCTTCTCCCTCCATCCTTGTATACAATTGTATGAATACCTTTCTTCCCCTCAGTTTTCTAACAAAGTGGCAGAAATTTCTACATGAATTATTCAGTGGTACCTCTGCACCCACAATATTCCCCAAAAACAATTTTTAACTCCACTCTTTCCTGGTATTAATTACTTGATTGTTCCCTAATGCCTTAGTGTCTCTTAAATCTGCTGTGTTCTCTTTTTACTTACCGCTTTGGTCTAATCGTCTCTATTTTTAGTATATAGGTACAATACTATTATTTATTTTCTGTTTTGTAAAAAATATTTCTTTACCTATTCTTATTATCGCATTGTACTGTTACAATTTCAACTCATCATACTTGTGCTGTTCTTGTGCATTTTATAACTGTAGGCCTACCTATAACCACCTTCAATTATGTCCACTGGATCATTGAACCCTCTAATATCAATCATAACTGCTTAGTGATCACTTATTCCTTCAAAACCTACAAGGTTATAATAGTTTTATTAGGAATATACTGCAATGTTTGATTCCATTGGGCTCCACTCTATCTTGTGTTAAGCCTCCTAACTTATTAAGGTATTTGAAAATCTCAGTTGCCTTGTGTTGTTAATTTCCTCCTCAGTTTACAGGTGGCAAATTTAAATCCCATTCCATATTAATAATTCTACATCCACCTTCGAATTTAGTTTCTCTCAATGAGACTTATGTTCACAAGTCATTCTTCACTACAGAAAGCAGCCATTGAGATTTTGGTTTTCCATAGTTTCCAAAAACCCTGCAGGTGAACGCTGAGATGGTTTCTTCATAAGAACATGGCCAAATTCCTTCCTCGCCTCTAATAATATCGAGTCAATAAGCCTTAAAACCATAACCAAGAAAGAAAAACGGTATACTCTATAATCATAGGTGAAAACCTCACCATCATCACTGAACCAAGACCCTACCCCTACAGTAG
Source organism: Vandiemenella viatica (assembly GCA_031002005.1). Classification (NCBI taxonomy): domain Eukaryota; kingdom Metazoa; phylum Arthropoda; class Insecta; order Orthoptera; family Morabidae; genus Vandiemenella; species Vandiemenella viatica. Next base: position 154,655,127 of record JARYHS010008074.1, on the reverse strand, counting down.
TAAAAATCTTATAAATGGTGTGATATTTTTGGCACTATTCTTCACCTTCAATCCAGAATGGAAGAGAGATGGTGGCAAGACAATAAATTCTGGATGAGGCTCTTTCATTACCATACACAGTTCACTGGAGTAGAAAATTGATGATAATGATGACTCTTCACCAGAGCTCCTCTTTAATTGTTCCATCAGCTTCAAATATTTTAGTATTTACGATTTTTTCCCCATCCTGTATCTGCATTCATTATTCTCTGGTCACCTATTTTTATTTCTTAACCGTCAATATATAACCTTATTTTTTTGTTGCTATCATCATTATCTCAACTGGTTTGATGCAATCCTCCCTCTTCCTATCTTGTGCTATCCTGTTCATCTCAACATACTCCTTATAATTTATGTCTTCAATTATTTGCTTCATATATCCTAATCTTTGTCTTCCTTATATTGTTCCCTACACTAACAATTTTTTGTATTTGGCTTTATGCGTCATTAGAGGTGGGAAATAACTGGGGACAAGGAAGGCGAAGGTCTTTTGAAGGAAGCATCCTGGCATTCACATGGAGTGATTTGGGGGAACCATGGAAAACCCAAATATGGATGCCTGGATGGAGATTCAAACCAGCTTTCTCCTAAATGTGTGGACAGAGCGTTACCGCCCATCCACCACGCTCAGTACTAACAAATTAACCAGTCCAGCATATCTCAAAATATGATCCACCATCCTGTCTCTTAGACTCTTCCACAACCTTCTCTTCTCACCCATCAACCGCAAAACACATTCATTTCGTACTTTATCTGTCCACTTAATTTTCAGCATCATCCTATATCACCACATTCCAAGTGCTTCAATTTTTGTTCTTTCTGGTATTCTTTAAGTACATGCTTTGCTACCATAAAGTGCTGTACTCCACACATAGTGTTTTGAAAAGTGTTTTCTGGGTGCTATGTCAATAATTGAAACTAAAAGCTTTCCACTTTCAAGAAGGCTCTTTTTGCTAGTGTTTTCTGCTTTTAACATCGTTCTTGCTTCTTCCATCAGTTCTACATTTACTTTTTAAGTAACAAAATTCACTTACATCTCCTACTGTATCCAATCCTACTTTTATATTTAGTCTATTATTATTGCTATCATTTAATCACTTTTGCCTTGATTTGGTTTATATTTAGACCAAAATCTTCCATCAGTGTTTTGTTCATGTCATTCAGTAGCTTCTCAAGATCCTAAGTCTGTTCTCATAACAGGATATTGTCATCAGCAAATCGTAGCAGAATGATTTTTTTTTCTTTAACATTTATTCCACATAAAAAAATTTCTTATACTTCTTTATTGCTACCTATAATAATGGGAATAGACTACAACCATGTCTCACATCCTTTTTAACCAATGCATGTCTCTCAAGGTCTCTACTTTGATTGTAGCCACTTGATTCCTGTATAGATTATAAAGTACTATTCTATCTCAATATTTTAGATTATAAAACATTCTTCTATCTTGATATTTTACACCTGACTTCTTTAAGATTTTGAACATCTTGTTCCATTTAACATTATCAAAAGCTTTTTCTAAATCAACAAACGCCATAAAAGTGCCTTTGTTTCTTGATCCACTCCTTCAAGTATTACTCTTAAAGCCAGAACTGCTTCTCTTGTACTGTGATTTTCTTTTAAACCCCAACTGATCTTCCACTATCCTTTCTATTCTTGTATATTATCCTGATCAGTAATTTTGAGGCATGTATGCACTTATGGTTCGGTAATTCTCACATTTATCATTTTATGCTTTCTTTAAAAGAGTGAAGATGAAACTTTTACTAAAATCAGTTGGAATCTTTACTGTTTCACAACTGTTTGCATGATCCTTGGTTTCCTCCTTCTTCTAGGGATTTCAAAAGTTATGTGGGAGTTGCAATTCCAACCACCTTACTTGATTTCAAATTCAGACTTGTAAACAGCATCTCTTAAGTCATCAATGTCGACATCCACTTCATATAATTTCTTTTTGTATTCTTTCTATTGATTAGGTCTATCTTCTACGCTTAAAAAAGACTCCCCTTTAATGTTTATACATCTGTTATTCATTCCTCCAAAAATTTATTTGATTCTCCAATAGCCCACATTTACTATACCTACTACGATTTCCTTTTCTGCCTCCTCGCATTTTCCTTTTCCTTTTTTTTTGCCTTCTTGCATTTCCTGTTTGATTTTTAAAATGTCTTCACTGCTCTTGTTCTGTTTCATTTTGATTATTTTTGTGCCTTCTCCTTTGATCTTTTTTTTTTTAACGTGATACAAGGTTTTCAGGGGGCTTGTCTCATAAAGCATGTTTCTTCACCAGCTTTGATTATTTCTCTTTTCAATGCATTCCATTTGTCCTCAGTTGAACTCCTTTCAGAGTTACTTCTTAGACCCAAATCTACTATTTCTGCAAACTTTTCTCTAGTGATAGATTGTTTCAATTTATCACTTCCATTCTATTCTGCTTGTATTACTTCTTTAATTTTATCATGAGCTTGATAACTATCAGATTACGGCCGGAGTATGTCTGCTCCTAGGTATGTTTACAGTCTAGAATTTGATTCCCGAGTCTCTGTTTTAACCACGATAATCTAGCCGATATCTACCTGTATCCACTGGACATTTCCAGGTATATATCTCTCATGCACGATTCTTAAATAGTGTGTTCACCATGCCAAGTTTAAATTTTTCACAAAATTATAACAACCTCCTTCCCCACTCATTTCTTTCTACTAGGCCAAAACTTCCTATCCTTCTCCCACATACCAATCAACCATAATTTTTAAATTTTGCTCCCCCATCACATTTTGGATTAATTCTTCAATTTCATCATTGTCTTCCTGAAACGTTGGCATATACATTTTTACTAACACTGCTGGAACAGGCTTAGTCTCTATGTTGATCGAAATAATCCTGTCACTAAACGGTTACTAGTAACTCACCTATTTCCACATTGTTCATTAGACCAAAAATCCTGTGCATCATTCCATTTAATCTCACTCATCCCAACAACATTTAACTTAAGTCAGTCCTCCTCCCTTATAAGTGTTCTAATCAACCTGCCCTATTCAGACTTCTAACATTCCATGTTCAAACTTGTAGAATGCACCTATCTGTTCTATTCTGAAAATTCCTCCCTGAGCAATCCCAACCCAGAGATCCAATTGGGGGACTATTTTACCTCCAGAATATCTCACCCTGGAAGAAGCCATCATTCTGTATGTAATTTGAGAGGTTTACATGCCTCAGGTTACCCTTTAGGTCTTCAATGCAGTGGCTTTCCATTGCTTTATGTATGACATGCCTCTGATCATTTCTGATTCATCCGCCGATAGTGGCCGTTTCCAACTCCAAGGATAGGAGGATGTGCTGGACAATTCCCCGCTCAAGTAGGAGAGGTTAGCAATTGGTTGCAAGAGGCTAATGTATTCTCTCGTAAGTCCTCACATACTACCTCCAACCTATAACCCCATCATAACTGGAAGAGAGCTCCCTTACAGATTCATCTAAAAACTAAGAAAATAGTCCTTTCTATATGAAAGGTTTTAGTTATGGCTTTACACCTGGTCGACATTGAAGTCATTTGAAGCAGGAAGGGACTGCGGACAAGGAACTGGAAGGAATTTGGGCAAGACCTTTTTGAAGGAAAGATCCCAGCATTTGCCTGGAATAATTTGGGGAAACCATGAAAAACCGAAATCTAGATGGGAAATTGAATGTGTGTCCTCCCGAATGCAAAGCCAGAGTGTTATCACTCAGCCACCATGCTTGGTATTTATAAGTAGATCATGCCTAGTGAAACCAATGACATTAAACCATAAATTCCAAAAGTGTTACAGAATCACTTTGTCGGCAACTTATTCACAGTTTCTTACAATTTTAACTCTCCCATGTGCAGTATTTAAAAAAAAAAAATAATAATAATAATTTTTTTGCAGGCATTAAAAATTTTGTTTTTATTTCTCTTACATGCTCTGCTATATCTAAGTTAAATTGATTCATATCTTCTGTATGTTAAAGTTACTGGGGGCAGAGCTAGAAATATGATATGAATATAATATTTTCAACACTTGCAATATTTAAATGGGTCCAACTGATTTTAATAAAGGTATCATCTTCACACTTCTGAAGTCAGCACAAGCTGACATATAAGAGAATTATTGCTTTATTAGTCTAGCATCACATGTTTCAAATTTACTGACCAGAATAACAGAAAGCATAGTAGAAGTGACACTAGGTGATGATCAGTTTGGTTTACGAAAAATTGCGGTATAAGAGTTAAGATTCATGCTAGAAGAGCAGATCAAGAAAAACAAAGATACTTTTGTGCCATTCATTGATTTATAAAAAGTTTTTGGTGATGTTAAGTGGGACAAACTGGTCAAAACTTTAAAGAAGTCTGGTCTAAAATATTGAGATAGAAGAAAACTTTATAATCTATATAACAATCAAGTGATTTATAAAGTAGATACTCATAAGAGACATGTATCAGTTAAAAATGATGTGAGATAAGGTTGCAGTTTATCTCTATTAATATCCAACTTGTATGTAGTGGAAGCAATAAAGGGCGTAAAAGAAAAATTTGAATGTTATTCAATTTTATTCAAGGAGAAAAAAAAAATCAGCATGCTATGATTTGCTGATGACATTGTCCTGTTATAAAAACAGATGGAAGATCTTGAGAAGTTACTGAATGACATGAACAAAATACTGAAGATGTTGGACTAAATATAAACCAAAGCAAGATAAAAGTGATGAAGTGTAATAGAAGTAAGTGAAATCCACTAATTAGGAACTAAAATTACAACTGATGGCTGTAGCAGAAATGATGCTAGAAGTAGAATAGCTATACCGAAAAAAGCTTTTGGTTTAGTCTCAAATATTGTTCTACGACTCAAACTTTAAATTTTTAAAACTCTATGTGTGGAGCGCAACACTTTATAATAGCAAACATGGACTTTAGGAATACCAGAAGAAGGAAAATAGAAGCATTCAAAATGTGGTGCTATAGAAGAATGCTGGAAATTTATAGGACAGATAAAGTATGAAATGAAAAAGTTTTGGAGATGATGGGTGAGGAGAGAAGTTTATGGAAGGTTCTGGGTTACATTTTAAGACATGCAGGGTTCGATAATTTGTTAGTGCAGGAAACAGGAGGAGGTATGAAATGAAGAGCTAGATCAATATTAGAATATATGAAACAGATAACTGAAGACAGCTTGTAAGGGGTATGTTGAGATGAAGAGGTTAGTGCAAGATAGAAAATGGAGGATTGCATCAAACCACTTCAGAGGCTGGTGATAAAAAACATAAGCACAAGTTCAGAAAATATTTGCTGTACAGCTACAAACATAATAAAAATATTATCACAATTCACTTATCTTATTACATAAAACCAAATGAAGACTCTCAAAATAGTTAAATAATGTAAAAAAAAATCACAACATAGTAAAGATATGAATTTTATGACAGATTTTTCTACATTTTTCAATAAGTTCTGTCACTCTCCAGCCACAAAGTTTTGTGGAGAAAAATAAAAGACAAACATTAAGAATTCAGTTAATATGTATAGAAAGCCATCTAGGCCAGTCATTTAAACACACTGCCTGACCTTGGAAAGAAGATATTTCTAAATTCTAAGATTAGTACGAGTTAACAGTGTAAGTATAATACTAATGGTGAACTTTATTTTTGGAATGGAAAGTAGTATTTGAAAATGTAAAGATAGAAAGAAAAAGGAAACAATGGGAATTGATTATAGGCAATGAGGTCAATTAAAACTGAAACTGAGGTTGAAGAGATCTATAAAAAAACCACAGATATTTTATTGTAGCAAGAAAGACATAATATGAATACTATGACAGCTGGGTATGTAAGTAACCCTTCAAGAATTTGAGTCTTACTTTGATGACTGACAATGTACAAAAAGCTGAATTCATTATTAGCTTGTACCTGTAGTTTCCTGCACCTAAAGCAGGAGGTCAACTTTAAGAAAAATTAATCAACTCAGTGTTACTTTAATAAAAATAATAATCATCATACTGATTACACTCCAAATGATATTACATTTACCGAAACTGGTACATGACATACATGTGAATTAATCTAATAAGAACATGATATAATTATTCTAAAGAGAACATCACAGTAGCAAAATATTAATAATATTTATAAAAATAAAAAGTACATACATTCAAGGTGTATTAAACATTCACATTTCTACAACTATCTCAAGTAAAATGTCTTAATACACAAAATGGGAACTGATCCGTTTTGTAACTGGTATCTACTATTCTAAATAAAATTCCCAACACTGGTATCTTGTACATTCCTTCTAAACCGCAGCTTTGTGTAATTCAAAACACAAAATCAATAAAAAGAACAAGAACACTACAAGGATTACACACAACTGCAGTTCGGAAGACTATTTTGGCTAAAACAAGACATACACTTTGGATGATCACTTGAAATGTAGTCTTCAACCACTTCCTAAAGCATTAAGGTAATATTTTCCTCAAAATTCAGCTCCAACATAACTTAAAAAGGCTCATTTTACAAAAAAAAAAAAAAAAAAAAAAACATCAAGTAAAAGTACGAATTCACAATACGCACAAAAATATTGCCAGTTAACACATGCACAGAGCTTCCACACTCAGCACCGCCTCACAAGAATTTTTTTTGTATCACAACTGATAAATAAATGTCTCAACAGGATAAAAATTGTATCATTCCAGTATACTCTAACATTAAGACACCTTGTTTATTAAGCCCTTATTTATGACTTTTCAGCACCCAAGTAAGGAAATACTGCTATATCACAGGGAAAAGTTGCACTGACAAAATGCACAATACCCTGTGAAGGTAAAGATAAAATTTGATCCAGGAAAGTAATCTCAGAGTTTGGTAACTTCAGTCAGTTTCAGCCAAGATCAAATTGTAAATTTATTAAAACCACACAACAGAACTGTATTACACTTTCCCATTACTTTTTTCACTCAAATTAGAAACTTTCCTATTAGTGATCACAGTGGGTGCAACAATACCACTCTCAGCAACAGACGTGCGCCATGTGCTCACACTGACACCAGAACCTGGCTCTGTCACGCCGCTCGGGACTACTTTTGTCGGCATCGCCCTCGATGTCCGGCTCGAGGGATCATCTTCTACGAGTGTCTCGTGACCTTTGCCACTCTTTCTGGCTGTTGAAGATGTTGCTACGGCACTACCTCTCGCTTCGTAGATGAAGTCTTCGTGTCGTACACACACCCTATTCCGAACTGGCCTCTCTCGCCTCTCAGGTCCCGTGCGGCTGCTGCTACGACTGCTAACACTGCTCTCTCCCCCTTGGGCATCTTCTGTTGGAGACGAACTCAGCTCTACTGGGGTACTGCGGCCACTTTCTATTCCATTTGTAAGAACTGGTTGTTCTGAATTGGTAGTGGAAGCTGAACCAAATATCACTTCCATCACCATGCGGCGCAGGGCTTTCTTTTTGAAATCCGTGTTTGTTGGGTTTTCGTCATTTTCGGACGTGCCACTATCGTTTTCGTAATTTGACCCCGATTCGTCACTCCCGACTTGCTCTTCCTGGCAGGCTTCATCTTCATTGTCTGGAATAAGAGCACAATGATAATGCTTTTGGTTTGCCAGAAAACAGTTTAATGTAAATAAGTTAATACTGAATTTGATTCCTCTATTTCCAACAACATTTCACAGATTCATCCTTCTACTACAGTAAACTGCAAAATTATTACTTATATTTTATATTAGTGCTTACAAGGTTTGTTATCATGGCAGAAATGTACTGCATTATTTAGAGACAATGACTAAAATAAGCTGTCATTGGCCACAGTACAGAGGCTACATCTGATTCCAAAATGTTTCGGCAGATGCATGTTTCAAAAGACAAATACTTCGTGCCTGGGTAGGGCATCTCTGGATTACATATTTTTTTTTTGGTAACAGTTTAACGTCCCTTTTTAACAACGTGGTCTTTAGAGACGGGAAAGGATGGGGGCAAGGAATGGGAAGGAATTCGGCCATGGCCTTTTTGAAGGAAGCATCCCGGCATTCGCCTGGAGTGATTTGGGGAAACCATGGAAAACCCAAATCTGGATGCCCGGGCGGGGATTCGACTCTGGATTACAGCATTGTGCCTTTATTGCAGCTGGACATGCTGGTGATATTCAAGGTGTTATATATATATATTTTCTATGTCTGCATTCAATCAAGATGGAATGGTATTCCTGAGATGCCACGGTTGGTGTGGAGGTTTAGTGGAGACCGTACGGCAAAACAAAGATTCCCTGAGAGCTGTGCCGAAGAGAAGAGACAATTTCTGAGTGCCAAAAAGAGGGTTTGTGGGCAGAGGAATTCTGCCTGTCAGCTGGGTTGACTCTGGAGTTGCTGTGTGTATCAGCTGTGTGAATTGGCCTTGCCTTCATTTGCCAAACAGTTTGTTGCTGCTACGCTGACCAGTCAATATTGGGTAATGTGTACTGTCAGTTGATAGAAAGACATTTGCAGCATCTCAAAAGCCTGAAAAGCAACCATGAGACTTGTGTTCGAACTACAGAGACAGTCAACCATAAGCCTGGGGATTGTATATTGGTTATGTATTTGTGAACCTTTAATGACAAGAGTTTGCTTTTGTGAATAAATTCAAATTTCATTTCTTGTGAACCCATTTCTTATCTATAATCACCTGAGACATGTCATGGGTGGAATATAATAGTAATCATATTTAATTAAATCAAATAACATTTAGTAGTTCTATGTGCTAGCACCATAGTCTGTTTATCATCAAGCAACCCCCATTTAGAGATCTTTATAAAGAACTCAGTAATAGTTAGAATTCTGCATATCGTGTCCACATGCAAACAGTTTGGCTATCCTTGGAGAATTACTGACATATCTCCTACATTTGAATGAAACCTTTCCCAGCATGCCACCGAAATATAATCTTTGTGGGCTTGCTACCGGATTGTATAGATGACAAACGAGCTTTTCGTAATGTACTCTGCCACCATCTTCAGGTCTGATGCTCATGCTGTGACAATGAATGCAGGTTGGCTATCACAGCATGAGCATCAGACCTGAAGATCGTGGCAGAGTAAGCCGCTGAAAGCTTGTTTTTCACTGATACAATCTGGCAGTGAACCCACAAAAAACAATGCTCAGTTAAAAATTACTAATGACCTTACTGCCGATGCACCCTAAAACAACAACAACAATTAAAAATGTTAAAAATGTATTAAATTGAAGATGTAGCAATACAACTATAAATATATAAAATTAAAAAAAAAAAAATAGTGACTGTTGTTCAAATCCCAATGAGGTGTCATAATTTTCACTATACATTGAACATTTAGAGAGGGCTGTATGGCCCTCTTAATTTGTTGTCAGTGAGTGGCTGGGGTAAATCAGAAGGTAAATCACCCACAATTTTGGGCTGACAATCCCATTCTTAGTGTTGAGATCACAATAGGGTATGTGGAGTTCTATTCCAATTTCACTTTAAAAGCCATCAGAAATGCCTAGGAACACATTTTATCCTAATATATTTACAAGAGTGGCATGTTACTAAAACAACACTTCAGATGACTCAGGATAACATAGAGCACATAATTTTCTACAGTTTAATCATTCAAATACTCTCTACAACATGATTTGACAATGCTAATATCTAACAAGATTGTACAGACTTTCTATTAATAGCCATGATTGTGTAAACCCATGAATAACTATGCACAGCTATCCCAAGTCAAGATATCAGATCATAATTATATTTAACTTAGAATGTACTTTGTGACCAAAAGGCAATAAAAGCCTGTCTTCACTCTAGAAAAATGCTGACATACACTATCAATCTGAAATATTCAGAGAATTTTAAACATATTTTTAAAGCTTTATAACTCAATGACTACAATGACATTAGAGATAGCAGAGAACTGGAGATAAGGAATAAGGAGTTTGGCCATGGTATTTTGAAGGAAACATACTGGCATTTGCTGCAAGTGATAGTTTATTAACTGATTCACAAAGAAGTTAAATGCTTTATGATGGAAAAACACATTGCATGACACTGTGTACAGTAAAAGACTAAGTAATATCAGATTTTTTTTAAAAAATAAAAAATCTTCAGATGATGCTAATGTCACAGCTTGGGAAACTAAGTAGGAATAGAAACAGGATGAAAAAAAGGGAAAACCATTTCCACCATAAATAAGAGAGATTACCGAAAGAATGGACCAATCTCATTCCAAGAAAATTTTTAGTTGAATGATAGAAATTTTGATTAAATTAAGCTAACACGAAGTAGGTGTCAGGATACTGGTTATGATACACAATTTTAAATGACAGCAATAGAAACTAACCCTTATGATAGATAATGGAAAAGGACAGAGATATCACATTTTCAGATAAACTAAAAATAAATTAAAGTTCCACTTGCAGATAGCAGAGTACTCAAGATTCTAAGTGTTGTGCCAAACACTAGGTTAAAGAAATGTCATCAGGCACGAGAGAATGTAACTGATTAGTAAATTATGGCATACTAAGACTTGTCAGAAATTGAAAGTGGGCAAGACCATTATACAAATTAGAATAGCATCAAAATCTTGGCAAACCCCAGATTCAAAATGATTCTCAAACATCTTAAAAATATGAACTTTTATAACAGATAGAAGGACAGTGGCTCAAAGCAACACAATTATCTGTGAACAGAGCCAATATGTCTGTACACAGATGACTGTAATCAATACTCTCCATACATCAACCTGGCAACTTAATTCAGCAGCCCAGAAGATGGCCATTAGGGTTTAATGTTTGTTGGATCACATACAAATTATATGCAGTCCTACATTACAAATTTAAAAACTGCTTGAATTCTAAAAGTTTCAATTTAAAAAAAAAAATACTACAATCATAAATAAGATTTTATTATTAATAAATTAAGAACTTCTGAGGATAAACTAAGAAGAAAAAAAATTCAATTTGAATATGAAAATTGTAAATCTTCAATTTTCAGATACTGCATTCTAATAGAATTTACTTTAATAATTTATCCATATACTTTTTTCATGTTCCACTATTAATAAAACGATAACTTTCACGATCCTTACCTTCATTAACACTGGCCTCATTGCTATGAAGATTTGAGTCAATGATGTGTAACTCACTACCGTTGCAGTCTTTTCCCAAACTATTAATAATAGGTTCATTGTCTGGAGCCAAAAATGATACACCTCCATTTTCAAATTCTGGATCTTCCAAACAGTTGAGTTCAAGACTAACATCACTATCCTTGTTTGCAGGATCTCCATCAAGAATAAAAAGTTCTACATTTTCTTCTTCAGTCTTATCATTTTGAGGACTTGCTGACAAAAAAGAATTTTCCAGTTCATAAGGACTTAACTTTGTATCTTCTAATGGCTGTTCACTGCATTCCCCATTAGGCAGATTTTCTGACACATCCTTTGTCTCAGGCGGACCCACAACAGTTTTTTCTACAACTGGTTCATCAATGGGAATTATGTCAGTTCCTTGGCATTCTATCAGCTGCACCATCTCCTGAGCTTTGGACCTGTCATGACCATGGACTTTGCATATATGATATACACAGTCATACTTGGCAAAACATTTGTAATTGCAAACAGTACAACAATACCTGTTCCAACCAATGTGCACTGCTACATGTCTTCTCAAATTTGTCAGCTTGTGGAATTTTTTCTGGCAAGGTAGGCACTGCAAGCGTTTTAGATTGATTAAGGCCTGCATTCTACTTTCCATTACAGGTGAGAATAGTTCCTCAGAAGAACAGCTGGTCTTCATATATTGTTTCTTGCCTACAGAATCAGAAATACCATCTGTAGTAGCTCTCCTCTTTTTACTTAATTCAGAAGTAAAGTGATTAACAGTCTCTTCATCTAAACTAGCCTGTCTTTTTCTGACTGCAGATCGTGTCACATTGATGCTTTTTTCTGAGTCTGCTGCCTTACAATCTGAAATGGTAACAGTACTGCAAATATATGGACCAGTCTTCTCTTGTTCAGTGTTATCTTGCACCTTTTCTGTACCTGCATCACTGTTTCTATCATTGTCTACACTATAATCATGATTTTTATTTTTTGAGGAGCTGAAGTCATTTTCAGTATCTGATAGCAAAGACTCTGTCTCATCTCTACAAACTGGTAAAGCATTAATGACACTATCTGGGGAAACAGATCTGCTAAAAGCAGTGTTATGCTGTTGTGAAGTGGATGCTACAGCAGAGGCAAATTTGCAGTAATCCCTTCGGATCTGGATCTCAATACGCTTTCCAGGAACTTCTTTCTTGGGAGGTTCAGACCAGCTGTTGCTGTTACCCCTATGGCGATTTTGCAAACTACTTGCAGCTGTAACAGGCTCTGACCTATTTTCAGTTTCTTTGGAAGATACATTGGATTTGGGAGATTCAGAATCATTTTTAACAGGAAGTTTTTCAGGCGTAGTATTTGGTGGAGTCTTTGGCTTCCTGGCAGCAATGCGCTTCTGGCATATCTGAGAATGAGACGTCAATGCTGCTCGACGTTCAAATCTTCGCCCACAGCCACCACATCTTTGCAGCTCTTGATCATCCTCAAAGTTATCCATCCATTCCTGCAAGAATGGAAACAAATTAAAGTTTATTAATTTACTACTATGAAATTAGGAAACCTTCGGCATGGCAAGAATGTGAAATTAACATTTATTTCTGTGAATTAGTATCTTTTTCAGAAGGTGGTGTGGTGTTCTGGTATTCAAATGGCAAAGATCTTGGCTCTGAAGTGAAGGATTGGTGATATGATCTTCAGCATTTTTGGCTCCTGATTATTCCAATTTACATGCCTTCCCTTCACTTCTGACCAAGTCTTACTACATGAAGTTTGCCTCCTACGGAATATGCAGTACGTCTCAAAAGGAGCTGTAGATTTTCCATACTCAATCGGAACATTGGTTACATTAAGCAAAGCCAGTGCTGAGATTGTATCACCTTAAAACATGTAGTTAAAAAAATTGGTGTCTCTTTTAGATTTACTTCATACAGTGAACTAGTAAATCTTACACCTAAAAAAGCGATAGTACGATAGTTTGTGAATCATGATTGTGTAATATGCCAAAGCAAAAGCCAAAATGCATTAATGAATAGAGAGAGAGAGAGAGAGAGAGAGAGAAACATGATTCAAGTCAATTATTTACTAAAGCAATTTAATATCTTAATTTTACTGAAATATCAACTTGCATCAATGTAAATCTCAAATTGTATGGAACAATGCTGAAAAACTATCATTAAAAAAAATTAAAATACTACAGTCTATAGAAAACTGAAAAAATATTTCAACAAAACAGGGCAATGGGCATAACCCTAAAACTGAAGTTAAAAATAGAGAGGAAAAATCTTCAGTGCACCCGCCAAGTCGAGCCAGCGGCACTGCCTACCCTTTTCTCGAAGCGATTCATGCCATTTTTGTACCTCAATTTCTTAGGTTGTATTGATGCTGCAACTCAAATTTCTGTTATGTATCAGCAATCATAGGAAACATAATAATTTTTTTTTATTACTGTTCTTAGTTCGGATGTTATTAATGTGCAAATTTCAGCGATTTTGTCATTCACTGACTGACTGTTGAGCATCAAAACTCTAAGGTACTTCCCACAGTTGAAGAAAACTGAAATTTGGTACACACATAACATTTTAGCCACATATTATAAGAAAAGTCTGAAACTCATAAATTTCCATATATCTACTCCTTACCTACCCCTAACATGAAATTGCTTTCTACCGTAATAACTTTATGTACCTTAGATTTTGATTGTAGAGTGAGCTTACTGAGTTTAACTAATGTGTTTCTTACTTTGGAAGTTAGTGAAATTCAAAACTTTATTTCAACACCCTGACATCAAAATACCACTGTATTTCCAGTAATCCTAGAAACAAGTAATTTGGTACACATATATGGTTTCAATCCTAAATCATAAGAAAGTCTAATATTGGTATTCTTCCCCATATTTATTTAATTACAGCCCCAAACGTGAAAAATTCTGGCACATATTTGTGTATCAATTGCTTTGCTCTGGATGTAGTTATATGCCTGAGATTTCTTAAATGCATAGAGATCGGTAAGTTTAAATAACATATTAAATTTTATTTTGTTACTTGCTATTTACTTATGGTGGTAGTTAAACCAGCAGCAATCTGCATTGCTTGGCTACGGTACACATATATTGTTTTCAAAGAGTGGAGCATTGTTGGTAACGTATAATGATGTCTTCAATTCTGGAATCTTCTTACTAACTGATTTTCAAATGGAATCATTACATCTGAGAGAAGATTCAGAAAAAGCGATCAACTAGCAAAAAGAAATGAGATCCCAGAAAAACAATTCTTGTAAAAATAGGCCAAGTCTCGTGTTTATGTAGTGACAAGTTATGAGATCTTCTTCTGAGTCAAGTCTATGTTTTTCAGTGTGTATTCACTTCAATTTGTGAAAAAGAATGGTTTCCCTTGATGTAATAGGTTTGATTTAGAATAAAATAAAAAATTATGGCGACTTGGCTATTATGCATGTCAAATGAAAGGAATGCCATAATACATACTTGTCAAATTCAATAAAGTGTGAGGGAAATCTAGGCTTCTATGTATTTGTAATTTTGATAAAGCAATGCTTCTAAGGTATTTATATAGATTTACTAAAACATGGCATGCACAATGGCCAAGTCACCAGATTTTTTGTTTATTCTAAATAAAATCTTTAACACCGAGTGAAACCTTTCTGTTTCACAAATTGAAGTGAGTACACACTGTAAAGCATAGACTTGACTCAGAAGATCTCATAACTTTTTTCACTACACAAGCATGAGACTTCGCCTATTTTTACAAGACTGTTTTTCTGGATTTTGTATATTCCTTACCCCAGACAAGTCATCTGCACTATGATCCACTTCTCTATTTACCCGTTTCCTAAACTGACCTAACCCGGAAGTAATTGTATTTCAAAATGAATGGTGAGGTATATACTCATTATCTAAATCATCATCTAGCTATTCTCACAGTTTTATGGCTGTCAGTTGAGTCTCGATAATCATTCATTTATACCATCTTCATTGCTACCCAAAAACTGTTTTACCGAAGCAAATGTTGTTTTATAACTGCAAAATCCCACTGTACTCAAATACATTTTTAGTTCAAGTTAGAAAATTTTTTATTAGTTGTGCTGAGAAACATTTGTCTAATAGGTTTAGACCTAAAAATGAACACTAGCAGTAAAATAGAATGGACTGAATGATTCTTTGCTTTTCTACTAAGTGTTTTTTATAATGTTTTGTGTTAACAAAAGACTCTGATGTGAGCCCATGCAAAAACAAATACAGTGCTTAACACTAAAAACTTGTTTGCTATTTACAAGAAAATTACATTTCTTTTGGGCCATGGCTCTTATAACTGTTAACATGCTTAACTTCATATGAACAACATATGCAGCATATGTTTGTATTAAATTTAATTCAAAGCACTATAATTAATGTGAAATTTCTATAGAAACAACTCAATATGGGCATAAGCACATTCCATTTTACAAAAACTTAAAAATATAATATTTACTTATATAAAATTAACTTGGAATTAAGTGCATACTCCAGTGGCAACTTTCCTACACACCTATTCCCCTTTTCTTATTAAATTTTATCTTAAATTCTTTGATTGTAATTTTGTCACCCACCTACTTTCTACCTTGGGAATTTTAAATTTATTCAGTGCATTTGGAAAACTATTCAGCACTTCCATTTGTAATTTATAGACAGTGTGAAGTTATATGAGTTTACAAAAGGGGCTAACACCTTCACGCAAGCTGAACTTTTGCTATGGTTATGCGATCAAGACAACTGAGAGGGGTTTACTAAACATCATAATCTTTTTTTTTTTTTTTTTTTTTTTTTTTTTTTTTTTTTTTTTACACTTATGGCTTTATGCCTCATCGATGGCTAAGATCATTAGAGACGGAATGGGACTGGTGACAAGAAAGGGGAAGGAATTTGGCCATGGCCTTTTTGAAGGAAGCACCCCGGCATTCACCTGGAGTGATTTGGGGAAACCATGGACAACCCAAATCTGGACGCCTGGACGGGGATTCGAACCCGCGTCCTCCCGAATGCGAGGCCAGAACGTACTGTTCAGCCACCACACTCGGTAACATCATAACCATTTGAGGAAGAAGTTACAAACTGTAAAATGGGAGGCTGTGGACTGCATTAGCTCTCTCAAAGGGCACTGATAGGATAAGTGAAAATCAAGATTGGAGAACTTGGGTACGAACTGCTTGAGGGAAATAACAAGGGAGATAGAAATAAGACTTTGCAGGGAACTATCTTTGATGCCACTACTTATGTATCCCTAAACTGATTAAAAATGCAATGCTAAGAGTTTTTAAACAAGTACCATATACAGCCTATTAATCATAAGCAAAAAATGTAAAATGATATATATTAATAACATATCAGAATTGCTTGATGTGGGAAATCAGTAATATGGCAGGAAAAACAAACAACAATATCCATCTGATAGGGAGGGGACACATCAAGAAAGTTCATGAAGAAGGTTGCAACATATTAGTTAGCCAGAATACAGATATGATAAAATGAATTCCATATATAGGATGGGAGGGGGGGGGGGGGTTTATGTGACAAGCAGCTGGATTTTTCTGTAGTGATTTGGGAATGAAAACTATAAAAATCTCAGGTATGAAAGCATGATGAAGCCAATAATTTAAGAGCAGTGCACTGTACTAAAAGGCAAATTCTGAAATCGGTTTAGGGTTTGACTGTGAAGCTGATCTCATCTTTAATGTCAAAAAAATTGTACAAAATCCCATACAATAAGAAATTATTATTATTAATTTAATTGAAATGGAGCACACACTCTGATGGCAATGCCCCTAATCATCTAATTACCCTTTTTATTTTTATTTATTGTATATAATTTGAGTGTTAAATTGTTCCCCCATCTACTTTTGTGATTTATGAATTTTAATTCTAAATTCCTTCAGGGTTTCTGGTAAATTATTCATCACTTCACTTGGTAATTTATGTTACATTAAGAGGATAAGGACATAGAAATGAAACATTACAATCAACACATGAAAGCAGCATAGTGTAAATTCACAAAACACAATGTTAAGTTAAGCTTTCCTGTTCTGGTGTTATGTTAGGCACAAGATGGTTTAGTTCCTTACTTTTATTAGAATTTGGTAACCTGCACCTATTATTTGTTGCTTAATCCTGATTAAATATATCCGAACAGAAAATGAAATGCTAATTGAGAAGGACTATGTGAAATAGTGGAAGGAGGTTAAAAATTAGTGAGAGCAGTTACAGAATAAAATATTATTTCAAGGAAACAATACAAGAAATTAGGGATGATGAATACAGTCTAGTCAGAAGGTAAGAGCATGAAAACAGTGAAAAATTTTCAAAGTGAGAAAAGATGAAAGGCTGAAATGTGATGACCTAAGGAACAGGAATGTCATAATGTGGAGTAAAAGAGAAAACAAAAAGATCCATAGATTTCAAGCACTATCAACATTTTACAATACAGAATAAACCAAGATAGTTCCAAGGACTATAAACAACTAAATATAAATTATAAACCATTTTTATATTCTGTTGAAGTGGCTGAAACGATGAAACCAAAAGGGCAATTTTTAAATCCAGCTCACACACAAATTATTAGTTTTAATTAATATTGGCTTGGGAGAAGAGGGTGCAACATGATATCGAATGGACCAAGCCAAAAGAGGGTTTACTACCCAAGTCTGAACAACCATGGCTCATATGGAAGTCTCTAAATAAGCTTCGAGTAGGAGCTGGCCATTCCAAAGATACTCTTGCCTCATGGGGATACCTCTAAGAACAGCCAGATACCACATGTTCGTGCGGGGAGAGAGAAACCATGGTACATCTGTTGTCTTGTCCACAAATAGGAATGAATGTATCCCCATTTGACCTCCAATCAGCTACTGACAAAGCCATCACATTGGTGGGAAAAACTACCTCATATTTGATGCTGTCATCGACAAGAGAAGAAGTAGTGTTAATTATATTTGCAGAGTAAAGACTGTTTCTACTCCTATTCTCAATACATTATTTACAGCTTAATTCTAATATCTTTTTTCAACCTTGTCATGTGCACCCCCCTATTGCAGGTTCCCAATATATAAACATTAGTAACAAAAAAATCTGGAACTGTTTTACTGAGTACTGCAGTGGGTGATTTATTCATTTTCTGTCATCAGAACAGGCAAGTAAATGATGACTGAAAAAAAACTAAGCTACAAACAGAAAGATCTATATTATCATCAACATTAAACATTTCTGCTTTTCACGGGTCCGACCTGCACCTCTTATATGTAAGGGTGTGGCTTATCTGAAAGCAAGGTTCCATCTACTGCCACCTCTTATATGTCATAGTTTAAACGGATCTGTTGTCATTTGTCCATGGAATGTGTAATTTGTGTTCTGTGTGATAAGCATATTTTTGTTTGAGAAATGTGTAGTTCATGTGACAAGATTGTAGACTGTCCCAGAATTTGCCTAGGTCACTGGAGTAAACCAGTTAGGATGGCCTGTATGCAACACCTAGGACTTGAATGCAGGAATGTTGTATCTCCCCTTTCCAGTGTAGTGGCACCTTATAGTGCACAGTCACACTGGCTCATAAATAGATCCAAATCCTATGTTATATAAGAATCCATTAAGTACAATATACAATCCATGAATAGAGGAAGACTTTCCACCTACAGTCTGAAGAATTGTCAGAAAAATGCAGCACCTGGAAAAATTTACAATACGTGTAGAGTGCATCTACTTATGGTTCTATAAAGAAACATAGGTAACAATGAAAGGAAAGAACTGCCGTGAGACAATATTTATATGGAAAGGACAGATAAAATACACCCAACACTCACCAAAGTTGAAGGGAGGAAGGCAGCAGCAACACAAAACAACACACAAACAGAAAAAATACAATATTTCGGGTTAAAACCCTTTGTCAAGTTAACAGAAATAAGTGGCTGAGCTTGCACAAGTCTTGTATTTGACGCAGCCACTCATAGAATGAAACTGATAGTAGGAGGTGGTGGAGGGAGCAACAATAATATAACAGCAAGTATAAATCACAAGAAAGTTGAAAATGGGAAATAATAATAATAATCTTTGAAAAAATAATAGTAATAAAAATATAATAAATAAATAATAAAAAAATTGAAAACTTTTGAAATAATTGTATATGAATCTATTGTGCTGGCCAGTGATTGGTGTTTGTGTGTTGCTACTGCCCTCCTACCTTCAACTTTTGTGAGTGTGACCAGTGCCCTCCCAACAGCCTCCTTATGATATCCTTCCTCATCAAATTAGCCCACCTTATCCTTAATAACAATTACTTCTCCTTCGAAGGAAACATCTATCACCAAACCTGCAGAACTGCAATGGGCACCCGCATGGCCCCCTCTTATGCTAATCTGTTCATGAGCCGTCTGGAACAGACATTTCTGGAGGAAGTCCTTCTCAAACCCCTCATTTGGCTTCATTTCATTGATGACATATTTATGATTTGGACGCATGGAGAAAATGAACTGCTAAATTTCCTGAACCATCTCAATAACTTTAGCATGCTGAAATTCACTTGGTCCTACTCCCACACCCAGGCCACATTCTTGGATGTGAATTTGTCCCTATCCAATGGCTATCTCAACTCTTCAGTCCACATCAAACCAACCAACCTTAAACAGTATCTCCATTTCGACAGTTGCCACCCATACCATACCAAACATTCTATCCCCTACAGTCTTGGCATTCGAGATAGTTGCATATGCTCCAACCAACAGTCTCTCTTGGATTATTCAAACAATATTTCAGAAGCATTAATATCTCGCAACTACCCTCCAGCTTTGGTGAACAAACAGTTTTCACATGCAACAATACAACTGAATCAGCTCATCAATCATCCCAAACCCGCAAAAACCAACCACAATCCAGTCTTGGTCTCACAGTACTTCCCAGGACTCGAATCCATTAACAGAATCCTCTGACAGGGCTGTGTTTTCTTACAAACCTGCCCTGAAATGAGATCCATTCTTCCTAAAATCCTCCCTGCCCCTCCTAAGAACTTGTTTCAGCAGACCTCCTAACCTCAGCGAACTTCTAGTCCACAAACACAGTCTTCCTCGTCCTAACAGTCAGCCCCAAGGCTCTTTTCCATGTAACAGACCCCACTGCAAGATATGTGACATACACCATGCTTCCACCACTTTCATCAATCCTGGCACAGGGGAAAGCTTCCCTATCATAGGACACACCACCTGTGAAACCATCCATGTAATTTACCAGTTAACATGCAACCACTGCCTGGCTTCATATATAGGTTTGACCACAAATCAACGCTCCATAAGAAATGGCCACCGACAGACGGTGTTCACACAGAACCCAAAGCATCCAGTTGCTGCCCATGCCATAACCCATGACTTGAATAATTTCAACTCGTTTCACAGTCCGTGCTATCAGAGTTCTCCGTAATAGCAGCAGTTTCTCTGAACTCAGAAGGTCGGAACTTGCCTACCAGTACAAACTTGGCACAAGGCAACCACCTGGTCTCAACTTGAGATAATACCAGGTCATTAATATTATTATAACATATGTTTAACCTTTTTAAATCCTCTCTTTCCCACTTACTATATTGAACCACCACTAACCTAAGGTTATTATTTTTTAAATTTGTATTTGTATAATATTTTATATAATTATATTTTTTTTTTATTTTTTCATATTTGGTTCTAATTATATTTTGATCTTCCCACCGACCAGAGATTAGTTTGGATATTTATCTATGCTCAGGTATTAGCTCTGAATCACTGCCCCCCTACTTTTCCGATGTTTGAATTTACCCCCACCATTTTTGCGGCTGGCGGTCTTTCTGTGAGGCAGTCTCCAGCTGCACCCATCGCTCATAATGTTCTCCCGTTGACGAAGGGTTTATCCCAAAAATTACTTTATTATTTGTGTTTGTGTCTTTTCTGTGTGTTCGCGCCCCACATCCATCTTCTAAAGGTAAGTGGTGGCTCATTTACCAATCCTAATTTGATTCCTTTACGCTACTTAGCATCTTGATTTCATTGTTACTATATACATATATATATTTACCAGGAAATAATAGGAGTTAATTAGCTAAGGGATAATTAGCTAAGGGATAGCAAAATGAACCACCACTTACCTTAGATGATGGTATCATGGGGTGAACACATAAATAAGCACAAAACACAGGAAAAACAATGAATATTTCAAGAATTGGCTTTTGTCAACATGAGAAAATCAAGGAGGGAGGGTGGTGTGGGAGACTGTTTCACAGAATTACTGTTAGTCAGGAACATGGTGGGGGTAAATTCAGAGGGCATGGAGAGGGGGACAGTGAATTGGAGCTAGTACCTGAGAATGCAAAATGTTACAAAAACCATGGAAAAATATATTAAAATGTTCATAACATAAATTTGAGAAAGTAAAAGTAAATAAGTAAACAAAATAATATAATGATAATAATAATAAAAGAATCTATGTAGTTAAACATCACCTCTGGTATGTGGTGGTTCAATATACTGTAGACATTCGGCATGGAGGCAAGTAGAGGGGAAAAGTACTAACTGGGTATTATCTCAAATTGAGACCAGGAGGTTGCCTTGTGCCTAGTTTGTAATGGTAGGCAAGTTCCCACCTTCTGAATTCAGAGGAGCTGCTGTTGTTTGGGAGGACTCTGATAGCACAGGACCGTGAAACTAGAATTCAAAGTATTAGTGTCATGGGAGATGGCATGGATAGCTACTGGATGTTTTGGATTCCGAGTGAAAACTGTCTGTCGGTGGCCATTCATTCTTATAGCTAATGGATTGCTAGTCAAACCAATATTGGAAGCCAAGCAGTGTTTGCAGGTCAGCTGGTATATTACATGCAAGATTTCACAGGTGACCTGTCCAATGATAGGAAAGCTCTCGCCAGTGATAGGGTTGGCGAAAGTGGTGGAGGCATGGTGTATGTTGCACATCTTGCAAAGGAGTCTATTGCATGGGAAAGATCCTTGGGGCTGTCTGATGGGGCGAGGAAGACTGTTTGTTGATTAGGAGTTGGCTGAGGTTTGGAGGTCTGCTGAAACAAGTTCTGGGATGGCTAGGGAGGATCTACATATATATTGACATGTTTCCCTATATTATACTTTTCAGCAACCACTACCTAGCACAGATCACTGTTGTTGGTGTGTGGTAGCAGCATGGAGATTCCTATCATGCACTAATGTTGGCCAAACGCCAATAGCTGTGGGGGTGTGGGAGATATGGTGGTTAAAAGTGGTTGACGTAGGGCATTTTTATATTTCGAACGAAAGACTTGTGTGTCCCTGTACTTCTTTTTCCTGCCACTACTACATAGCACAGACCACTGGTGTTTTGCGTGTGGTAGTAGCACTTGAGTCTCCCCCTGTGCACTATGGTGGTTGCATGTCAGTAGCTGTGGGGGAGTTTGAGATAAGGTGGTAGAAAGTAGTCGGACCTGGGGCACTTTCACATTTCGACCAAAGACATGTGTGTCCCCAAGTTTCACTTTTTAGCCAAAACTATCTAGCACAGATCACTGGTGTTTGTGTGTAGCAGTAGCATACATTCACCGATCATGCACGTTGCCCAAATTTCGGTAACTGTCGAAGATATGGTATTTGAAAGTGGTCAATCAAGGATATTTTCCTATTTCGACCAAAGACATATGTGCCCGCATATTTCACTTTGCTGTCACAACTACATAGCACAGATCACTGGTACTTGTGTGGGGTAGTAGCATTGAGTCTCCCATCATGTGCTACGGTGGTTAGATGAAAGTAGCTATGGGGTTGTGGGAGATATGGTGGTTGAAATTGGTCAACCGGGGGCACTTTCATATTTTGACCAAAGACATGTGTGTCACTATGTTTCACTTTTTAGCCAAAACTATCTAGGGCAGATCACTGGTGTCTGTGTGTGGTAGTGGCACACATTCACCAATTGTGTACAACGCTGGCCGCATTTCTGGGGTGTGTGGGATATATGGTTGTTGAAAGTAGTCGATCAAGGATATTTTCCTATTTTGACCAAAGGCATGTGTGTCTATATATTTCACTTTGCTGCCACACCTATATAGTGCAGACCACTGCTGTTTGTGTGTGGTAGTAGCATCGAGTCTCCCATTGCGCATTATCGTGGTTAGATGTCGCTAGCTATGGGGGTGTGGGAGATATGGTGGTTGACGGTGGTCGACCTGGGGCACTTTCATATTTTGACTGAAGACATGTGTGACCCATATTTCACTTTTCAGCCAAAAATATTTAGCGTAGGTCATTGGTGTTTATGTGTGATAGTAGCATCATGCACAACGTTGGCCAAATTTCAGTAGCTTTGCGTATATGGCAGATATGGTGGTTGAAAATGGTGAATCAGAAACATTTTTGTATTTTGACCAAAGACATGTGTGTCTGTATATTTAACTTTGCTGCCACAACTGCAGTTTGTGTGTGGTAGTGGCCTTGAGTCTCCTATCATGCACTAGGTGGTTAGATGTTGGGAGCTATGGTGGTGTGGGAAATATGGTGATTTCAAGTTGTCGACATAGGGCATTTTCCTATTTCTACCAATGACAAGTGTGTCCCTATGTTTCAACTTGCAGCAAGAACTATCAAAAGCAGACCAGGGGTGTTTGTTTGTGGTAGTAGCCTGGACTCTTTCACCGTGCACTATGGTGACTGCATGTTGGTAGCTGTGGGGATGTGGTGGATATGGTGGTTGAAAGTGATGGGCCTGATATAAAAATCCCTATATTTCACTCCACAGCCAAAACTATCTAGCGCAGTCCACTGGTGATTGTGTGTGGCATTAACCTCAAGTTTCCCAATGTGCACCATGGTGGTGTCATGTCAGTAGCTATAGGAGTGTGGGAGAAATGGAAAATGTTAAGCAAATGACCCAATCAAGTTTTCTTCGAGTTATTCTTGTTGTTCCAATAGGCTTTCATTCTTTCCGAGAAAGCTTGTTTGCGTTCTTCCAACCACTTTGATCTGTATTGTTTTTGTTTTGGTTTCTCAATTGTAACTTCCCATTTGTCTACTTTGTGTCTGAAGGTGTAACATGTGTGTTGCTACTATGTTTGCACTTTTAAGATCCTTACGGATTTCATTCAGCCAAGGTGTTGGATTTTTAAGTGAAGTTACATAATCTATTATCTGAATTATTATTATTATTTTTACTTATGGCTTTACACATCATCAAAGCCATGAAGAAGTGGGATGGGATTGGGAACAAGGAATGGGAAGGAATTTGGCCATGACCTTTTGAAGGAAGCATCCCGGCATTCACCTGATGTGATTTGGGGAAAATCCAGATCTGGATGCCCCAATGGGGATTTGAACCTGCATCCTCCTGAAAGCAAGGCCAGAGCGTTACCGCTTACCCACCACGCTCAATATGAAGTACAAAATAGAATGTGATTTCCGGCTTCTGTGTCTGGCAATGCAGCATATGACAAACCTCAGATTTTAATTTCAACACAAGCTTTGAACCACGAAAATTCATGATAATCTGTTTGATAATTTTTGAACAATGCTGGAAGAAACAGACAAAGCCAGTTATAAATTTATAATAATATAGACTAGTTAGAAAAGTTACAGTGGAACAATACACAATTCAGCACAAGCCAGAGGGTAGTTAAAAAGGTTTTAACAAAAACTGGTATATTTTACAGTCCTTTGTATGGAAAAAAAGGGAAAAAACCTGGATAGTACTGTAATGAGACAAGGATGTTATTGAACCATACCAATAGATCTAAAATTAAGGGAGCAGCCAGTTTAAAAGTATCATCAGCAATTTATACAAGATCTACCTTACCAACATATCTTTACTTCTTTTAATTAAGGGGGTGGAGTCATGGAAAAAAGGAATTGATTTGGTTTGGGTAGTGTTGTATTTCCAGAAATCCGATTGCTAATGTATAAACACATTGCGAGAATGAAGAAACACATTGTTTGGCTAGCGGTTCAAGAGAAAAGGTGGATGCTTAGAAACAGAAAAGTAGTAAGGGGTATAGATAGACAAACCACTTGAGGGATGGCCATTTTGTTGGAGATATTCATTGAAGATAGAAATGTACTGATCTTTGGGACAAAATGAGGCTTGTTAGGTGGCAACTGTGGCGTAATAGTGTTGACTTTAATCGTACAAGTGATTCATAGAACCAAAAGTTTATTTCACAAGCCAGGCCTTAAATTTTTCTGAACAATATCTTGTGTACAAGACATGATTGTTGAATGTGAGTACTATGTTTTGTTCTCATGAGGACTTCTGATCTGTATGATGAAGTTCGATGCACCAGATTTCTGTTTTATGCAGGGATGTTGGAGAAACTTTTGAGAGGAAGTTATTTAAAGGCAAATCTATTGTGAAATTTACAGCTTGTTTCTCATTTCATACAAAAGGTGTTACATTCTACAATCCAAGCAATATTTTTTCTTGATCAGGGAATGGCGGGTATGTTAATAAGAATGTTTTCTTTGAAGAATTATGTTACACAAACCACTGATAAAATTTTATACTTCTAATTCCTTGAATGGACAGATAACATTGTTAGTGAATATATCGAAAGGAATAAACTATGCATGAAAGTGTGATAACACCAATACATAATAGTGGAACTCATATACTTTAATAACATAAGAACAATTATTCCATACAAAAATGAAATATAATTACAGCCAATACTATTAAAGTATATATAGAAGCTATTTATTTTTAAGAAATGCAGAGAAGATAACAATCAAAACTGAAATTAAATATAAAGATAATAAACTTGAATGTTTTATCTTTAGGTAAAGCAGATAAGGCTTGTAAAATGATTTCTAGACAGTGATAAACTTAACATTAAAATATTATAACTACCATTCTCATGCAATTTAAGTTACAACTGAAAATTAGTGTGACAGTTCCAAGATAAAAAAACATATTCAACAGTGAAATGTGCATGAGCAGGGAAGGGAAAGGAATCGACAGAGAAATTAAAAAACTTTAACAAAGATTGTTTCGATCCAGTGGAACTCATATATAAGTGATCTGTCATAAATCACATTAAACAAAATCAATACACCATTAAAAAACTTCAAAAGATGTTTGTAATACCTTATTTTCTTGGTTGATCCTATTCTGTTCATTTCGAGCAGCCTCTTCCTCAGATGGAACAGTTTTTTCCACATTTTCACTATTACTTGATGCCTTTTCTGTCACAAGCTCCTTCCTAAATGCTTTATTCTGTATTTGTGGTCGCAACTTGCGTACCTGTGCTGTTGTCTTCCGGTGCACTAGAAAAAAATATTACAGTAAGGCACAAAAAGATTTGAAATCAAAGGTGCAGTCAACTTATAAGGTATAACAAACTTTCAGTAGTCATCTTGTAGTTTTAGAGTTACAGAGACCTTCCTCTATGTTTGGAAATACAATTATTATATCTTCTTCTTCCAGAATTATGCAACTTAATTTCCTCAACAGAGGCAGCCATACAGATCAAATCTGATCAGAAAAATTATTGACTCTTCTGTAACTTATAGCTACATATGAAATCATTTCCATTCCATAAGCATCAGTAAGCACAAAACTCAAGTGCATACTGCTGTCAGGCTTCTTTATTTCAAAGACAACAGAACCCATCAAATTCAGGGAGGAAAGAGTATTAGTGATTATAATAGTCCACAATTCTGTTGTGGCCTCGAAAATAAATTACCAAAGTTAACGCGTGTCCGTGACAAATAATTCTGTCTGTGAGACACCAAATTGCAAACGCGTGTCCTTGACAAATAATTCTGTCTGTGAGACACCAAATTGCAGACGACTATAAAACAGTACAGAAAGTGTAAGCTTTTGTCTTCGAAGTCAGATGAACAAGCCAAAAGACTATGAATGAAACTGGCCTTACATGAAGAGAACCTTGTGAAAAATTATTTATAAGTACAAACATTTAGAATCTCAGCAAGATGAAGTCAACAAGGGGGAACTCATATAAGAAAAAAACCAACTTTAATTTTTACATTATACCAGCAGTGGCAATAACGAACAATTTTATTTTTCATACCCCTTTCTTTTTCTTATGGCCGTTGTGAGGAACAAAGTTCTATCTTGGGTGTTAGGTAAACACCTTGTCTCAGCTATAACCGTGCGTAGCCTAGGATGTTACAGTTCTGACTTAAATATAATGACCTGGTCACCACATAGCTTATTTAAAGCAAAAGCTACTGAAAGGTGTAAGTTCAAATGATGTTCACTAGTCAATTATTATTTGATAACTATATTCTCAAAATTTTACAAAGTCAGAAAACTGCACAGGCAATCAGACAAGTTTACAGAAGAACAGCTTGCAGATCCGACCAACCATTCGAGCTAGACCAACCTCACACCCCCACAGCTACTTAGCTACATGAGGTATTTAAAGTTACTTACACCCATGATTTCACAAGTTAACCATTGCCGCACAAATTTGTACTCTGCTGTGCCATGAGCGCAAACTAGCTACCGCTCTACATAGCTGGTATTGCTGGTATGACTAGACTGCTGTTTACCGACTGGGGAGAGGCTAGGTTCTGGAGGGGGTATTTATAGAATTGTTGCTGCGTGAGCCTGGGAACTAAATTTTCCGGTAGTTCCCACGAATTGTATCAGAAAACTGATAAGTTCCTGGCGATATTTCGCCACACAATTTTGACCTTGACAACAAAAATAATGCTATCTCTCTAAAATTTTGGTAGTTGCTAGATATTATTACAAACGTCAAATTAAGCTATTGTAAATTTTTTTGTAACTTTAATAGTTTCACCAGAAAAAGAGGCATTTAGAAGTGATTGCCATAACTTTCGAAATATTACTCCTGTTAAACTGAAACAAATTTCATTCTATTCTCCTATTGCTCTTTTATGATCTGATATCAAATAAAACATTTTATCTAATTTTGAAAGTTGGATAAAGTTCAAAAACAAAATTTGACTACTTAAATTATTAAAAGTATCGACTTGAAAATAGCTTCAAACAAATTTCCATATTGAAAAACGGTTGCTGTAAAAATTTGCAATCTCTATGAACATTCCTAGATTTATTATGAATTTTAGAAATATCATTCCTCCCGAATGCAGTCCGATTTCGAGCTACACTGTCCAAGCGTTTCTGGAGCCAAAACCTATTTCACTTTATTACAATTAAATGCTTTAATATTTTGAAATAAAACTTGCTGAAAAATCTTTATATTTAAATAAACTTTACTCTGATCATAAATTCTTTTCATGAATTCCCTAATAAGACTGAAGTATTTAACTTTTTAATGAAGCACATGTCTTGCTATACCAAATTATATTTAAAAAACGATCTTTAAAACCCATGAAACTTTCCAAAATTTTAATATGTTGTTACAACCAAAAGTAAGCTACTTTCTATCTATCAATTGACTTCTTAACTGTTTTCTAATGACTGAATACTTCGATTTTAGAGTGGAAAATTACGAGACAAACTTATTTACTGGCAAATCACTTTTAAACATATTTAAACTCTAAGTAAGATTTTCTAACAACAAACTTTCTCATCTTCTGGCTATTTATTTACCTAAACATCTTTTGAACTAAAGAAATATACTGATTTAGTGAAGTTATATGAAAGTCAAATATTACCAACTCAAATCTGAGGTTAAGTTTCTTAACAGCTGTTTATATGAATCTAACTCTTGAATTTACTGTTCATACTTGAATTAATGTTTATGTAGGACATATTACTTGGAATTATCAAAATTAACTGTAAAAATGGATTTAAATTGGTGGTACCATATACTTCAATTGAACTCACTATCTTGGAAACTAATTTCGTTATGTGAAATTCTAAGATGTGTTACACCGTACTCTTCGCCGATGTTGAGGTCATTGGAGGTGGGGAAAGACTGAGGTCAAGGAATGGGAAGCAATTTGGCCATGATATTTTTAAAGGAACCATCCTGGTATTTGCCTGGAGCGATTTTGGGAAACCATTGAAAGCTGAAATCTGGATGGTTGGACGGGAATTTGGACTTGCATTCTCCTGGATGCAAGGTCAGAGTATAACCACTCACTCACCACACTTGGAATTTTTTTATCTGCATTAATAAGAAGAATCTACAATAAGACAATCTACATCAAAGAACACATACTGATCGCTATATACTATTTGATTTTAATGACAAACCCTTTTCTCATTTTTACTTATGGTTTTATGCCTCTTGGATGTCAAGGTTATTAGAGGCAGGATAGGATTGGGGACAAGGAATAGGAAGGAATTTGGCTATGGCTTTTTGAAAGAAGCATCCCAGCATTCACCTGCAGTGATTTGGGGAAACCATGAAAAACCTAAATCTAGATGCCTGGACAGGGATTTGAATTCTCTTTACATACATAATCAAAATCAATAAATGAGTTAAAATTTTGAAGATTAAGTTATCTGCTTCTGATGAATTGTTAATTTGGAATTGTACATTACATTGCATATTTATAATTTGAAGTTTTGGCCCTAGTGTTTTTTCCCTGACTACATCGTTATGGTATGGGTGACATCACAGTCTCTTCCACGGCTACTCGATTCAATGATTCAATTAATACACTATACATTCAAATTATTATACTAAACACGTTCAACAAATTTAGAAACATACATCAATTTTCTGTGTGAATGTTTACAAAGACAGTTAAGGACAAATTTACAAAAAAATACTGATGATCATATTTTCAGCTGTACTTGTACAAAGAGATTTTATAGTTTACATATTACATTTTTACAATCTTGCTATTAAATTTTAAAGCTTCATCACATTTTATGTGCAAGGACAATGAACAGCTCAAAATCATTGCAAATCATTTCAATTTATGTGTACCAGTTCTCAGAAGTGCAGATTTATGCCTAGGCCCACAAGTTTAAGGTGAGAGAGAAAAATTGTGCATGTGTTCCTTATATTGGCTGATTAATCTCCCTCTCTCAATAGTTTGAAATGACTTTACTAAGTTGAGTAAAATACATCACAATTCTCTAACAAATTAGTAACAACAGTATATTTCAAGTAACATTTTGTTACACCAGCTGAGCAAAATACCTATTAATTCAGTTTATATGGATTGAATTTCTTATACAACTCTTTGTATAAACTGAATAATCATATTTGAACTTCTGCAAACTTACAGGTCACAATTGTTATTTAATTGCAACCCAGTTACTGACTTCATATCTTTAAGCTAGCAATTTGAAAGAACCATACACTTTTAAAATCTTGTTTTAATTTCAGTATTCAAATAGCTGAATCTTTTGTTTTTGCTTACATAGATGAGATTAATTCATTATAAAATCGTTTGTATAAATTGCTTGTACAAGCTTGACATTCCATGATTTTTTGTTAATACAAAATTATTCCCATAATTCATTGCAAACTTGACATTTCATATTTCTTTGTTATCTTTGGAAGACAACTCATCTTCTTCCTGTGTGTAGGTTAGAGATGGTTTCCTCTTCTCTCTCTTCATTTTCTCATTATGTTCCATATCATTATTTCCAGTAACCATGCTCCTCTTTCCCCCTTTCCACCATTTCTCTATCTTTTTCAACCAGACGACCAGAAAAAATGTTGAAAATAATTTTACAGGCTTATATGAATGTAAGTTTTTTTACTAGGAGTATATTATTAACATTTGGGATATAATTATAAAATTATAACATAACAAATCTAAGAGCATGTTTTGAATTCTTATAGAAACACAGTTAAGGAATTGAAAGTTAACTATTAAAAGAGAATTATATACATTTAACATTCTTAATATTTATTAATCAAATGAATAATTATGAACCAAGAAAGGAGAGAGTAAGCTTCAGAAAAATAAAGAAAGATTTAAAAAATATTTTATTACTGTAATTTATATTATATTATGATATCTTTAATCCAGTTACAATCAAATTTTTAATATTCTGCCTGCAGACCACAGGGTGAGAACTGTTGTCTTTTTCCATTTTCTGATATATTGTTTCTGGATTTTGTTAAAAAGAAAACACTTTCTTCATCTATTTTATATACCTTTCCATTCCATTATATCATTCCTTTTTTTACCAGTTTCCTTTCTTTTGTACCATCCCTCAATGCCTTACCAATTTTTTTCCCTTAAAACCTTTCTTTCACTGTTTTCCTAGCAGTTCTTAGTTTCTGTCTCGTCTCATCAAGGTTTCCACAACAGAAAAAAATTTACACAGTCACGCATTTACTGGTCGTGAGTATACAATATTTAAACACTGCTTCATTGAACCTGTGATGTATGCTTCTAAGTTTTTAAAAAAAATCTTCTTCAGAAATAACAGTCTTTTATGCCGCGGCCGGATTCGAACCGGCGACATTCGGCATGCAGAGCTAGCACTCTAGCCCCTACGCTACTGAGGCCAGCAACACACTATATTTTTAAAATAGTTTGTACACTTATGGCAAACAGTCAATAACTTTTTTTTCACACGGTCTTGTTTAAAAAATAAATGTTTCAATTATTGTAATTGGCCATATAATAAATAGATGTCTGTGAGCAAAGAAAGTCCAATTCCAGAATGTGTTTATGGTCAGTATTCAAACATAGTTTCTTTATGTCAGCATTTAACCGAACAACATAAGAACATTTCTAACATGCAGATAATTCGTAAAACTATTTAAGGACAAGAAATTATGAACTCCTTTACATGTGTTCCATACCTTTATATAAATGCCTGTAAACACTCCAGCTGTTGGTGAAATTATTCTTACAGCAAGGGCATGGGTAACACAGTCTGTAGGATGTGTGCAATGATTTCATGTGATGAGATAGAGTCTTCCGAGTAGAAAATCTTGAGCCACCTAAAATTAAAGCATTTGTTTCAAGTGTAGTAAAAATAAGTATTCCACCTATGTGTGTTTTTTTTTTTTAAAACAAAATGTTTTGTTATAGCTTGCAAAGCATTACACTGATTGGTCTCTGCCAAGTGCTGGTGTTTAAAAGCAATCTTCAGAAACATAACACTTACTGGCACATCAGTTTACTCTCATCAGTTGGAAGTCAACAACTGTCAAAGCAAAATCGTGTTACCACTGCCCACTGAAGAGAAGATAAAATATTTTTTAAGCAGCAATTAGTTTGCATGAAGTTTTGTGTAAAACTGGCAAAACTTTAACTGAAATGTCAAATTTCTTTTAGCAAGACTATATAAACCAATCAACATATCACGACTAGTTTCATCTTTCACTGTTTTAAATTGTGCAGAAAAGAGATTGAGAAAGGTTCAAGACTGGGATGACCATCATCATCAAAAAATGGAAACTTTAATGCTTTTTGTCCCCTCATTCCTGACTCTCACCATTTAATTATGCAACAGATTGCTGAGAAATTTAGCATCATACCACAGCACTAAATTTTAACAAAAAATGCAGGGATGGGTCCCTCAAAAATACCATGGCTGAATTTTTTCCCATTCCTTGCCCCCAGTCCTTTCCCACCTCTAATGACTAATGAGGTGTAAAACTGTAAAGATCATGTTTGATGCTGTCCACCTTATTTATATTCTTGATGGTGGTGGAAGAATCGCTACTCTGACTTTTTCTACTGCTGTTGTTATCCAGTGTCTGCTAATTTTTTACAACAGAGTCTACTACTTTCAGTAATTGCTGTTGTTGCTATTTGTAAGTGTGTTTAAAACTTCAACCGTGAAAGAAGTTCATACGGTACCAGACAGCTAAACAATTAGTCAAAAAGTAATCATGGCCGCCATCCATTACAGGAAAAATTTAAAAAATAATTTAACTTAAATATTTTTCTTTGAGGAGTTAACAAATAATTATCACCAACTTGACATATGGTTTCAGAAACAGTTTATTCAATACTTTAGAGTGTTCAGGCTGGTACCTAACACACAATACAGTTTGTACTTAACAACGAACTTCGCTCCTAGAGATTGCAGGTTTGTGATTAGGAACATTTACTTTACTCAGCACTATTTGTTACTGTTAATATACTGGTGCACAGTTAATCAGTTTTGAGAACAAGCTGTCCCATTTTCACATATCGTGTACACGTTTAGGACGGATATGACCTGGATATCGACCACAAGGCTTCCAAACCTTTAGCACCACCGATTGTAAGGGGCTGCCATCCAGATAACAACTTGAATAATAGTGCTTTTACTTAAACATGGCCTCCTGCCTCTGGTCCCTTGGTCAATCGTCGCCTCTCTTACTGTCACATGTTCGTTACTAGCTAATCATGGCTTTCTTCTTCACATAGCACATCATAGATCCTTTTCTATCCAAGTCTGTTCACTCACTCTCTACTTCATTTCTTAAATAACACCAATTAATATTGCTCTATTTACAGGTTGATGCTCTCTCTGTTAGCTTGCTACCTGTGCCCAAACAGTCTGTCACTCATCTCCTACTTGTTCGGAATCTTAACCTTCGCATTACAAAGCTACAAGCAAAAACTAGAAAATCTTGGCATTTGTTGTCTCTCTGCAAAAACTTACGCCACATTTCTAGAACAATGATCAGAGAGAACCTTGTAAATGTCAGCCAAGAGTTGCTTCAACACACTAGTACTATGAATCCTTCAAGATAACTGTTGCACTTGGAAATTATACTTAGGTCTATGACTATGGCATCAGTAACATTAGGGGGAGGGGGGGGGGAGAAAGTAAAAAGCCTGTGATTGTGTGTTTACAAATGTCACTAAAAGGCTATCAACACAAGATAATGAAAATATAGATAAAGGCTGTTGTTTAGTACTTTATACCGATATTTTCATCCAGCTCTAGATAGTTCTTTCTTTATTGTGACTGAAAATCATCACCAGTTTTTTAATTTGTTTCTGAGAGTCATGAGCCCATTGGATTTTTCATTACATTTGCAACACTCTTGGCTGTGAATAATTTTGTTAGTCGACCTCACCTTATCTGGGCAACAGCTGGTATATATATGAAAAGCTCTAATGCCAAAACTTCGTATAAACTATAAGAAAAATTTCTTGCTGTGGCAGAGGAAGAGAAAAAAAACAAATAAAATGCATACTTTATACGGAAAAAGCAGAAGAGTACTACAACAAAGAGAGGAGGGAGAAAAGTTCAAAGAGGACTACCTCAAAACAGACTGTGTGTGTGTGTGTTAATTCTACTGTCTTAGTTTAAATGAACATTATCTTGCAAGGAGAACTTTGATAGCAGCAAAAGTGAAGGAGGAATTAGCCAGACCAAATAAGATACGCGATTGCTGTCAAGTCAAAATGAAATCTAAAATTCAGAGGAGGAATGCCTTACAATGAGAAAGTTCTCACCAGTAGTAATGCTGGCAAAAGTGGTAGAAGCATGATAAAAATCACATCTTACAACATTGTCTGTAATAAGGGGAGTGGTCACAGGAACAACGTATTGAAAGAACAGATTGGCATTTGTGGATCTGCATTTGACTACTGAATTTTGGGAAGCATAGCGAGGAGTAACACCATTTATGCCTAGATTGAAGGAAACTGTCATGGCATATGGTTAATTGACTATAGGCCAGAGAAAAAATGCAGTAATAACTGGACTATGGGGAGAAGTACCAGTAAAGCAAGAGAAAGAGGCTACCAATTTTTGGCCAGCCTTATGCTTGAGTATGGTGAGATAGTATAGGACTGACATTTTGGAAATGGTTATGGGGAGGATTTACTTACTGGAATTGCCACAGAACACAATCAGAAACTGAAAATGACTGAGCCAGTTAGATTCAGTCACTGGAAGATAAGGGGATGAAGAGTTTGGTGGGTATGTATTATGTATAAGGAATATGATGGTGATGAGGCCTGGGTGGGTATTGGAAGAGGATTTGTAATATCTGAAAGAGACGACCACAACCTTGAATTGATATTTAATTTCTGACATATGGTAACTGAAAATTTTTTGTCTGTAGGAAGGCGGTAAACAGTTTACCTCCAGCTCTTGTTTCCTGTGAAAGAAACTACCGTCTACAATGACAGCGGTGAAAATGCTTTAAGGCAGTATCAAAACAAATAGGATAGGGAAAGTAAAGATGTCATTTACCAAAGATGAATTGCAAGGAAAGGGAAAATGATTCATCACTCACCAAAGTTGAAGGCAGTGACGGGAGAAGAACATATATCACGAACACACAAATATACACAATATTTCGGTTACTAAACCGAAATATTGTGTATCTTTGTGTGTTTGTGATATATGTTCTTCTCCCGTTGCTGCCTTCATGAGTTATTTTCCCTTTCCTTGCAATTTAGATTGCCAAAGCAGTTTCCTTTTTCCTTAGTTTAACTTACCAAAGATGGAGATAGAATAGCTGCATTGACTAAAAACAAAAAAAAAAGGACAAACACAATCACACAATATTAGTCAAGTGAGAGTTATTTGAAGAGGTTACCAGAAATATAGCATAGTTATGTTTGTTTTATTTTTTGTCGCAGCCCTTCAGCCTCCATCTTTGACAAGTGCTGGTTCTAGTTCTCCTATTTTTGTTCATTTTAAACTATTATTTGTGCCAGATATATTGTTGGGTGCTGAATACAAAGTTACACATTTTATGTTATGCTAATGAGCTAAGGTAATTGAATCAGAATAAACAAGAAAATAATTTTTGGCACTTATACAAACAAATTTTTGTTAAAAACAGTCACAATGGACACTGCGTGAAGATAATCTGCTGAAATGTTTAAACTTTGTTTTTTACTGTTATTGTACACAATAATTATTTAGAAAAACAATAAAAATATCTACCAAAATCATTTACGGAGTTTAACTAATAAAAATTTGAAGAACAAAGAACATATCTGTTCATAATAATGGGACAGGAAAAGATAATATAAGTCATTATGCACTCGAAGAATGATAAAAAAAGTAAATCAATCCCTTAAAAAAACTGAAGGCAGGTGGTTTGTACTGATAAAAATGTAGACAAACACCACAAAAAATATTGAGTCACTGTCCTTTTTTTGTCATTGTTAACTTCCTGCCTGCTGCTTTGGTAAGTGTTTGAGTCTACTTTCACACAATATAAATCTGAATAATTTGTTTAAAGTAGTATCTTACAGATGAGGATAAAAAGTTCAAGAAAAGAGTGGTTACATAATAAAGCCAATATGTCTGACAACTTACATTGTACACACACATGATTATTCTTTGCATCCTGTGAAGTACTGGTAGATGGCAAACTTATGACAGGAACTTCTCTAATGGTGTTAACTGGTGCCATATTTGAGGAACCTTTTATTTGAACTATCTGCCCATCCTCATCCAATACAGCTTCTGTTTCACGAACCATATGTTGAAGCTCAGTCACCTGAAAGAAGTTATAACTTATTAATAGGAAATCAAGCTCTACAAAAAAATTATGATGCACATGGATGTTTAAAATAATTTGATACACTGTATGAAGCAATATTAATATGTAAAGGAAAGAAAAGGTAGACCAATACTTAAAAAAATTGAATGGTTGGAGTGACAAGAAACAACATATACCTACTGAGAGTATTAAGTACATAATAAAAATTAATCATATGTAAAAATAATAAATATGAAAGTAGTGAAACTCATAAAATTGTACAATATAAATGAAAAGAAATGGGTAAACTATAGTTTGCAAATGATAGGTTAACCAAGTTGGAATGGTGAAGAGAAAGGCAAGTATTATGTCGAGATTCTGGTGTCCAGATTGTGTTTGTAGGTCACTTTCAGCCTAGGGACTTCGGATGGAAACATGGTTTCAGAGAGGACTTAGCTCTCACTGTGAATCAGTTATTGAAGTCTCGAGTGCTGTCAGAGCTGCCATAGGAAGCAACTGGAGGGGGGAGTCTATATTTTGGGAGTAAACGATTTGTCTATGACATTTCAGCCTCATGGGCAACTGGTCCCTTATGAGGCTAATGTAAGAAATTGGACAGTGGAGGCAGGTGAGCTGATATATGAGATGGATCATGATGTAACTGGCATGGTCTATAATGGGATAGGTTTCACCAGTGGAAGGGTTTGTAGAACTTTCTGCTGTTGCTTGAGGGTTAAGCAAACACTAGAGTTCCAACTATTGGTGAGAAATAATTAATGTACATGACTGTTAGCCCTCTGGTACCTTTAAAATTTGAACAAACATGGCCACCACACGATTGATACCCTCAAACATGAAAGGGGATTTGAAATAAACTTTCAGTACAAAGTTTCTTAGTTATAAAAAGTCTATATTCTTCAAACAGGTTTCTCCTCTACAAAGTTCAATACCAGATTTAGAAAGGCAATAAGACTACTTCTCGATTGAAGATTAACAGGTTAAGCACATTCACAAGTGAAAACAAACTCTCATCATGCTCCGAGTCTATAATGAAGGAATTACGACCACATTATCGACCACGTGGAGCCATTTGCTCAGTGGGTTGCAAGCGAGCCTAACTCAACCATATCTGCTTGGAGACTGAACAAAAATCTATCATGGCTTGGCTCGCACCACAAAATCGTCACCTTGTGATGTCAGCAAAAACCTTCAAAAATTAATACCTCAAAGAATATTTAATAGTTTAAATTGTAAGCTTCTTGATATCTTCTCCTATCTATTCTAACTTAATTTAGTCTTTAAAAAGGTT
Source organism: Vandiemenella viatica (assembly GCA_031002005.1). NCBI lineage: Eukaryota > Metazoa > Arthropoda > Insecta > Orthoptera > Morabidae > Vandiemenella > Vandiemenella viatica. The sequence goes on along the minus strand of JARYHS010008074.1, from coordinate 154,617,380 downwards.
TCTGTAAGATTAACCTTTAAGTCTCTTACATCATCAAATCTGGCAGTTTTCCTGTACAATTACGACAATGATAAATCTCTATAAGACTGGAGGTTTTCGCGGTGATGCAAATGAATGAAAATTTCTCGGGTAACTAGCAGAGTTAGTTCATCGATTAAATACGACATTTCGGCTAGTTACCTGAGAAAATTTTATTCAATGACAAATTTCGTTTATCTCACAGATGCATTAAGTTTTCTATAGGAACCTATATATATATATTTAATCCTCTATTTTGGACTGATACAAATTTCTTGTTTCATCTCCTTTAGTCTAAATTTCAATTTTTTCTCTTAATTAAAACTCCTAATTAGAATTTGCCTAATTGCTTGATTTTACTTTCAAAATATGTTAGACGATGCTGACTATAACTGACGATGAAAGATCAGCTGTAAGTTAATGCAAATCCAAGTTATTTCAAATTTTAAGTTTTAGTCCTCACTGAACACATGGTTTAAAAATCGTAAACAAATCAAATATCTCTTAAACTAAATTTTTCCAGGCATAATGAATACACTTTAAAATGATCGTTATGATGAGTTTTAGTACTGAAAATCAACAGAATCCGTTAAGGTTGGAAAACTACTTTATCTGAAATTTCAGCCTTCCACAAGGGCAGCCTTGAAATCGGATTATAAATCATGTTTCTACTGGGGCTAGCTAATAGAAATGCTTTTCACGAGCTTATACATACGTTATAGGTTGCAATTGTTTGTGGCATGTGTGTACATATTGCATGTTACAATCAGACGTAATTGATAGGAAGGAGCCATGGGAGGGTATAAGAGCATTAGAAGGTTGGTATTTATGGACAAGTATATTATTCAAGTTGGTGATCAACTAAATATGAAGTGGGGTGCTGTAGGAAGGATAGTGGGGAAGATATGCCACATTTCTAGGGAAAAAGGAAATGTGTCAGGTTGAATGGTCACAGAAAAACAGTTTACTCACAAAAACTACACCACACCTGCCCATGACAATGCATGTGGCCTCAATAATTGTTTCACAGACAGAGCCATCAGAGCATTACCTGAAATCACACTTTCATTCCCTCCCAAACTCCACTGATGGGAATTGGTCTACCAGACACCCCACGGGTTGTAATCTCAGAAAATACTTACCCTAATCTTCACCATATCAAATGACCATAATAGTGGTAAACAACAGATACATTCAACATTTGATAGAATAAACTAGATGCATTTAATATAAATCAAAATTAGGGAATTCAAAATTGGCACAGTGTTGTAGCTTGCCTCTACAAATATTTATAAAATACTGTGCACATGAAAGTAAACTCAACAGCACTAAACCTGGGAGGAGAAAGGACAGTGAATATTCTTGTGCTAACAGATGACCTGGTTATTATTGAATAGAATGATTACAAACTATAATGCATCCTCTACAGGCTGAACAAAATTGGCTTGAAATACCAACTAGAAATCTCCACTCATATGGTGAAATGAAAAATATTGATAGATCCACTGCTGAATTTCACATTTCAGTTCCTTATGATGCGACAATAAATGACCATGATAATGAAATTACAAGTAAACTGTATAAATAAATGCAAAAATGCTTAGGAATAAAACAACCAACAAAACCCAACAATTTTTGTAGAATGATGGAAAAACCATTTCTGCTGTACAGCAGTGAATCATTAAAAAGAAGTTAATCACACTGAGATGGCATAAATAAAATTTCAATATTCAAGATATAATAATGAATAACAGATATCCGGGTAGAGTATTTGCTCTAAAAGAGAACTTCCAAGAGAGCAACTGTCAATTAATAGCTTACATAGAGAACTCAGAATTTTTCTGGTTAAGGCTTCATGGGTCAGTGATGCAGAGTGCAATAGAACTGAGAGGGGATTGGGTTCAAGGAAGAGGAAGGAACTTGGAACCACATCTTTGAAGGGATCATCTGGGCATCACCTGGAGTGTTTCCTGGGAAAGCAACCAAAATCTGAATGGTCAGATTGGATATGATCACAAACGCCAGAAATGAATATTTTACTACTGACAAATGGTACATAGCAAGGAGCTCCAGTAAAGCTGAAATCAGGAAGACAGACCAAGTCAAAGAGTCCAAGATCCACTGAAGCAAAGACAAAGAAAAATAAATTATCCATAAAGTCAAGGGCAGTGAAGTGATGAACATATTAAATACAATTTTTGGAACTATTCAGTATTGAAGAATTTTTGTATCCAGAATCAGTGAAAAGGCACAAAGCAAGACTAACACATCTCTATTTTTGTTGGTTGTGGAATCTAGGCAAATTTTTCTAGGACTAGGTCTGAAATGTTCTCGTATTTATCATAAAAACTTTTACTAGTAACATGTCTTAATTACCAACTGTTATATATGTGGTTTTATAGAACATTAAGAAATGAAAAAAATAAAAGAAATAGTTACCTGAGCCTTCATTAAGTCAACATTCTCTGCCTGAACAGTAGTAGACGTGGTTGTCTGTAGTCTTGTTTGAAACACACCTGCTGAACTTCCAGTTGGCTCAAGATATATTGCATGTTCCTTTCGTTCCTTAGCTCGAGACATGATGCTCTTAGCTATATCATCATACAAATTAGTTGCTGAGTAGTGACCGACAGTCTCCTTGAATGTCCTGAGGCCTCTTTTATCAGAAAGCTCTTCAATTATTTGGGTTAAATCTTTTTTCGGATTAGACACACTTACAATCCGAGGAATGTTGGTTTGTATCTCTGATACTGAAGAATTGCCTGTATTTGAACCTGCATCAACAGGATTTTCATCACTTGTCCTCCAGCTTTCATTTTCACGTCTTGGTGAGGTAACTGTCTCTGGCTGGATTATTACTGTGTAGTCTTCAACCTATAGATTTTTTAATAAAGTAAAATTTTAAGATATTCAAGATTGGAAAACAAACTGTTTGTTAAAAAGAAATACACAAAGAAATGAAAAATATAAATCCAGCTGTTTATGCTTACTGTATGTCTTTTGTTGAAACTGAATTTTGCTTCATTATACTGTTGTTTGCAGTAAACACGTTTGTGAGATATGACATTAGCCATGCTTCTGAACAGATTTCGACAAACTTTGCATTCATACACTATATCCACTTCGTTGTCTAATAAATTCCGCAGCTGGAAGGAAAAATTAACATTTTAAGAAAGTTTGGAATTATTATTATTTTTTTTTTAAAAATAGTCTTGATACAAATATTTAAGAAATTATTTTTCTGTTGATTAAATTTTAGTTGGCCTGTAAAAATTATTATATACTTTATAGAAAGTTAAACTGTATACGCAAAGTGACAGGCAAATTCCAAACACTTTTTGTGCATTATACAAATTCTTGCTCTAAATTCGTTCACTTTTTGGTGTAAATTGTTTACCAGCTCCTCTTTACAGTTTATTCAAGATAGCGACTCCTTTATCCCTATATGAAAATTTTCAGATTACCTTTCAACTGAACCAATTTATGGTCATGGTCATCTCTTTCCTTTATCATACAACCAATAACTACACAATCAGGTCTCATCATGACTGAAGATCTTATACATACTACTCTCTTCAACTGCCTCTTGTATTCCAATGTTTCAGTATACCGTAGTATACATTTCATACTACAATTTAATTTTTCAGTGCAGAACTAACCAAAATAATTTTTTCTTCAATGATTCTGATTTAGAAACATTATCGATAGAAATCGCTGCACATATTCACTTCTACATGCCTGTTTTATAAAACATTTTTATTTGCTTCACAGCTTTTGGACAGTCCAGGAGAACAATAGTTCTCTGCTATATTTCGTCTCTACTGGCTATCGCACTACATAACTTTACTTGTCTCCACCATTTGGAGGAGGAAGGGGTGCGGGGAACCTTCTGGGCATTATTGAAGTCATCTTCAAGGGAGATAGAAGAATATGTCAGAATTACAGATAAATCACTCTCTTGTACCATTCTGCAAAAATATTTGTGAAGATAATGGAGAAAAGAATAAGGAAAGTGGTGGAAAGTGGAGTACGAGAGGAGCAATATGGCTTCAGACCAGGAAGGTCAACAGTGGACTATTTTTGAAGGAAGGCACTATGAGTAAAACAAAGTTCTACTAATCTTGACATATTTTTACATTGTGAAAACATTACATCACTTGCAGAGAGAAAGTCTGGAAGCATTTAAAGTGGAAAGAGTTGGAAAGGGATCGATTGGTACATACACGGTATATAAGAGTTCTTTAAAAATGGGATTGGGAAGGACAACCTGGTTCGTTCTTTCTTTCTGCTTGGGGCCTAATACATTGTTGATGTCATTAGAGGTGTTATATGCATGGGGGAGGAGAAATAAGAATGAATTTGGCCATGGCCTTTTGAAGTAACACTCCCAGCATTTACCTGAAGTGATTTTGGGAAACTATGGAAAACCTAAATCTGGATGTCTCAGTGGGGATTTTAACTTGAATGTGAGGTCCGACTGTTACTACTCATCTACCATGCTTGGTATCCTGGTTCAGACAACGGAATAAAGCTGGAGAGTGTTCAATATTTCTGTTCAAGTTGCTATGGATGAAATAATGAAGAAGAGTGCCAGGATGATCAAGCATAAAACACTTAAAAACTGTGAGTCAGAAGTGCAAGAATAAATGCGAGTCAGAAGTGCAAGAATAAATGCATCGCGTGAAGCAGTGATTCATCTCCAAGGAAGGATAGAGTTAATTGGGATGCCATATGCAAAGTTGAGATACAGAAGATTATAGAAGAGTATTTGTGTTTGGGAAGTGTGAAGAGAACTGGAGAAACAAAAAGGAAATAAAGCACAAGAATTTTACAAGAATATCAAAGGTTTGATCTTAAATAAGGGAGATGCCACAGCAGTATAAAAGGATTATTTACAGGGCTTTCCATGAGCTAATACTAACATATGGTACTGAAGCACAGGTGATTAAAATTTTTTTTTTTACGCCTCGTCGATGGCTAAGGTCATTAGAGACTAAAGAAAGAGATATTAATAGAATTCAGACCACAGAGATGAAATTTCAGAGGTCTAAGATTGGTGTAACGAGACTGCACAAGCTATGCATAAAGGTAAACGCATATGGTATTGTTGGCTTGGAGATCCCGAAGGATTGTTTGGCTGCTGGATGACAGAGTTTCGATTAGCCGTGCATGCACCTCTGTCATGGCTGCCCTACCCCGATAATCCTACTAGGGAAAGGGGACCTACAGCTTTACGTGAATCTGAACCATGGAGTGCCCTAGCATGCTCCAGATGAACAAAGCAAAGCTCTGAAACAGGTGAAGGCCAGTTCCGTTCCCCGGTCACATGCTTTAACCAACTGAGCCACCAGAATGGGATGATGTATGAGGAGGACCATTAATAGGCTAGATTTGAAATATCAAGGTTACAGGGGTATACAAACACGAAAAGCAAGAGTAATAAATGAATGTTAAAGATAATGTATAATTTGAAACTGGAAGGGAGAAGCCTTGATGAAAACTACATATAGGCAAATTAAAGGAATAGAAAACAGTGTGCAAGGCAGAGAAGAAAACTGGAATGTGTAAGAACAGTAGATGCCAAATCAAAGGCTGAAAATTGCCAATGATGATGGTGACAAATATTAGTATCTTATTTGTAACTAATTGTGCCTGTAACTTTGACATGTAGAATTTGAGATTTGTGCTGTTAATTCACATACAAATTATCAAACAAATTTTGGGTGGGTATGAAAAATCAGAGGATCAGCCTTGGTTTTTCCCTCTTCCTTTGATTTACTCTTCTCTTTTTAAAATCAAGGTTGTATACAAATGTTTTTAACATATCTTTGCATATCATTTGTTTCTACTATCACAGCCACTAATTCAGAAGATTTTCTGATTTTTTTTGACCCACAGACACGTTTTAAATTGGTGATGCCTGGCAAATGTATGAACAGATTGCTTTATTTGTGTATATATATATATATATAAGTTATGTAAAAAAAAAAAACCTAATTAAATCACAAAGTCGATCTTTTATAGCCTTTACAATTTAAGCTCATCGTCTCCTTGTATATAGATCTCAACATTTGATTGCAAGAAGGCTTGTGACAGACAATATTACTGAACAACTAAATTAGTGGAAATTTTCTTATTTCCCAGAGTGTAAATATTACACTGGAACATAATGTAAGCTATCACTAATGTGGTATAAACTACCACGTTTGAAATCTCTGCTGAGACTGGGATTTGAACTGGGGGCCTTACCCACTGAGCCATTAGTACATTTAAGTAACTTGTTTTACATTCTATTTCCTTATTTCATCACGTGTGGTAACAAACAAAGAGCTTAATAACTTCTTTCTGCAATTAACTAAGTTTAGAATATCAAATTAGGGGGTCTACTGGAAATCACAATTCCGCTACAACAACATATAGTAATATCGTTGGAATACTGATGTAGTCAGTGGCAAGACGTATTATTATCAAGCAGTAATTCTGTTGTAATACAGCCTGGACCATTATTTTCAGAGCACAAATTAGGTTGTAATACAGCCTGGACCAGTATGAAACCGTTAAATGTACTTAAGGAAGAATTTATAGTGGAGTCTTGTGTTTGACCACTGCAGTATTATGATGACAACTCCTGGCGGAATCGTGATCTCCAGTAATCCCAAATTAGGTTGATAAAACAGTTAAAAATTAGTGTCATTTAGTAAGTAAAGTACTGAACTCTACGCCTTAACTATCAGGGTACGAGAAAGGTGGTGCCATATGAAAACATAAATGGCTACAATAATGATAATGAAGCTGCTATTAAAATTCTTTGATGGAGTCTATTAAAAGTTTTCATTATGAAAAATTTATTTTCTTTCATAAACCATTTCTAAGGATATTACTAAAATTTGTTATTCAGATCTTTGTTATAAATATATATCAGGTGCTGCGCTTTCATCACAAGTTAAAAACACTCAATCCTAGCACAACTTCCCCAGGTGAAATGTAACATACAGTTCTGGTATTGAGGAAAATAATGTGGAATCAAAGCAAATTGAAGTTTAATCATTTCATAACTGTTTACACACCTTTATTCTTTTTTGTGATGTTAGTAAACTCAGAACATCTGGCTTGCAATTCATATCAGAAGTTCAGTGTTTATGTTCAGTTTTTTTCTGATGCTGAGTTATATTTTATGCAGGACACAAAAAGTAGTTAATTTAGGAATTACAGTGAGATTACCATTTTAAAAATTATTTTTTGCCAGAAACTTGGGAAGATATTTTTTTTCATTTACCTAGGCTGGAATGAACATATTGAATGCAGAATATGTGGTATTAAATGAATGCACTGACAATCTTATTTTCAGATTATACACTATTTTAGAGTATTAATTATTGCCTTTTTCTCTAATAGATATATAAAAAATATTCTGTTTACAACAACCATTTATTTTCGGAAACCAATATATAAGATTGCATACAGTAGACCTAAAAGACCAGAAATCATGCAAGCATACTGGATGAAGGTATATGCTGAAATAAAACATAAATTCATACACAAAAAAGGCATAAATTCTCAATTTTACCAGCCTCTCTGTGATAAGCCTAAAATTCAGAGCATATTATTTCCTCAAAGATAATTGTTCAGTTTGATTTCATAACAAATAAAAATGTTATGAGACAGACTTCAAGAAGAGAAAAAAACAGTAAGGTGAAAAACTACACTGTCCACGTGCTTGGACAGGTACAACTTAAAAAATGTACATTGTGTAATAAGCCAACTTCCTTTAAGGCTCACTTTCCTTATCAAGTATTACTACACGTTTAGAATATGCAGTGATATTCAAGAAAAAGAACTACTCTTATTTAATATTACAAATAAATACCCGCATTACTAAATAAGCATTTACAAGCACGTTAAATAAAATTATTTAATGTACTCAAAATACTTTATATTTACAAATACTTCTGGATTTGTGTATTTTATTTTAGCTGTATTTCTCAAAGCAGTTAGTAGAATGAATGATTTTTAAGAGTTTTATGGATGCACTGTAATAATTATACTAGTAACAAAAAAAAAAAAAGGAAAAAGGAAAAAAAAAAGAAAAGCAGCTATATAAAACAGAAAAGTAAGCTATTGGTCAAAATAACTCTTAAATCATATTAAAAATACTGCTAACATACTCAATTAATCAGTTTCATGCCTACCTCAGTGGTGCAGGTTTCATACATTTTTACTATGTCACATACATTCTTGACACTAATATTGATTGGCTGTCTCAAGACAGACAAATCTGTCCGATGTTCCATTTCATGTTCTTTTGAATTTTTCTCTCCCTTCTGAAGTTGTCCCTTGGAAGTGGTAGCTTTACCTGAACCTTGCTTTCCTCCAGTCTTTCCAGACTTAGATGCAGTTTTCGAACCCATTTTGCGTCCTGAAACATAGAGAATGGATTCAGGTTTCCTGGCAGAATACACAAAAATAATATTTTAAGGTTGTAATGACATAACCTATAAAGTCTTAGGATTTTTCAGAAATATTTTTATAGATATTTGTACAAGACTTAAAAATTAAATTCTGATGCAATTCCAGGATTCAATTTTAGACACTGACTAATGAATTACTTCTTAAATATATGTTTCTGAAAAGAGTGTGGGTAATCTTGGTTCATAAATGCCAAATCACACTTGTTTCAGCTGTACCAAAGTTTGGTGCTGATCAAATCAGGCGAGTAAAGCCACAGAAAATAACAATTACACAATCAAGACCTCCGCGAGATGTAATTACACTTTGAGGTACAATATAAATTTTGCTTAAGTTGACTGAAGCCATCTGGATGTATGGAAAAATTCAGACCAATATTTTCCGCTGTTGGTACGACTTAAGCGCTGATCAGTTGAAATTTTTTAATAACGATATAGGGAAATAGACACTGCAGAATTTTGTTTTGTTTATATGTTTTCAATGAACTGAAATAATAAAAGAATATTCGTGCCCTCTTTACAGAAGGTCACCTCCTGCCGATGAAGAGCTCTCCTCGCTTTTAAGGATATTTTCCACAGGTTTTTACGTCTTTAATGCATTTAGGAATAAATAACGAAGCATTACTTACCTTCTAAATTTGATTATTAGTTGCTCCTTCACATTAATCGGCTAAACAATACAAAAATCTACGGTGGATACCACCGCATTCGCAAACATACTCCACCATTTTTGTTGAAGAAAGCGAACTGGTCACTACGTTCGGCGCAAAGAGGGCAGCACAAGACACAGAGGTACCAGATCGCAAAGTAGAGGCAAGATTCTGTGTGTTTGTGTGTTGGATGCGGTATGTTCATGTTGAAGTGTGTAGAGTAAGCGAAATTGAGTGAAATGAATAACCCACGAATATGGGAACTGTGCAAGGTACAGTTTGTTGGTATTTGTCTGATAGAGTGATCAATTTCATTATACGTCGATTAAAAAATATTTATTTTGTTATAGTGTATTTTACGAAGTCTGGAGTTAATAAATTATGTTTATAAACATTGAATAACACTTATTTTAACCATTTCTATAAAGTAATAGTTTATGTCAAAAATTTTCTCAAATTTAAAATTATTATTGAGTTATTAATTTGTATGGATTTTTATACTGAAATATCACAGCATAAATATTCACAAAAAATGTTAACAGTTTGAAGTTAACGTTTTACCCAGTATAACTTTTGTAACTTGATGTCCCAATTATGTAACAAGTAAGTTTGTGTAGAGGAACTTTCTTGGAATAATTTTACACCATTTAGTTAGATAATCATCTATCTAGGCACTCTGTGTTGAACACATTTAATTTTTTAGCAATCTATTTTTAACGTATCTTCATTAAACACTGTTTGCTCAGGACAGTAAAAAATGAAAACTTTATTAAAGACAGTCACGGAAGGCATTTCACAGCTGTGAAGAAAAGGAATATAATATATTACTTATATTAATCTCTTTCGTTCGCTTGGGGGTATTGTGTTTCCGTCGGTTTGTAAGTTGTAAGATTCGGGGCGCACATTTAAGAAAACTTAGAATATAGCAGCGAAGTTGTCAAGACATATTAAGATCCCTGGATGAACTAATGCCATTTCAAACCATTGCATTTGCTGTTTATACTGATAGTTTCGTAATGGAAATTTTTAATATAGGTCGTTATCGGTTTGTGTTGACATTTTTAATTCATAGCATTTAATTACATATATATCCTGTGAATTGTGAGATATAGGAAACTCTAAAAAACAGTGCCTGATGTTAGCTGATGTAAGATAGCAATTTGTATTTAGATCTTTGCAATTGATAAATGGTTTTAATTGAATTATAGCATTTTTAACATCATCTAGAATTTTTTTTCTTATTTTCTACCTTTATTCGTGGGAGAATGGGGAAGGAGACCTTATTATGTTGAAATTATCACAAAGAGCATAAGTCACAGTGATAACAAAATGAGTGCATGGTGGAAACTATTTATGTAGCCTACTACAAAATGTAAACATTTAACATCTTTCAATTTTTCGAATTTTGTACAATACTTGTTAATGTGAATGTGATATAACTGTTTAGGTTCATGCTTTTTCTTTTAGTTATATAAAAGTTACTTTTACTTTTGTACCACACTCTACTATTTCTCATAAGCTTACAAAGTACCTATGCATTAAGCTGTATTTTTAATTATTTACTGAACAATGATCATGATCGATTTCGGCATTATACCTCTTGTGTGACTAGCAATATTAAAGATAGTTATGTTTGTTTCCTTCTTTTACAAATAAATACGTAACGTCAACACTTAGGTCTGATGGAGATCGCGACGATGTTAAATGTCCACTTGATAGTATTTCTAGCGGTGTCGTGCGTTTGACTGCTACATTTTTGTGATGCCACTTCCTTGGAAATTTGCAATATCCAGAAATCCCCAACACTTTTAGAATTTTGTGTTTGAAATAGGGCTTACATTCTTTAAGCTACTTAATTTTACAAAAATTATCTGACTGTGAAACATTTCTAGGAATATATGCTTAATATTGTTTGAGAAAGCTGTGATTTTTGACACGAGCAAAGAATTTTTTTGAAGCATGATCTATTGCTTTTGCTTTAAGTTCTTCGTGACACTATAGTAATAATGAACCCAAAAGGAACTGCCTCCTTTTGGTCTAAAATTTGATGCAAACATTCCTATTCAAGAAAAATTGCACATCAAAGAAACAAAAAATCTTACACATAATGTTACACAAAAGTAATCGTATAGCCCTGCATCTGATTATTAGACAACATATCTAAGTAGCATCTTGAAGTATCGACTGTAAGATGTTGGACAAGTTAAATTATTAATAAAATCTAAAATTACTCATGCCATATGCTGTAACAAAATGCATTAGTTTTCACTATGGTCCAGGCTGCATTTCAGCCTAACCGAATTTGGTCCTGTTGCCCTGATGGATTAATAGGAATAAAGGTTCTCCTGGAGATCGCGATTTCACTGCAACATTACCTAATGACATTATAATACTGCTGAGTTCAGTCACAAAACATGTTTTCAAACAGTAATTCTGTTGTAATACTGCTGTACCATTATTTTCAAGCAGAAATTAGGTTGTAATACATCCTGGACAAGCATGACACCGTTAAATGTACGTCGGAAAGTATTTCTAGCAGAGTCTTGCATTTGACTATTGCAATATTATGTCACCAGTTCCTTGTGGAATTGCAATATCCAGAAATCCCAGGATAAAATCAAGAAGTCTGTAATAACATGTGTTTTGCTGTGTAATAACTTGGTATGCATATACACTCAATCTATGCGACTTATATATGTATGGTGGCTTTAACATGTTCTTTTTCTCCATTGGTACTACGTAAGGAAGTATGTACCAAATTTCAGACCATAAGCAGAATTCCATGTGGGTTCATTGCAACTGTAGCAGAGCTGAATACGGAATAGGTTAGCACTCTACTAGTATCGGTAATATTCATACAGTAATTGTTAGTAGTTTTTTAATGCACGTAGTCAGTTGCCATGCAGAAACAATAAGTATCAGGTTTGTCCCACTTACTGCTGTATCCTGTCATCAAGCATTGCCAAAAATTCTGCATATCCACAGGAACATCAATTATCTGAGCTGTATGCTGACAAGAGATCCTTTTAAAATCAGGGTCATAAAAAATTGAGATTTTTACCATTTTGGGATGTAGTTTTTTATGATTCATACACATTTTCAGTTTTAACATTTAGTGTGAGGTACATTTTTCATCATCATCCTTCGTAACTTCTTTTAGTCCTTGACTTCCCTGTCTACAAAAGAAAATTTTGGCACCCATTATTTCTGCAATTGAGTGGTAATTTATTCTGGCCTTATATTTGGGAAGTCGCATGTTTGAATCCCCGTCTGGGCATCCAGATTCGGATTTTCCATAGTTTCCCCAAATCGTTCCAGGTTAATGCCGGGACGCTTCCTTCAAAACAGCCATGGCCAAATTCCTTCCCATTCCTTATCCCCAGTCCCATCCTGCCTCTAATGACCTCAACATTGACAAGGCATAAAGCCATAAGTTAAAAATAAAATAAAATAAATAAAAAAAATGGTTTCTTGCTCAGTTTAAATTAAGAACTTAGAAAAAAATATTTAGAACAAATGAATGGTGCTTGCGATCTATTGCGCATGATACATTGCACCAGCAGTCCTTAGTTTCAACTTTTTACGACTATCTCCATCCAGAAATAATGTAATTATAGCTGATGTGTGTTCCTTTCTCATTTGTGTCTGAGAATATTATGGAGGGTGGGTGCTGTAGGAAACCGTTTCTGAGAATGGCCTATGATGGGGTAGGTTTCACCAGTAGTATGATTGCAATAAGTTGTAGGCTATGCCACTTGTACCACAATCCATCTCATCTTCTTCCACTGCCAAAGCTCCTGCATCGGCACTACGTTGAATTCATTGTTCATCAGAATGAATGGTCACAGACAAACAGTTTACTGCCAAAACCTTGACCTAGCCATTCCAGCACTCACAATACCCAGTTCCTCAATAACTGCTTCATAGTCAGAGCCATTAGAGTACTTCCAGATACCACTTCCCAATCTGGCCCACCAACACATCCTGCATACCAGACATGCCAGGCCTCAATTCTAGATAATACCTTCCATCCTCATCCTATTATACCCATGAATGGCCAGTACCATATATATGTATAGACCTACTTCAGAATTTATTTTTATTATTATCATTATTTCTCCTTTTAAATGTCCCATTTTTCTTTCTTGTGAGTAATACTTGCAATTATATTATCGTTGCTCTCCTCACCACCTCCGATGGTCAAGTTAATACTGTGTGTAGCTGTGTTGACTGCGAGGCTTGCGTGAGCTCAGCAACGTGTTTCTTTCCGCATAACAAAAGGGTTAACTCCAAAATATTGCTTTTTTGTAAGAAAAAAAAAATATTATTATATGTTGCTGCTTCCCTTCTCCCTTCAACTTTGGTGAGTGTTGGGTATAATTTATCTTTCCATTCCACTCCAAATAATAAATGTGAAGGTTAATAATTTATGCCATTTTTAAGAGTTTCAAGAAATATATAAAAAAAGTATTGACAGTTTTACAATCAGTAGAGAAGAGGAAGGATGGGGTTATTGCTGGAGATTATGACTAGGAAAATGTCTGGTGTCAAGGGTTGTTGGTAAGCTAGTTTCCATCTATGGAGTTTAGAAATGAAGGTAGTTTGTGGAAAGATTCTGATTGCTCTTAAGCAATTGTTGAGTGTGAAGTGCAAGTGCTGTCGTGGATGGTATAGGTTATTGGTATAAAGGGTTGGTCTGTGTGCTTTTATCTTAATGTGATACATCTTATGTATACAATAATGGGGAAAGTTTTCTGTGTTTGGTCCTAGTGGCTTGGTATATGGTGCAAGTTTAATTTATTTAATTTAATTCCAGTGGAGCACAGGCTCCGGTGGCAATTTACCCACACACCCATCTTCCCCCTATCCTGCACCCACCTACATTTGCCCTCTACAAATTTTATCTTTAAATTCTTTCAAAGTTTTCGGTAAATTATTCATCATTTCTCTTGGTAACTCATTCCAATCCCTGACACACTTACCTAAAAAAGAGAATCTTCCTACACCCTTGTGCCTGAAATCGAGTGCCAGCTTGTGGTCATGCTCATCTTTTCCCTTCCATGCACTACTTTTCATACCTATTGCAATATCTTTACATGCCTCATTGCCAGTATATGCCCTGTACACTCCCATGACCCTCCTCAATCTCCTCCTGTCTTGCAATGAATCCCATTTCAGCTCCTTTATCATATCCGTCACTGATTGCATTCTGCGATAATTTCCAGAAACAAATCTAGCAGCCCTTCTTTGCACCCTCTCCAACTCCTGTATTTGATACGTAAAATGAGGGTCCCATACTACACTACCAAAGTTTCAAAGCATAATCTACTGTTGGGGAAAAAAGTCCACCTGTTAGTTTGGAAGAGTCTGGAAGTAAGTATTTATGGACAAAGGTATTAAATATGAGTGAAGTGTTTGTATAGGCCTATGAAAAAGGTTCTGAGAGAAGGGTACTCATTTTAGGGAAGAAATATACTGAGCATGGTGAATGAGTGGTAACACAGAGGTCTGGCATTAGGGAGAACATGGGTCCATCCACCATATGCTCGTCCTTATTTCGCTTATCCGTGGTATCCTGAAATTATTCTAGGTAAATGCTGGAATGGTTCCTTCCTGTTCCCAGACCCCAATACTCTCCTGCCTTTAATTACCTCTGCATTCACCAGTCGTAAAGCCATAATAAAAAAGTGGAAACAGGAATTCATACCCGTGACAAAGTATTTTATTGATGGATTCAAGACCAGAAGAAAACTGTGTGACAAACACAGGAGCTTCGGTTAGTTGTTGGTGGTGCGTGGTGGAAGAAATGCAAGATGCATTACTGCATAAGAAATTTGTTTTTGCACATGGTGCAGAAAAGAGGGGTGGATCTGCAGGAATAAGGATTTGTGACTTTTTGGGAGTACTTAGTGTTCGTCTGCCATGGGTGGACAATCTATAAGGAAGAGAATATTTGATAGCTACCATCCTTTCCACACTAAATTGGAAGTAATTTTGTGCTTTGTGTGAACAGAAGTGTACAAGAAACTTTTCTGTTTTTAAATATCATAATCAAAGAATATGATATGTGTGTGAGTTTAAGGCTATGTAAATTAATGGATTGGCTCTTTTCATGAAATTGAGCAATTCAAGGGTGTGGTTTTTGTTGCTGGCCCAAATTGTAAATAGTCAACAGAGAATTAATGTCTCTGATATGATGGATTTATTATGGGCACAAACGTCCACATTGTCACATCCTTCATTTCCTCTATCTTGATGAAGGGGCTATTGAAGTATTAATTTTATTGTTGTACTTTTTCATAGGGTTCTGTACCCTTATAGAATTGCTCATTTGACCACTTGTCTGTCCATCTGTAACAGCCTCATAACTTATGAAACCTTGCACTTTGTAATTTTGTAATTGACCTCTATTTTAGTCTTAGTATCATTAATACCTTCATAAAATTTAAAAAACCGTCATGGCAAAAATAATTGTGTGGTTTACTGTGAGGTTGGAAAGTTTTTCTTTCAATAACCTTCACGGGGATCAAATGAAATCTGGCACCCTACTCAAATGTCTGAATTTTTCTTTTTATTTCACAATGTGTAAAAGTTTTTTTGTCAAAAATCAGAAAAAAATTAATTTCCAAAACTGCTGCTATGATTTTTGTTTTGTTTGAAATGTGCAGTTATTCTTCCATTGTGGGAAACTGTAGTGATCTTTCTGGAATTAATAGATTGGTGTAAAATTTAAATTTTCTGGTTTTGGCATCTTTATCATCATTAGTGTACATTGAAGTTCCTGTTTTTGAAATAAATTTTATGTACAGACACAACTTTTCTACAATTTTATTATATAGCACAGATGGTTGTAACATGACACCTGCTATCAAGTACAGTAAGTGATGGGTTCATATCCCAATCCTCAAGTTGTATGATACTGTGTAATGCATAGGTAGAAACTCCAGCTGAATAAGATTAGGAGGAGAAAGTATTTTCATTCAGGTAACGGCCAGGATGAAAGGTTGCAAAACCAAAGAGTAAAGGAGCAATGAGAGAGCTAAAGTAGATAGATTAAGAAAATTCTGAGGAATGGGGTGACTGGTGTAATAAGACAGTCTTTGGTGTCCCAAGACTTGAAATAGGACAATATATGTCACGTGAGAGAAAGGGTGAATGTGATTGGCAGGTTTTTAACAGTAAAGTGACCGTTCATCTTTACTCTTAGTATTAAGAATATATTCAAGATGTTGGGTTAGGAAAAGTGACTTATTCTTGTATTGGTCATGGGGATTAGTGGTCAGTGGTGTTAGAGGGAAGAATATGTTTTTCTGTGAAGATCCGAAATAACATGGCAAAGATTTGTTGACTAGTGAGCTCAATATTGGGTCAATATTAGTGTACGAGAATGAATGTTGCTGTATGGTTTAAATTGTGTCGCCCTGTTGAAGATATGTAAGAGCGAGAGAGATAGTTAGTGCATTACACCGTCTGTCAGTGCGCTAACTTCAACAGCTGGCAACCCTATGTGTGGTCACTTTTACATAAGCAATCCAAACTTTTTATGTTCTTTACGTGTCTGTCTTTGAAAGGAATTATAATATTTAAAAAAACAAGTGAACGAAAGGTTTTTGATTAATTTAATTTAAAATACTTGTGGCTATATTTTGATAGGCAACCAAACAGAATTGAATCCTGCTACTAATAATATATATTGTCGCGTTGGAACCGGGACAGGTGTGAATTCGAAGGTTACTTGTCAATGAACACAGCACTTAAACTGAGAACAGGTTTATTGAGAACTCAAACATACACGCAGCACTGACTGCCTCTTGGGCAGAATACTCTTCTATTTATACACAGATAGAACGTACTAGAGATTACAAGAGTAGTTAACAAATGAAATGTGTAGAAGTTACAAGTGACCTTAGGAAACATGTAGAATCTTCTGGAAATAATAAACAGAATTAAATAATTTTTGTCAGTGGGCGGGATTGAACCGGCGACCTTCGGTACCGCAATTCGTGACGCTACCCGCTGCGCCATGCTGGCAGACGGTACACTGGCGTTCATGCGGCATTGCTCCCTCTCCTGAGGAAAACAGCGTCCCGCTGTTAGATTTCTTTTGGGGCACGCTGAAGTGTCCTGGATCTTGATCTTGTCGTGGGTCCTCTGTATGGCAGTTCTGGAGGGCCCCTCCTGTTTGTACTATTATCTTCCTGTCCGACTTCCTCAGTATCCAAACCGTCCTCAGAGTCCTTGAACAAGAAGCTGGTTGTGCCTAGCTGCTCGTCAGGATTGTAGTAAGGCTTCATGCGGAGGACGTGAACAATGTCCCTTCGCTTTCGTCGTTTCGAAGACGGCTCATAATCCTCGACTTCGTATGTGACGTCTGACCGGCGGCGTATGACACGATACGGACCAAAGTACCGCTTCAGTAACTTTTCTGATAGCCCAACCTTCCGGACAGGGGTAAAAATCCATACGAGATCTCCTGGGTTGTACGCAACAGGTCGGTGCTTGCCGTCATACCGCTGACGGTCCCTCTCCTGGGTGGCCAGTGTTCGTATGCGAGCCAGCTGTCTTGCTTCTTCGACCCTGGTAATGAGCTGTTTTATATAGTCATCCTGAGTGTCGTCCGGCTGGAATGGGAACAGCGTATCCATTGTGGTCTCAGCTTCACGGCCATGGAGCAGAAAAAACGGAGTGAAGCCTGTCGTATCTTGCCTTGCTGTATTATAAGCAAATGTGACCACTGGCAGTATTGTATCCCAATCCTTCTGCTCAACATCCACATACATCGACAGCATATCGGCTAATGTCTTGTTGAAGCGTTCTGTGAGACCGTTTGTCTGAGGGTGGTATGCAGTTGTCATCCTGTGGACAACGTCGCATCTTGACATGACCTCTGATACTAGTCTTGACTGGAATACCTTTCCACGATCGGATATCATCACACGTGGTGCTCCATGCTTCAAAATAATGTCTTCTACTAGAAATTTTGCAACCTCTGGAGCTTCTGCAGTCGGCACAGGTTTGGTGACAGCGTAGCGCGTGAGGTAGTCGGTGCAGACTATTATCCATCGGTTACCGGTTGTCGACTTCGGGAACCTCCCCAAAAGGTCGATCCCAATTCGGTGGAATGGAACTGCTGCAGGTGGAATTGGTACTAGATGACCTGGAGGTAATTGCGGCACATGTTTCCGTCGCTGGCACTCTTTACAGTGACTCACATAATGCTTGACAGATCGGTAGAGACCCTTCCAGTAATACCTGCGTCTGATTCGGTCCAGGGTCTTCACAAATCCCAGATGACCTGGATATTGGAGCGTCGTGGAAATACTTGAGAATAGCTGGCTGGAGATGAGCTGGAACGACCAGAAGCCACTTGGGGCCTAGTGGATCGTAGTTGTTCTTATACAATGTCCCATCTATCAATTGAAACCCTCCTTTGGCCGGTTCTCCTTTCTCCAAGGCGTCTATGGTTCTTAATAACTCTGAATCTTCCCTCTGTTCAGCTGCAACGTCACCTAATTCAGCGAGGGCTGAAATTCCATTCATGCTGTTGTGTTCTATTAAAGGATTCCTTGAAAGGCTGTCGGCATCCTTGTGTTTGCGTCCGTTTTTGAATACCACCGTGACGTCGTACTCTTGAAGTCTAAGTGCCCATCTTGCTAGTCGACCTGATGGATCCTTCAAGCTGGTTAGCCAACATAAAGAATGGTGGTCTGTTACGACGGTGAAAGGTTTGCCGAATAAATACGGACGAAACTTGTTGATAGCCCAGACAACTGCGAGGCATTCTTTCTCGGTTGTAGAGTAGTTTATCTCGGGCTTAGAGAATACTCTTGATGCATAGGCTATCACCTTCTCAGCACCTTCCTGAATTTGCACAAGCACTGCACCGATCCCATAACCGCTGGCGTCAGTGTGAAGTTCAGTTTCTGCATTCTCGTCGTATAAGGCTAGAACTGGTGCGGAAGTTAGAGCCTCCTTAAGTGCCTGGAAAGATCTTTCTTTAGTTTCATCCCAGTAAAACTTGGCGTCTCCCTGCAAAAGTTCTTGCAGTGGACGTGCCATGTTACAGAATCCTTTTATGAAACGCCGGAAGTATGAGCACAGCCCAAGAAAGCTTCTCACATCACGAATGTGCTGAGGAGTTGGAAATTCCATGACTGCCCTTACTTTATCTGGATCAGCGCGGACGCCATCTCCGTTGACCAGGTGCCCCAGGATTTTTATCTCTCTGGCGACGAAGAGGCACTTCTTCGGATTGAGGCGGAGTCCTGCAGTCTGAACACACTTCAGCACCGTTGACAGGCGACTCAGATGTTCTTCAAATGTTTTCGAGAAAACAACAATGTCATCTAAATAACAAAGACACGTCGTCCACTTAAGGTGTCGAAGTAAGTTGTCCATCATGCGTTCGAATGTGGCCGGAGCGTTGCATAATCCGAATGGCATTACTTTGAATTCATAGAGGCCATCAGGTGTAATAAAAGCCGTCTTTTCTCTGTCAGCTTCGTCAACCTCGATTTGCCAGTAGCCTGTCTGCATGTCCATGGTTGAGAAGTATGTAGCTCCTTTCAAGCAGTCTAAGGCGTCGTCGATGCGCGGCAGTGGGTAGACATCTTTCTTTGTGATTTTGTTCAGCCGCCGATAGTCGACACAGAATCGCCACGTACCATCCTTCTTCTTTACGAGGACCACCGGAGATGACCAAGGACTTCTCGAAGGTTGAATAATGTCATTATGCAACATCTTCTCCACTTCCTCTCGAATTATTCGCCTTTCGACTGGTGACAATCGGTACGAGCGCTGGCTAATGGGCGGATGATCCCCAGTATTGATACGATGCTTTATCGTGGGCCGTTTCGTCTGACCTTTTTTTTGCTGGGGTGTGAATACACCAGAGAATTGGCGTAGTATAGCTAACACCCGGTGGTGTTGTTCCTTGGTCAGGCCGGACCCTATTGGCAGTTCCATAGTTGTTTCCTCCAGCGTGTTGTCGGTACTAGTAACAGAGCATGGATCTTCGTTAATGACGTTGAGCTCGCCCTCCTGGACTGGTTCAGCTGTCCCTATGCACATTCCCTTGGGGATAATTTGTGACTGCTCGTGACAGTTGGTGATCCAAATGTCTCCTCGACCACCGATAATGCTTATGATAGCCGCTGGTATGTAGATTTCTTTCGTGAGCCTAATAAACTTTCTACTATCGACAAGCACTTCAAGGTTGCGGTCGTCCGTGTTTTTGACTGGGACTCTTCTCATTGCGAACGGCGGGATTGTCACGTTGTCAACGGCGAATAACTTCCCAGAAGATTCTGTGTTACGTGTACCCGTCGCAACGACTTCTTCAATTTGCAGCTCAGACGTTCCACAGTCAATGACAGCTTGGGATGCCTTAAGGAAGTCCCATCCAAGGATGACATTATGACTACATTCTGTTAAAATGACAAATTCAACTGGCTGGGTCCTGTTGTTGATGGTTATTCTCGCGACACAAGCTCCAGCTGGCTGGACGTACTTTCCATTTGCGACCTTTAGCATAGTTGCCCCCGTATCACGGAACATTGTCTTCTTTAGTGTGCGACGATAATTGTCCGACAATACGGAGAAAGAAGCTCCTGAATCAACCAGCGCCCGGACAGGTTGGCCGTCGATTATAACGTTGATGAGATTTCCCGACATCTTAGTGACTGTCATCCATGGAGGATTTTCATCTGCGGCGGCCTCACCTCCGTAGATGGTCGCCTTGCTTAGTTTTCCTGCGTGCGGCGGCTAGGGGAGCGGCTGGTAGCTCTGTCCGGCGACGATGAACGGCAGCGGCGCGTCGGGGATCGACCTCGTCTAGGGTACGGCGATGGGCTTCTTCCCGTAGGTCGACCGAACTCGTCAGCGGGTGGCTGCCTGGGGTAGAACTGTTCGGATGGCGGACGTCTTGCGGCAAAATAATCGTCAAATACTCGTCTTCTCTCTCTGCAGTAGCGTATGACATGTCCAGGGCGCCCACAGTGGAAACATACTGGCGCGTTGTCTTCTGTCCTCCAGACGTCCGTTCGTCTGCGGGACGTCATAGGTGCCGGAGGATTTGGTTGTGGCCGTGTCGGCCGGTTCCTAGGCTGCCGTTTGGCAGCTGCAGCATACGTCATATCAGGGCGAGGCCATTCTTCACGTCGAGTGCGATTGGCTCGGCAGACAGGAGCTATTGTCTGAAATACCTCTTTTTCCGCCGCGTCGGCTCCTTCATGACCCACTGGGCTTACATCCATGGCCATGATCTGATGCTCACTCGGTTCAAGAGTCCCAGCTGCCATGAACTGTTGTAATTCTTCTCTCACAATTTGTCGTATGAGAGACGCAAAGTCGTGCTGGTCTTCCACAACTGCCATAGGGACTACGTTGGGAAGTCTGTCATACTTCTTTCGCCCAACCCTCCTTTGTTGCATCTCCTCAATCCGCTGGCACCACTTGATGAACTCTTCCGTCGTAGCGACGTCTTTTATCAGAAGAGCTTGGTACATGTCTTCTGCAATACCTTTCATTAGGTGCGTGATTTTGTCGGCTTCAGTCATATTCGGGTTGACTACGTTGCATAGGGCCAAAACATCCTGTATGTAAGATTGCGTCGGCTCCCCATGTCGTTGGGCCCGGTTCTTCAGTTGTTCTTCCGCGGAGCGGATTTGTCGCTGGTGGTCCCCAAACGTTTTCTTAAGTTCCGTCTGGAACATTTCCCAGTTATTCAGTTTTTCTTCGTTGTTCTCGAACCACTGCTGGGCGGTTCCGTCCAGATAGAAATAAACATTTGCCAAGCACATGGTATGATCCCACCTGTTGTACTTGGCGACTCGGTCGAACCCTTTTAGCCATTTGTTAGGATCCTGTCCAGCGTCTCCAGAGAACACCGATGGGTGTCGAATGTGCAGCTGGCTTGCCGCCATGGGTTTCCTAATGACGCGGACTTTCGGAAGGACGTACTGAGTATATCCTTTGTAGTCCGGTTCCAGTCCGTGTAGGCGGCGACTTTTACGTTGCCTAATCGGAGCCACGACGATGCAGCTGTTGCACAGGGTACCCGGCGTCTCCACCAAACTATGTCGCGTTGGAACCGGGACAGGTGTGAATTCGAAGGTTACTTGTCAATGAACACAGCACTTAAACTGAGAACAGGTTTATTGAGAACTCAAACATACACGCAGCACTGACTGCCTCTTGGGCAGAATGCTCTTCTATTTATACACAGATAGAACGTACTAGAGATTACAAGAGTAGTTAACAAATGAAATGTGTAGAAGTTACAAGTGACCTTAGGAAACATGTAGAATCTTCTGGAAATAATAAACAGAATTAAATAATTTTTGTCAGTGGGCGGGATTGAACCGGCGACCTTCGGTACCGCAATTCGTGACGCTACCCGCTGCGCCATGCTGGCAGACGGTACACTGGCGTTCATGCGGCAATATAATGTTTGTTCTCTATGTGCTCCTATACCGTTAATCCGATTACAATGAAACTGTAATGAGTTGTTGAATGTGTATCTGTGAAGGTTCCTAACAAAAGAAATAAAAAAACCACCCCCTCTTCCACTTGACAACCCTTAATTTAAACAAAACCACAGATTTTATCCGATTTCGATGGAAATATACACACGTATACTTTAAAACAAACAGAAAAATACTCCCTACGTATGGTTTCCAAAAACGCAACCCCTCTTCCCTTTTACATCCCCTTAATTTTTGCCAATGTTCTTTATACAAAGCTACAGGTTTTTCTCGATTTTGAAGGAACTTTGTGCAGGTATACTTTAAAACAAACAGAAAAATAGTCTACATTTGTTCTACAAAAACCAAACCCTCTCCCCTTTTCCACCCCATTAATTTTTGTCATTTTAAAAAAAAAAAAAATACAAAGTTACAATTGGCTCATATATGTATTTTTTCATGGAGGTAAAAAAATCCAAAAGCCACACCCTCTCCCCCTTTACTCCCCTTAATTTTTATACAAACCCATCCGATGTCGATAGAACTTTGCACACATATACTTTAAAACAAATAGAAAAATACTGTACACGTTGGTTTTATGAAAACCCAATCCCTCTCCCCTTTTCCACCCCCTTAATTATTGTCAATTTTCTCTATAGAAAGCTACCTACAGTTTTATCAGATTTTGAAGGAAGTTTGCATACGTATACTTTAAAACAAACAGAAATATACTGTTTACATTTGGTTTGCCGAAACCCAACCCCTTTCTCTCTTTACCCCCTCCCCTCTTTCCAGTGATTTTTTTTTTACACCCAGTTTTTGTCTAATTTTGAGGAGAAAAATACAGTCTACATATAGTTTGCAAGAACCCAACCCCTTTCCTCCTTTACCTTCCCCCTTATTTTTTGCCAATGTTCTTTATACATAACCACAGTTTTTATCCGATAGTGGTGGGACTTTGCACACGTATACTTGGATACAAACAGAAAAATTTTGTCTACATTTGGTTGCCAAATTCCATTCCCCCTCCCCCTTTACTCCATCCTCTCTTAATTTCCAATGCTCCTTACACAAACTCTCAGTTTTTATTCTATTTGGATTGAACTTTGCACCTATATAAATTAAAGCAAAAAGAAAAATATTGTCTACATTTGGTTTTCAAAAACCCACTTGCTTTTTCCTATAACACTAATTAAGTAAAATTTATACTTGAAACCATTCAGTTTTTTTGCAAATATCTTGAAAACAGTGGGGAAATTAGCCAAAGTAGATAGTGATATTCTTAGAGTGTACAACATTTCCTGTTACAACACTGGACCAATTCCAATCAGAGTACAATTGCTGACTTAAAACTTTGAACTTGAATGTTAAAAACTATTTTACAGTTTTTGTGACAACACATAAATCTCCAATTTCTATTTGATATTGAAGGAAGTTTGTATACATGTTCTTTAAGATAAGTGAAAATGATGATTACATTACAAAACTGTATCCGCTCTCCCCTTTCACCCCTCTTAAGACTGATTTACACGTGCAACTTTTCTGTGTTTAGCATATATCTCCAAAACGAATATATATATATATATATTAAAATTTATATGTAAATATCTAATTTGAACTAAATACAAACTTTCAAATGTTTTCATTTAATATATATGTGTACTCAAATCTAGCAATAATGAAGCATTGCTAAGTCAGCTAGTTCTACATAAAAATTTCATTTCAATCAAATAACAGATGGACATAGAAATCATGCAGCTGGATCTTAGGTTTATATGGTTCACTTTTCTGATTCACTTATAGTGAAAGTGAAGGTGAATTCACTTTTATTTTAAATGTATCATCACAAATGAACCAGTCAACTCACTTGAAGATGAAAGCAAATGTACTTATGCATGTTGGAGTGAGTTTAATTTTCAGAAACCTCGTCTGTGAAATTAAAGTTAATAAATAGTCCAGTAACAGGGTCGTAAAAATGCGGTCTCACAAACATTGTATCACGTGGAAGATTTTTTTCCTTATCTTTTATATATTGGTGAGAGTATGCTGAAACCAAGTTTTCGACCTCCGACTCCCTCGGCACAATATTCTGTGGCCAAAAAACTTCAAAATGTTGTTACTTTTTTCAGTTTTTCATCTATAACTTCTTCCTGATGAGTCCTAGAAAGAAATACTGTATTCCCAGTTTGAAAGAGGACAAAATTTCCTAAAACTTTTGAAGTAGAAAGTTTTTCCTAAACTCAAAACTAAGCGAACTACAGTTCTTCGAAAATCAGCAAAATTACACACTTTTCCGAAAAGTTGGGTGTTTACCTACTTTGTCGCTCAAAATGACCTGGAACTCCTGTATATATAATTGACGTATACGTATTTCTGTATGACATAGTATATGATGTCCTATGATTACTGATGGTCAATTCACTAATCAAATGGCATTGTTGGCCGGGAGATCCCAAAGGATTGTTCGGGTGCCAGGTGACAGTGTTTTCGATTCACAGAGCTGAAGGTTGATTTAATAGCTTTTGAAAATCACAGATGGGACCGGGATATCGATCTCCAGTCAGACGCCTTAATCACTGAGCTACCAGACCGCTCTATTAGGGATGGTAGGCCTATTTGTACCAGTTTGAAAAAACGGATTTGCAAAAATGCAAGCACAATGTTATGACACAAAGTTTATTTACACAATCAAAATGAAGTCATAATAAGTAAAAAATTAGTCATCAAACTATTTCTTTTCCGTTTGAATGGTTTGAAACATTGTATTCCATTTGAATTTTTTTCCGTACTACAAGGGAACAAAATTGTATCTATATGAAGCATTTACATCTCTTCCAGATGGAACATCCAACCTGAAAAGTTTTGTTATGGATGGAGGATGCCTCCTTCATAAGGTTATGTGGCATCGTAGTGGAAACCGTGGCTCAATCTGTGGAAAATATGAAGCCTAATTGAGAATGCACTATAGATCCAACATCACAATTATATTTGGTGGATACTGAAGTGATGCTGTGCAGAGGGGAATAAAGTCATCTGAAAGGTTTAGTCATTTGAAAACATCAGATACTTCAGCAGACATCATTTTCAGTGAGCAAAATGATGTCACAACAAATGAGATCAATATCTAGGTAATTTCGATACTAATGCAAAAACAGAAAAAGGAGACATCCAAGCTCAATAGACAAAAGAAGATGCAACTGGATTGATTGTTGGTACAGCTATTTCCCAAGCAGTAAAATCCTACAGTTTGATAATTCTAAGTGTATATATTGGCTTTCTCACTCTGCTAATGGGCGTTGGTAACAAGAGAAGTTGTACTTCCATAACACAAGGAAAGGCAAGGAGGCAGATTTATGGTACTCAACCATTGCTTCAAGTTTGAACCCACACATATCCTCTTCATCCATGTTAGAATATAAGGCATTTTTCGGCTATGGGAAAGAAAAATTCTGCTGCCTCATTCAGTACCAACAGTATCTAAAAGTAACATTCTTGCGAACTTCTCAGAACTCCTAGCCTCCAGAGACTAGCAACTGCAGAACACGCGGAGGAACAACTCACTGTGGAACGGTATGGACTAATTGCTTGTAAAAACATTGGAGGGCTCAGATACGAAATATTTACGAAATCTGTCCAAAAAATGCATTCAAGCTGGCATGGTTGCCACCAACATCAGGTGTGGCAACGTTTCACTTAATACACACGTACTACCAAGTACAAACACGGCTGGGTCGAGAAACTTACCCTTGCCTCGGGATGAAGGAAAGGCTCGACCAGCCTTATTCCAATTACAATAGTAAAAGACGCTGCACCTGAGATTACTCCGAAGGTTGTATCATGGTCCTACAAGAAACCTTGTACTCCACCATGCAGCTGTCGCATATCAGGACTGCATTGTTCAGCTGCTTGCAAAAACTGCTCCGGTCTGTCTCGTAAAAACATTCCTAAGACTTAAGTAGATGCAGGAGAGGAAGTATTCTTTGACCTCGAGGAAGCTGCTCCTGATGCAATGGATGAATGAGACACAATTCTAGGTGAGGATATTGATAAGTCAGGACAATACAAACGGAAAAGAAATTGATTTATTAACAATTTTACCTTATTACGAATTTATGACTTAATTACTTTGGGCAATAACATTATGCATTCATTTCCACTCTATTATCATCAGAAACAGAGTGGTCTGGTAGCTCAGTGGTTAAGGGTGCGTTTATGTTGGAGCTGCGATAAACGATGAGAGCGACAATACTAGCGAAGCGAAGAAAAGTGAAACATTGTTAACAATGGAGGTGTTTATACTGGAGCAGCGCGCAGAGCAACGCATAGTAGCAGAGCAGCGATGAGAGCAGCGCTAATCGCTGCGAGCATTTTCTTCGCTATTATTGAGGGTGGCTGCAACCGTTTGATCGGTGAAGTTTTTAGTAGGTCCCTTTTGTGGTACTGTAAATACAAAAATCACCATAACAGATTCATTCTAGACAAATTGTAGGATGAAATGGCCACTAAATATAATAAAACAAACAATTTTAAACGTATTTAATTAGTTCGAATTCCGTAATTTAAACTCATTTTAATGTGTGAACACTACAAACTGAAGATTAAAGTAAAAAAATAAAATATTAATACAGCCAAAGAGAAATAGTATATAATTTATTGAAAAAATATTTTTCTATTAAAAGTAATTTAAATTATAAATATCAAATTAAATGCATAATATGTAGAAATTCGTATTAATTTATTTCGAATTGTAACAAAAGTAGATTTTATATAAGATGCCGGTATTTTTTGCAGATTGGTTTGGCCTTCCAATATTGCTGTAAAAATTCTTAGGATTTTAAGTGTTAGTTTCTTTGAAAGTCAATACCTTTTCAGTTAATAATATTATGGAGCAAACAAATGGTCTTATTAATATTTTTAGTTACGACTACAGAAGTATCTATTGTTGTGGCTAAAATTCTCCATTAAGAATAAATAAGGCACATTTGACGGTTCCTCATGTTCACGACAACCTAGTATTGAGGTGTCATCTGCCTGCATCTAAATATTGTCCATAGGCTCTAATAAATTATTTAAAAATGGATAAGCCTCGTCACCTATAAAAACACGAGGTTCAGTGATTTCAGAATTTGGCAGAACGATTTGGAATATTCTGTCTTCCATCCATTAAAGAGACATACAAAGCAGCAGATCTAACTGTTCCACCATCACTCTGTTTACCATTACCTCCAGCTTCAATGTTTATAAATTTATAATTAGCATTGACCAATACTTGCAGAACAATAGAAAAAAATCTTGTAATTATGGAACATGAAATCAGAGTGGGCAAGACAAGTAACTCTGAAGTATTTTTCGTCGACAGTGCCCACACAATTCGGAAAATTTGAAATATTGTAACAATCTTCGGCTATTTTTTTTACGAAATCCTGTTCCTCCGGAATCGTCATATGAAGTAGTTGAAGTATTTTTCATAATTATTTCTCTTAAAACTTCTAAAACTGTTGCAATACAACTCCTATACGAAAGAAATAAGCAAGATTTCTTCTACATGTCTGGCTGCTTGACAATTGTCTGCAATATAAACACGATTCTACGCTATTATCAAAGCTCCAATATAAACACTAGACGAAGAAAGAAATTGAGCGCCGCTATTGTCGCTGCGTTTATCGTCGCTCTCATTGTTTATCGCAGCTCCAACATAAACGCACCCTAAGGCATCTGACTGGAGATCGATATCCCGGTCTCATCTGTGACATTCAAAGGCCATTAAACCTACCTTCAGCTCTGCCACAACTTGCTGTGTAATATGAAATAAGCCAGAACGCTTCTGTGGTTCGGATTCCATGTTAAGCTGTAGGTTTCCTATACCGGTACCCAGTCAGTAACTGATATGAGAAAGCAGCTGGATTGGGACTCATTCGAGGAAAGGAGAAGGGTGACGAGAGTGCTGCAATGTACAGGGGATATGTTGGTAATGGGGCTTGAAGGGATATTGGTCAAAGAATTAGGAATAGTGCATGGAAGGGTAAAGGCAACCATGACCACAAGCTCGCACTCGATTTCATGCATAAGGGAGCATGAAAATTCTCTTTTGTTGTTAAGGGTGTCGGGGATTGGAACAAATTACCAAGTGACGTGATGAATAATTTATGAAAAACTCTTAAGGAATTTAAACTTAAAATATGTAAATTGGAAAAGTAAATGGGGGAGGAATTTAACATTCCAACTTTAAAAGGAAAATTAATGTGTATATATATATAAAAAGGGGTAATTAGATGACTAGGGAAATTGCAACCGGAGTCTTAGCTCCATCGCAATTATTTTTTTTTTTTGGCACTACCATCCTTTCTTCAAAGTTGGTAATTGTTGAATTTAGTTTCTTTAGCATAATATGAATTCATATTGCCTTTTTGCATTGCATTGTTTTCTTCTACATTATTATAGTAACTTTAATTCTTAATATTACAAATATAGTATGAAAGGGAAATAGAGAATTTAATGACAAAAATAATTTTGCATGCAGGTTGTCATTGATTAAAAGAACTTTTTAAATAATTATTATTGGTGTTGACTCTGGTTCTTAGTGCATTGTTTTTCATTTTGTTTTCAGATGTCATCACGGATTTACAGACAAACAGGGCCTGTTGCAAAATATTTAAACTGTGTGAGTACACAGTATGTACCACCAAAATGCAGTTGCTGTTTACACACATCTGTTCAAAACTATAAATCTGTGAAAGCACCAGTAAGTGCGACACATGAGGAAGCAGGAATAATTAAGAGACTCGTGAAAAGAATGGGATGGCTGGACTACTCGAAATCGGTAACTATTTAGCTATTTTTGTTTTGTAAATGTATATAGATGCATTTGTTAGTAGGATTGAATCAAATTGTAATTGTTAATTTAAAAAATAAGGCTATTCAATTTATTATTGCAAATTTGTGAACATTTGACAGTATGTACTGATCCCCCTCCCCTTGTATACATATTTTTCAAGTGTAAATAACTTTAATCTCTCAACATAATCACTTTGATAAATGTCTTCAACTTTCTAGTTTTTTGATTCCAGCTATGCGAGTTGTACTGATCAGTGTATTTGCATTACCAATAATTCCATTGTTCGATTAAAAATATTTAAAAAAAAAAAAAAAATCTGCATTTGTGGGGGGAAAATAGTCTAAGAATACAAGGGGTTCAGGAATTAATTTTAAATGTAATGGCAGTAGAGTTGATGTTTTAATTTCATAATAAAATGAACTTTTATTGATCTTTATTTTGGAATTTAAATTATAGAAATAAGCAGATTATCTGTGGGTGAATCATTGTACCATTTAATAACAGGCTACAAAACAAACTTAATTCAGATTTAATGAAAATGCTCAAAATTAAAAGTATTTACATATTTGAATTTCTCAGTTCTGATCTGCATGCATCTGACTTACTTACTCTGTGACTCCAAATTATTATATACTTGATTATTTGCGATATTTGGAGAATAAGCTTTCATACCTTCAAAATCGAATCGTTATCTTGATTTTAAAGTTCTTTAAATATATCTGGAATTCTGATCTCTCCATGAGACCAAGAAATTTCATATTGCTTTACTAATATGGTAATGTAAGAATTCATGAAACTGTAATCAGATTACTTTAGTGAACTATAGGAGAGTAGTAAACTATATTAGTGCAGGTGTACCAATCACAGAGTAGTCTTGGTTGAATGGAATAGTGGTGGACTATAATTTTTTTACCTGACATTTATAGATTATACCACAAAGACAAAGACCCCTCTCTTCAAA
Source organism: Vandiemenella viatica (assembly GCA_031002005.1). NCBI lineage: Eukaryota > Metazoa > Arthropoda > Insecta > Orthoptera > Morabidae > Vandiemenella > Vandiemenella viatica. The sequence goes on along the minus strand of JARYHS010008074.1, from coordinate 154,586,988 downwards.
ATCTACCCTAAAACCCTCTTGCTTTTATCGCTATGTTGATGACACCTTTGCCGTGTGGCCACATGGTATGGAAGCGCTGGATGAATTTCTAGACCATCTTAATGGGATCCATCCCAACATACGGTTTACGATGGAAGTTGAGAAGGACGGGTGCATCCCGTTCTTGGACATTTTAATCAAACGTAAACTTGATGGATCTTCGGCACATAGTGTGTACCGTAAACCCACCCACACTGAACGTTACTTGGGTGCAACCAGTTACCACCACCCAGCACAACGCCACTCCGTATTGACCACATTGGTGCGCAGAGCGAGAGCCATTTCCGATCGTGAGAGCTTACCGCTGGAGTTGAAACAGATCAGAACGGGTACTCTCGGCGACAGATAGAGCGTGCTTTTATCCAGAAGCCACCAAGACCACCGAATGAACAGATTGAACCACCAAAATCTCTTGCCTTTCTGCCATATGCCGGCAACACGTCCGGAAAGATTGGAAGGCTCTTGGCGCGTTCTGGTATAAAGAGCATTTTTCGGCCACCCGCCAAGATACGTGATGTGCTTCGCTCGGTTAAGGATGATTTGGGCCTAAGAATTCCTGGAATTTATTCAATACCTTGCGAATGCGGCAAAGTTTATATTGGACAGACGATCAGAACCATCGCCGAGCGTATCACCGAGCACAAACGACACTTGAGACTGGTGCAAGTAGAAAAGTCCGCAATAGCCGAACATGCGTTCGATGAACAACATAAAATAGTGTTTGATGAAACGGTGGTGCTGGCCAGAGTCTCTTCGTTCTGGGACTCGGTAATTCGGGAAGCATTAGAAATTAAACTTAACGATAATAACATCAATAGGGACAGTGAACTGTATTTAAGTGAAGCCTGGAGACCAATTATTAAGGATCTATGTCTTAAAAAACAAAAATCTTCCCAACAAGGCCAAATAGAAGCAAACTGACGCCATGGACATAGTTTGCCAGCACTTATGTCTACAGGTTAAGCAACGTTGAACGAGTGCTTGGATGGGTGACCGCGTATGGCTCAATACGCAGTCCGCAACAACTGATACCCTCGGCTTGCCGGTTAAGCAACGGTGAGCGTGGTCAGCACTTGGATGGGTGACCATTTTGGCTCCATACGCAGTCCGCAACACTGATACCCTCAGTTCCAGCGCGCTGATTGGGCGTCCTGGCAACCCTCTATACACGACATTCGAATTTCGGAGGCAGCGAAGCCAGTCTGTTTTTGTGATTTTGAGAGGAAATATCCAAAATAGACCTGATGAAGACAACCGAGCAGGTTGTCGAAACGTCGTCGTTTTATGACACCATCCGGCTGGACTCCCGAGAAACTTTTATTGAATCAATACGCCGGGAAAGTCTCCATTTACATATGTGTCTATATTTTGTTTACAAAACCCTACAACTCACTCCCTTACCCCATTTAATTTTGGCAAATGTTCTTTACACAAAGCTACAGTTTTTATCTGGTTTCGATGGAAATTTGCACGTGTATACTTTAAAACAAAGAGAAAAATACTGCCCACACTAGCTTTACAAAAACCAAACTACTCTTCGTCTCCACACCCCCTTAATTGTTTTTTTTTTTTTTTTTTTTATACATACCTACAATTTTATCTGATATCAATAGAAATTTACACACGTATACTTTAAATCAATCAGAAAGGGCAGTCTACATTTGGTATACAAAAGCTGAATCCCTCTTCCCCTTTACCCTCACCCCTTTTAATTTCCAATGTTCTTTACAAAAATCCACAGTTTTAAATCCCGTCAAAATCAGTTGAGCTATTTTTAAGTCATGGCATAATATTTATAAAATAAATGTGTCGTAATGTCTCAACATGTACTTCAAATTTCATCTTTGATCCCAAGCTTTCACCAATTAAAAATCTATATTTTTTTGTGATGCTGGAGCAATCAGATATATTCCAGACAAATTTCTGTATGTGGTATGTATTAATGCCCAGATGCTACATGTTTCGGTTATCGAGCAGCAGCTTTAACAGATGTTATGATAAGATCGAAACATAGCCTGACATTTCTTAACACAATGCCCAATTCACCCCGTTCTGGAAGTGGTATATAAAGACAGAATTCTTCTTTGAAAACAATCGCTTTAATCTCTGAGCTACCAGGAAGTTCGCAAAATGGGAACTGCTGCGGCATATTTAAAATATGAAACAAAGTATCGCGAAGATCGAATTACTGAACTTATTTTGGCGTTAGAGGTGAAACGGGGAGTACGAACAAAAATTCCCAATATTTTACAGCATGTTGTGAGGCAGATAGTGTTATTGTGGGAGACAGCTTAGGGAAACAATTAACAGTATTTTAATCTGTGGCTTGGCCTTATTGGTCTTCCAAGCATATCTCTGGCGCTACAGTGTCAGTTGGTAGGTTACATCATGAAGTAAACGATTTACAGAGTATAATATCGGCATATCATCTGTATGTTTCAGTTTTGTTGAAACATGTTTCTAGCATTAATTGTAGGTAAGCAGTAACATGATTTTTTATGTATTATTGTTATTCCTTATTTTTTTTATCTTTTTCTTTTTCCTAATGAATGTATAAAGTTATTTTAAAATTTTTAGTGCTTTTTTTTTTTGAAGGCGGTTTTTATGTTTTTTTAAACAAATATTTTATTTAGAGAAAAAAAAATCATTTGTTATCCGGAATGCACCAACACTACTGAAATTACAAAAAGAAATATATTCACGTGAAGAAATGATTAAAAATACATACTTTAATTATCCATCAACTATCTGCACCCGTATTCCACCCAATGATACAGTACTGTTCAGGGCCGGAGTTTCGTGTTAGGCCCGGGTGGGTAGTCAGGCACGAAAAGAGGGGGGGGGGGGGGGTAGTTCCCTAAAAAATCTTACTTAAAATAATAATAGTGATAACTATGGAATCAAATTCTTAAGGGAAATTTATAGGAGAAAAACTAGAAAATGAATTTAAAAATTCATCATATAATTTATTCATTAATATATTTATTAATTATATTTTAGCTATGTACGAAACATTGTTATTTTTTAAAATTTACTATTAATCAGTAGTCTATTAATTGCGCAATGCAAAAATTGTAATGCGCTTCTCGCATTCGAGAGGACGCGGGTTCGAATCCCGTCCGTGCATCCAGATTTAAATTTTTCATGGGTTTCCCCAAATCACTCCAGGCGAATGCCGGGATGCTTCCTTAAAAAAAAAAAAAAGGCCATGGCCGTATTCCTTCCCGTTTCTTGTCCCCAGCCCCATCCCGCCTCTAATGACCTTAGCCTTCGACGAGGTGTAAGGTCCTAAGTAAAAACAAAATGTAATGCGCTTTGCTTGTTTGGAAAAGGAAACGATTCAATCATTTTTCCAAATCAAGTTCTTCAGTAAGGTTGCTACATATATGTAAAATAGCGATGTTATTTAATAGATCTTGCAACATTGTCGATCTTATGTAACTCTTGAGTCGGCGTAAGGCCGAAAAACTTCGTTCATTTGAACAGGACGACCCAGGAATTATGATGAGTAGTCAGACGAAGCGTACAAACTCTGGTATGAGTCCTCTAGTCCATTTGTAATTCTGTAAAAAATCTACAACCACTCTTAAATTTTTTGCCTCCTCACCTTGCCTTTTCAACAGTTGTAAAAACATGTCTCTATCAATGAGCAATCTTTCTTGGTCAAAATCATGATTGTAGAGATTTATAATTTTTCCTACATTTGTGGGTTGTCCCAAAGTGCATCGTTCTAACGATTTGAAGAAGTGGGTGGAAATGGTGTCGAATCCACTCTTTAACTGATCATAAAAATAAGATTTGCGGAGAAAATGAGGAGTTTCGAATCGGAGATTTTCACTCTTGCCTTGATCGAAATTTTGCGTTGATGTGGGATTTGAGGTTCGCTGGTTTCAAAGTTAGTACCTGACTGCACACCTTCCCGCAAAATTTCTTCGAATTTTGACTCTTGAGCACAGTACAAAACATCAGTGATTGCTTCTATCTTCGCATACGATTCAATAACAGATAGATTAGATTTCTGTAGATTTGCATTCAAAATTTCGACGCGATCAAAAATTTCTATCATCATTGTTAAATATAAAAAACACGGAAATGATTCCATATCGGAGTAAAATCCAGAAGCCTTAGCAGCGACAGCGTTGTCTACTTCTCTGGTTACAGAATGTTCGTACAAAAATTGAAGAATAAATATGTTTATACATACAAAACCAAAAAAATTGATTTAAACTTATAATATTTTATAAATACCTTGTCGGACAATAGGCTGCAACAGAAGGCAAATCATCATTAGTTTCTTTTTGTATTCCAATTTTTAGTTTCTTAAACTGTCCAAGCTGTTTCGGCGAGTCTCGCACGACGTTTATCAAATCTTTTACTGTTCCAATAAATTTTCTCGCTATTATAATTTTCTCAATTCCATCTTGTACTACAAGATTGAGCTTATGAGCATTACAGTGCACAAATAATGCTCGATGCTCTTCTTTGCGTATTCGTGACTGTAATCCCGTTATTTTTCCAGAAACGTTATAAGCCCAATCGTAGCGCTGACCCCTGAGTTTTTAGAGTTCTCACTTGTGCTTGGCGAAAACGTTAGTGACCAAAACAAATAAGGCTTATTAAGTTGAGGCCATGGATTGTGTTTCACCCAGTTTTTAAAAATAAATGGTACTGGAGAACTACTCGAAGTAGTTTCTAGTGGGAAAAAATTTAGCCGAGGAATCTGTGCAGTTTTTATACCATTCCTCTGAGAGCAGCAGGATCACCTCATCTTCACACAATTCTCTTAAAACCAAAAACTGCAATGCTCAGTCACTCATTTTTCACAAACTATGCTCTACTATAGCCAAAATGTTTAAATCCGCCATACAAAATAATAGAGTGGCAAGAGAAAACATCCAGCATATAAACCTGATGACACGTACACCGACCGCGGACGTGATGTTTATATGTACAACTTGGTTGCCAATTAAGTTCACTACAAAGTTGGCAATCAAGTTGGTCGTCTGTGGGCCACTTAGGTATATGTTTTATTATATGATAGTAGTGTGTCTAAAAATGAAACCAAAACTAAGTCCTATTTAGATATTTGTGTACAAAAACTGAATCTGTGGTAAAATGTACATTAGGTAAAAAATATTGTTCTCTGAAAGAACGTACCACTATTGCTTTAAAAAGCAATTTGAAATCCATCCATTCAGAAGAATTTAAATTAAATGTAGATCTTAAGTTATATGAAACAAAATTACCAATATCACTCTAGTCAAGTAGTAAAAGCAAAAAGGACTGCCATTAAAAGTAGATCCTCTTAAGTGATGGCAAATGAACGATCACAAATATTCTATGTTGTTTCCATTAGTCCCCAGGTTTTGGTCAGCCCCGCCTAGCAGTGTCTAGCGAAAAATTGTTCAGCGAAAGGTTTAATTTGTGTGTATAGGGGGGAAGGAAAAAATTAAAAATGAGAAAAGGCTGCTAAGCGTTTGTTTTTTAAAAAAATAACTTGCCACTTTAAGCTTTAGAATATTAATTATAGTAATTAGAAAACTACTACTTCAAAGTCAGTTACTGTTTGATTTGATTATTAAAATAAACATTATTCCACTTGTCATTTTTATTAAATAGAAGTAACTAGACATTAAATCATATTTTCATACAACTTAGGCTTCTGTTTCCGCTTCTATAATGTCGCTTCCGTTATATCTCTAGTACATACACGTGAATATTCATTACATGCGCACGTATTTATGTATAGAGTGAAGAACAAGAATTTTACTTTTACTTACTTTCATGATTTTGACTGTCAGCTGACTGAACAAGGCCATCTTTTAAGGTTCCAGTGGATCATTCGTCTAAGGGCGATGCAAATTTATCCTCCACTTTCTGCTTCTAGCATTATCTAGACTCAATTCGTTTCTTATGTTCAGCTTCACTACGAATTTTTTTTTTTTTTTTTTTAGAATTAGCCGAAACGCCTTCGAAATACACTAATGCAGCTTTCACACACGACTGCTTAGGACGTACACTATTTTCTTGCGTTCACTCACAAGATTGTTTGCTCAGTAGGCGACATCTGGGGTGGCGGTCTCTATTGAATCATCAAAGGGATTTAGCGCGTCGCTAATGGTGCTGTGGGCACACAGGCTATTATACACGCATTTTGAAGAATGAAACTAACATGCTTAGCTGCTCTGCTCTCTAATTCCTTCTTTCTCTCAATTATTTCGCCTATGAACTCTCAAATTCCGGGTGGGTGAAATACCCACCCAGAATTTCCCGGGTGGGTTCTGCTACCCATCATACCCACATTATCCGCCGGCCCTGGTACTGTTGGCATGATGTGCAATTGATTGAGGAAAAAGTATTTTCAGGAACATTAGTGACGCTTGTTTCTCAATGTCTTTATTAAAAAAGAAATGTGCATGTGGCAAAGTGGTATTTATCGAATGTGCTAGGTGCCAACCGAAAATATGTTTTGAATGCTCTATGATAATTACCACCCACAAATAAGTTCAACAAAGGAAATAGAAAATTAACCAAATATCAATTTTAAAAATAGTTTATTGTATCTATTTAAGTAATTATATTGTTGTAAATAATGTTTTAAATGTTATTTCATGTAATAAAAATAAGTAAATGAATTTTAAATAAAATAAAATCAATACTCAATGATTTCTGAATTTTTTAAAAATAAAAATATTTGACAGTACAGGGATTTGAACCTGGGTTCGCAAAATGGGAAGCAAGCGCCTTACCCCACACACCACCATAAAGCTTTGAATTATCAATTAACAAGGTTGTTAGGATATTTTTGCACCAAAATATCTAAAAAAATAGGGCTCATTTTGAAGAAATGATTGTAATACAGATATATCGAGAAAATACCCTTCAACATATACTCGGGGGATCGAAATCCGTTCTTAACATGTCCACAAGTGAGTGCAGTTACACTCTAGAAGAAAGCTTAAGAAGTTTTGCCAAAATGTTGGTATTTAATTCCAGGATGTGGCACCATCCTGGGAGTTTTGGCCGCTGAAGCATTCAGTTGTATAAATATTGTTGGTTCGCGCACTGCGAGAGTGCATCAGCTTGATACAACATTTTGAAGATGATCTAACTGGTGGGAGGCCTAATAACATTTTAAACAGCATTTAGATTATTTGTTTATGACATAATATGACAAAGCTGTAATGAGATTGAACTTTCAACAGTTGCAAGAGAGATGTGAATAGGATATCTAGTTGAGTAGGTCAATAAAGAATAAAGGTAAATAACAAAAAAGTTTTAAGTACACAGATTGAAAAATAATTGTTGGTTGAGGGCATAAAGTGTCTATATTTTGCCAAACTCAGATGGACAGTACTTAATGTGGAGATAGTGCAAAGAGATTTCAAAGTCTCTACCTATTGGGGATGTACAAAGGATATGGGGAAGTGTGGTACAAAACCCTGCTGTGTCCATTGCTTGAGTATGTTGAGTAAATTCAGGAACCACATTATGAGTTGGAGTTGGAGGAGTGCAAGAGACGTCAGCCTATATTGTTAGCAGAAATTGAGACCGTCAGTAATTTATGCAAAGGGTTTGGAATGGGGTCGTATGAAGACTGGAAGTGTGTGGATAGAGTGATAGTTGTGTGTAAGGCATCCACTGGCAATTAGGCCTTCATGAATATCAGAAGAAGATTTAGTAGTAGTTTATAGAAGAAAAGAGATGATAATACCTTGTTCTTAATTTCAGGAAAGTTTTTATTTGTTGTTGAGGTAATAAGAGGCTTTAAAAAATTATCAAGGTGGATAATGAACAGTTTACCTAAAACATTAAAATAATTTAAAGTATGAATTCACTTAATGCAAAAGGAGGGCTATAGGGAAATTTCTATTGGGGCTTCAGATCTATTAGGATAATTAACTACAGTAAAAAACCTGCCATGAAAAACTATTCCAATAGTAGCTGCATGAATGTCAGGGTCAATAAATTACAAGTGGAGGTAACACTAGTGGAAGAAACATGAAGTTTCAAATGATAATATAGTTGTAGGGGTGGGCGAGTGGCTGTTAATTTGTAGTGATTTGTGTGTGGGTGGTGAAGGTCGGAAGTGTAAAATAGAAAATGGATAAGTCTTGTTAGATTCAGTTTATCTGAATGTTTGCAAAGGTTTTCATTAATAAGAATGACATCAACATAAGCGAGTGGAAACTGTTATGACTAGGGTTCGGATCTTTAGGACAAGTCATATTTTTTTCCTGTCTTCTTTTTGAGCTGTAATGCTGAATTAAATACTGATTGAATGTGCTTATTGTATTTAGATGTATTTTACATAGCATATAAATGCATATTTAGGCCATTTTCCTAGTTTTGGTCATATTACGAAAATATTTATGGTTATATTTTGAAGTAAAATTCTGGTAATTTCTTAATAGTAGTGGGAATTCACTAGATATAGATGAGAAGAAATTAAGATCCTTATTCATGAACTGTATGCCTATTATTTATTGAAGGATAAACCAAATTAATTGTCACTGAATACGTCAGAATTGACCAGTCAAGAATTAAAGTTATGCATTATTGTCACTCTATAAATGTTAATGTTCCGCCCACCTTTTAATCTTGACAATGCAGCAGCAGCAAGCCTGTGTCGATTCGCGACTATCAATGTCTCAATGAAAAACTTTTGAAAATAATCCTCAGTCAGTGTTAAATCTGCAGTGGGTCGGTGAGTATCCACGTACTGAAAAACAAAATTTGCTGAAAGTGAGAAGCTAGCTATGTAAGGGAATCTGGAGAGGAGTATTTTAGTACAGATGAAAGAGTTCTTTCCTGTAAATTATGTGAAATTAAAGTGACTTGAACAAAATGATTTAAAATTTAACTTCCCAATAGTGCAGGGAGTGCACAGGAGCAAATTATGCTGTCTACGTGAAAGCGACACTGCCAGATCAAATAAAAGATGTGTAACTGAACATGTTTTCATGCATAGTAAATTTAAATGTTTGGTCATATTTCGTAATTTTTAGGTCATGTTTACCCATTTTTAAGGTTGTATTTTTCTGCATATTTCTCTATTTTTCTGGTCCTAAAGATCCGAACCCTAGTTATTCCCATACTTATTTCTGAAGATTTAAATAATCTAATAAGGAACTAGCACAATACTTTCTTTTTCAGAAACTAAAACGGACTGGCTTCTATTTGTATGAAAATGTTGCTGATAGAATTGAATACGCAAGTTTCTTCAAAGGTAACGTAACCCAATTATCATCAGTCCACGAAGAAAATTTATTATAAAACTAGCATTAATTCAGTTATTTCCATTTCAATGTATTTGTCATATTAGTCTGGCAAAATGTGAAGGCAGGATTTAAAATGATCTTATGCTTAAGAAAAGGGGGACTCACTTGAGATCCATTCATGACACTTTTGTAGTATTTGAGCTTTATTATAAAAGTAATTAATGATTTAATTAAAAAGAAATTCATTTTATTTCACATGTTGTGCATTTTACGTACAACAACAAATAGCTGAATTATAGCAACAAACACCTGTTACAGACACTCATTCCCACTCGTTCTTAAGGAAACAGTTAGCCAGTCAGGAACCTACTAAACATTCTACAAGACCATGCCCAAAATCTGCCAATTAATTCCTTCTAAAACATGGTTTCAGGCAAGGATATTCATGCGAATCTCAGTTGGTGGGATATATGCAAGATATTTAAGATGAAATGAACAAGGGAGGCCAAATTGATAGTGTAGCACTAGATCTGTCTAAGGCATTTGACAGAGTAAGCCATAAAATGGTAGTAAATAAGGTAAAAACCATTGGAGTGGATAAGAAAGTCATTTGCTGGGTAGAAGAATTTTTAAAAGGTAGAAAACAGAAAGTTAGGGTAGGAAATGTAGTATCAAAAGAAGTTGCAGTAAAAATGGGTGTGCCACAGGGTAGTGTATTGGGACCATTGCTATTCATTATTCTAATGAATAATTGTGTTGATTGTTTACTATCTGAAATTAGGTTGTTTGCAGATGACATAATGCTGTATAAAAGAATCAAAACTATAGAGGATTGTAAACAGTTGCAGGGGGATCTGGACAGGATATCTAATTGGGGTGGTAAACATGGAATGAAGATAAATGCAAAGAGGAGTCAGCTTATTAGATACACAAATAAAAAACAAAAGGTTAATTATGAATATAAGGTGGAGAAAGAATTGCTTGCTGAAGACTTGAAATGTAAATATCTTGGAATTACTTTTGATAACAAACTTAACTGGGCAGGACACATAGGACAGGTGGTAGGAAAAGGTTTCAAAGTTCTGCACTTGTTGGAGAGAGTGATGAGGGGATGTACGAGAGAAGTCAAGGAATTGGGTTACAAAACTTTGTTCAGACCATTGCTCGAATATGGTAGTGTAGTATGGGACCCTCATTTTACGTATCAAATACAGGAGTTGGAGAGGGTGCAAAAAAGGGCTGCTAGATTTGTTTCTGGAAATTATCGCAGAATGCAATCAGTGACGGATATGATAAAGGAGCTGGAATGGGATTCATTGCAAGACAGGAGGAGAATGAGGAGGGTCATGGGAGTGTACAGGGCATATACTGGCGATGAGGCATGGAAAGATATTGCAATAGGTATGAAAAGTAGTGCATGGAAGGGAAAAGATGACCATGACAACAAGCTGGCACTCGATTTCAGGCACAAGGGTGTGGGAAGATTCTCTTTTTTAGGTAAGGGTGTCAGGGATTGGAATGAGTTACCAAGAGAAATGATGAATAATTTACCGAAAACTTTGAAAGAATTTAAAGATAATATTTGTAGAGGGCAAATGTAGGTAGGTGCAGGATAGGGGGAAGATGGGTGTGTGGAAATTGCCACCGGAGCCTGTGCTCCATTGCAATTAAATTAAATTAAATTTCGGTAACAAATAAGTAACTTCATTATAAAAACACAAAATCTCTGATTTAAGATTAAAAGTTATGTCAGTTATATAGAAAATGATTCAATCAAAAATGCTAGAAATTTATTAGTCAATTAGAGGTAAACTGCACCATTACATGTGGGAAAAAATAAATTATTATACTCTTTGAAGAATTTGAAAATGCTGGAAGTATTTTCATTATCAACAAAGTTTTTGGTTATAATGTGATCATTATTGTTGTTAATAAAAGATAAAAATCAGTGCCTGATCTCCTTGCCATGCCATATAGTCTATATTTGTTATGGATTTTATTATTATTGAAGAGCAAGAACTTAAACATGAAAAAGCTATGGAGGGGATGAATTGAATAAAAAGTTGAAGTAAATGAATATTCAAACACTGGTCTGTACTACATATCTCTAACAAACTTATTTCCAATCTGAGTTATATTAATGAAATTCTGTTATTATTGTTATTATTAAATTGGAGGTAAGTGTTTTTAATCTGAGTAATTAATTTTGTTGCTGTGAACATGCTTTCTGAGAAATGTTTCCATGAACTGAGTAATGCCAATGACTAGACAAGGTGGGTATCCATTCCTGCTACAGACCACCAAAATGTGCTGTTTGTGAGAATATGATCATGAGGGCTTGTCTCAGATGGCGAGACATACATGTTGTGTGTTGACGAACTGATGATCTTAGCGACGTAGTCGCCATTTGTTGCTCGGGCTCATGGCAGAGTACGAAATCAAGATGATCCAACACTCCATTTCTCTGTGCATCACTGCTCCACTGTTTCCACACAAACTTGCACCTGTCTTGTCTTCTCCAATCACTGATCCCCATTGGTTAGTAGTATAGAAAATAATAAAAATATTAACACACATACAGTATAAAACACACTGGTTGGTTCAGAAGATTACTGTCATCACAACACTCACCAGATTCTCCAAAGACTTTCCCTTTAAGGCAACCAGTTCTTTTCTTTGAATCTTGTACATAAACGTAGACTTATGGGTTTAATTCTAGATCGCGATACCGCTTCAATTCTGTAAACACTTTCTTCCAATATCATTGTCGGTACTGGGATCATATCAACTTAAACTTTTAATGTCTTAATAACAGTTGTGGTTAGGTTGAAATAGGGACTGGACCATAGGGAAAAGTTTCATTAAAGTCATAGAAATGCGGAATTTGGGTACAGTGAAAATGCTCAATTCCCGATGGAAAAATTTCCTGTCAAAAATTTCTTTTAAGACACTTTTGTAACGGAGAAAAGCTTAAATGTCAAGACCACATTGCAACAAAGGAATTAACGAACATTTCAAGAGATTTGTATTACTTTTGTAGCTCTGGTGGCATAGCGGTACCGCGATCTAGAATTAAACCGACTTCTGCATAAACATGGCTCAGTGAACTTAGGTGCTGCACAGTGGATCAGGGAAGTATAATGGGATCAGTCACCAGCCGAGGCCAGCCTGAATGCTGGACAATTCTCAATTTCTGCTTCATAAACTACACATTTCACAAAAAAAACCTTTTATCCCACACAGAACACAGTTACACATTTTGCAAACAGATGGCAATACTTAACTTTTTCCATTAGTACGAAGTAGTAGTAGATATGAAATACTTGGCGTCAGCAAGTGCATGTGGCCAGAAAATCATAGCTCAAAATTTGGCAATGCCAATGATGAGTAAAATTCATTAAAAGGCTGCCAACACTTAATGTTGGAATAAGGTGGTGAAAAAGCTGAAACTGTTTCACTTCATAGTTTTGGGACTGAGCAATAATGCTCTGGACTTCCATTTGGGAGGACGCGGCATCTGGATTAGGGTTTTCCAAGGTTTCTCCAGATCACTCCAGGCAAATGCTGGGATACTTTCTTCTAAAGTCCATGGCTGAATTCCTTCCCATTCCCTGCCCCTTCCCCCCATCCTTCCCGCCTCTAATGAACTTGATGTTGACATGGTGTAAAGCCGTAATTAAAAAAAAAAAATCATAGTTTCAGACTACCACAGGAGAGATTCATTTACTTGCCTATATTTTTTTTTATAATTCCTCGCTGCTAAAGAAAGTAATCCACACAGTTCCTCTGCATAATGTTGTTGCTCACGACATCACAACTTATGATATATTCCGTTACAGTTGTTACCTTCATTGATAACAATTTACCAGTCCTGCATGTCTTAATTTTACCATCATATTATATTTTAATCCTCTAAGATTCTTCCAGAATTTCCTTTCTTCACCTACCGAGCGGGGCGGTGTAACGGTTAGCGTTCTCACCTCGCATTCGGGAGGACGGCGGTTCGAATCCCCGTCCGGGCATCCAGATTTGGGTTTTCCATGGTTTCCCCAAATCACTCCAGGCAGATGCCGGGATGCTTCCTTCAAAAGGCCATGGCCGAATTCCTTCCCATTCCTTGCCCCCATTCTTGCCCCCCATCCTTTCCCGTCTCTAAAAGACCTCGATGTTAAAAAGAGACGTAAAGCAGTTACGAAAAAAAAAAAAACTTTCTTCACCTATCACTTCCAGTGTGCGTTTGTTTCTTATTACTCTGTACTTGTATGCATAATTGTCAACACCCTTCCATAGCACTACATTTTAATTGTTTCAATTTTTGTTCACTATGACGTTCTAAAAATCTAAACTTCATATGCATAAAGTTTTTTACTTAATACATACTGATTTAGGTAGTCCTTATTGACTCGCAGCTCATTGTTTTACTGTAAAATGATTCTCATTTTGAGAATGGCCTTCTTGCATAGTACAAACTCACTTCTAATACCTGTCTTGCTTCAGCCATCAGTTGTAGCAGTTTTACTTCTTAAATAATAGAATAGACCTTCCTTTTCAACTAAAACTGATCGATCATACATTTATATTTGTGCTTGTAGTATTATTGTTATTAATGTTGTTACATTGAGTGGCCTTTGTTTTTATTTATATAAAGTCCAAAAGTCTCTTGTATTATTTTGTTCATGTCATCTTTGATTAAAAGGAAAATATTATCAGCAAATTGTAGCTGTTGGTTCTCTCGGAACTTTTTCACTCGGATTTTTTCCATCATTTCTTTCCTATCTCTCATGACTTTATACCCTTGGGTAAGTTTCCTATTTCCAGCATAAAAGTGTAAATTATTCTTCTAGCAGGGTGACTTTCTTACCTCTGTTCGCATCAAGCTCACTAATTTATGACAGTATTTGCATAGTTGCTAGCCCATTTCACATCACGTTCCCTTCCTTACAGCCTTGCCTTCCATGGCCAATGAAGAGTCCAGTTACTCTCAAAAGTATTTTTTTTAACTGCTTTACGTCTCTCAACAGCTAGGTCTTTAGAGACGGGAAAGGATGGGGGAAAGGAATGGGAAGGAATTTTGCTACGGCCTTTTTAAGGAAGCATCCCGGCATTTGCCTGGAGTGATTTGGGAAACCATGGAAAACCCAAATCTGGATGCCCGGACGGGGATTTAAACCGCCGTCCCTCAAAAGTATCACAAGCGATCATCTCCCACTGCTACCCCACTGATATGATCAAATATATATTTGATATTGTACAAAAACAAATCTCTCATGATGCAACCAAATAACTAGTCATGTCCGGCACCTCTAAAAAACTAACCATTAAACCTTCTACCACTCATTTCTCTCCTAGTATTTATTCCACTAACTAAATCCTTCATTGTGGGCATGAATTCTACATCCACTCTGCGAAAGGTGCACTTGTTTCAGTACATAACCCTATCTTAAGAATATTTGTTCCACAAATACTCGCCTCCTGTTTCTCCCAAACCACCCCATTGAACATTACCAACCAATTGATCTTGCAGCATACATCCAGCTATTGTGAATATTTCTTTGTGACTATTCCAATACGACCATAGGGTAAACCTTTCCCATCATTGGGCATCCAACGTGTACCACAACACATCTGGTATATCAACAAACCTTCACTATTTAAAATTCTGACTATTAAAGATTTTGCTGTTTTCGCAGCCATCACAAGATTAACGCTGTGTCACAAGTGCTCAGAGCCCTAGCGAAGGTACGTGGACATATGAGTCACACCCGACTGAGTCATCCCACGAAATCAGCTATTGCTGAACACCAGCTGGAAGAAGGACATAAAATACTGTGGGAAAGTAGAAGAGTGTTACCAAAGGTTTTATACAAAGAAACTTAAGGGAGGCTATCAAGATATCCAAACAGCTAAATAACCTTAACAAATACGGCGGCCATGGTCTTTGCCAGGTATGGAAACGTGTGTTAAACATTAAATAACTCTGTGACCATAGACATCAAATCACTAACATCATATCTCTGGGTAATTGATGTTTTGTTAGAGAATCGATAGTCTCCACAATATAAATGCGAGAATAACTGGCCAGAACACTAGTCTCTAGCAGACTCTGCAGGAGACTACTCCCCCTAGTCGCAGGATGATGACCTTAAGCTTGGTTGAAATGTTGGGAAGGAGGAGGAGCATTTGTAACGCAGTGTTCATCTTGTGAAGATGATATTACCAATTTTATTACAGTGAGAACTTCAAGAGTTTTTCAGAAACTACCACTACATTTGACCTCTATAGAAGGGAACTTAACTACCAATATATCCTTAACACCAAGCATGCCATTGCCTCGACTTCCTACCAGTAAACCTATACTGATTTTTAAATTTACAGTATATATTAAATTATTGATATCTCCTTTATCTGTTATAATTTATTAGCAGGTATTGATTTATTATTTGTGTGTTCTGCCACCCCTAATGATATTACGTTTCCATAGTTACAATAGTTTGCTTCATATTCTTCCCCACACTACTACCACCCCTGCCCCTTCGTTAAGGGTAAAGTCAGTAGTGTGGTAGATATCAGTGTAAGCACACTTGATCCCTTTGCAATTTGGCTCATCTCTGTACATGAATAAGGTTTTAAGCCAAAGTATTGTGAAATGTGTTCATGTTCTTTTATGTTTGTTACTGCCTTCCTGTCTTTATCTGTTCTGCATTATTTGTATGAGCATTTAGTTGATTTAGTATAAAAATCCAGGCTTTTAAAACAAGCAAGTTTGCGGCAGTTTTAAATGTTCAAAGTATGCATATCAATGGCTGTACACTCATTATTTTGAGGCTGGGGATATTAAAAACTGATTTTTTTTTTTTTTTTTTACATCATTTGGAAAGAAAGGTTGCAGACAGTAGGACAGTCACTCATAGGTAAAATTGGTAAAAGGTGAACATATTTTGTTTTTTAGATGAATTATAGTAAATGCTGTGATGGAAATTTTAGTAATATACTCTACATTGTATCAGGATTCTAGAGCCAGTCTGGTGGCTCAGTGGTAGAGGTTTCTGACTGGAGGTTAAATCCCTGTTTTGGGGAGTATTTTCAAAGAACCTTGACATGACCTTCACTTCTGGCAAATCTGTGTAACGTGGAATACACTAGAATGCTTTCATGGATCTGATTCCACGTTAAACTGTATGTTCCCTATACCCAGTGGGATTACCTGCGTAGGTTAAGGTGGCTACGATAGGGGCGGAATGTGCAGTCAATAAAAACCCTGTCACCAGGTCAGTATGACCACTTTTGGAAAGATCATGGTTCCTGTGGAGTTAAGCTGGTTGTAATATTGTGCAGGTATTTAATTATGGAGAAATTCATTTGATAAATATTTTAGCAATCTTTAGGGGTATGTTGGTGTTACATTGTTAAATTTGTTATCTTCTCACTTTTGTAATGTGACATATCTTCTCTGTTATCTGCCATTCCAGCTCTTTTGTTTGTGTTCAATTTATTATTTCTGTCATAAAGTCATTGATGTTTTCTGTATATAAACTCTTAAACATAGCTAATCATACAACTTTTAAGTGGTTGATATCTAGATGACATGTTGGCTTCTATTAGTTTTTCTGTGACAAGATCTGCCACCTTTTGTTACAGGCAGATTTCCAGTTTTCTTCACAACACTTGGTCGGGAGAATTACTTTTGTACCCCATGGAACAATCTTGAAGATATCAATTATTTATTTTTGTGAAGGGAATAGGGCACTTTCAATGCTGGTAAGGCTTCTACAAGTAGATCTAAATGCTTTTACTTGCCTGACTATATTTACACAATAAACTCTACTGTAAATTTAGATTTGTTGAGTGTAAAATACATACCTCATAAACTGCCCACTTTCCCCCAATATATACATTATTTGTGTCTTATTGTTCATTTGCATCAGTTGTAAATTTAGTTACCACGGTTGTTATATTGATACTGGTACACAATGTAACAGTTCTTAAGGGGTCTGTAGATGACCAAATTGTTTGTGAAATTTTACATTTTTGTCAAATTATTTGAACGTCTGTTCCATTGTTTGACGCGTTTGTCAAACAGTCTACATGTTTGATGGGAATTTTGATTGACGGTGTGTTTGACAGCACGTTTCATTTAATCCTTCGCAAGTTTCTTTTTCTTTTGCTTATGGCTTTATGCCTCATTGGTGCAAAGATCATTAGAGGTGGAAAAGGACTGGTGACAAGTAGTATGAAGGAATTCAGCCATGGCCTTTTGAAGGAAGCATCCCGTCATTCACCTGAAGTGATTTGGGAAAACCACGGAAAACCCAAATCTGGATGTACGATCAGACATTCGAACCGGCATCCTCCCGAATACAAGGGCAGAGCATTACCACCCGCCCACCATGCTCGGCCTGCAAGTTTCAGTTGCAATTTGACTCTGTATGAGGTGCAATGCAAGCTTGAAATTTTAAATCTCCAAAAAGCAATGCCACTAGCTAGGTACCTCAAAGTTACTGATAATCTTTGATTAGCTGGTACAGATTTGGGCATAACAGTGTCCATTTTTTCAATGCAAGGATGTAGTAATGATAATAATTCTTCAAAACTTTTATGGTTCATTTGCAGGAGGTTAGGGTAATTATCTAGTTCTGTTCACAATATTTCTCGTAATAAATTTTCATGGGTATATTTTTCTTTTAGTTTCAACCATTCCCTAGATGTCTACACTTTTTTCTTTAGTACACTGTGTTAGAGTCAAGGCCAAAAATGGTTTCTCTTTATTGCTCATTGCGGCACACGTCATGTGCCAATAAGGAAATTACAGACAAGTTTGACAAATTTGTTTGATCTTTGGTATGAGCATTTGCTCTATTGTTTGGTGAAGTTTTACCAACAAATTTTCCAAATAAATTTGATCGTATACTGGCCCCTTTCAATTCCATTGCATCAGTCATGAGGGTCCCACACCTTATGTGGAAAGGAGATCAACTCTGCCAAACCATCTTTTAGATTCAATCACAATAGTTGACTAATGCCTTCAGAATTGTTAGAGTAACCGAGAGGAATTAAACGTCTTTAACATGTAGCGCCGGGCTTCTCTCTGCCTGTAATCTTAATTACCATGATATTTCAATGGTTAACTTGGAGTGATGCAGTAATTAAAAAAACTTTAATTCAACTCTATGGATCTGACTTTATCTTCATCAGAAGTATGTTTGGTGCTGTTACCAATTCGTCACCTCAGCAATTTGGAATTGCCTTTCTCTGTTCCCCGTTTTCATTGTGGCATTGTTATAAAAGTTTATTACAACTGATATTTTAATGAGTTGGCTGCTGTTACCAGGATTTTTTCATGGGTGTACTGTTGTTTCTTCTGTAAATCAGCATCAGTAGTTCAATTGAACATTATGGTAACTGGCATGATCACAATGCATAGTTCATGAAGAAGCAAGCAGTAGGAGCTACAAATGCATAAAAAAGAGGCTTTTTTGGAAATTTTATATTTTGTGTTGTGATATATTGCGCCTGTTTCACCATATTAGGACCTTGTGGAATGGTGGCTTCTGTCCCTTTTCTTAACATGATTATATTGTCATTATTAGTTGAAACTAAGATCATAAAATAGTTTTGTCTTGGTCTTTTGTTTGTTTATTTTTCTCAAGATTTAAGCCTACAAGTTCTCATCATTGTGGCCATATTAGTTCTGTATATCTCAGTGGCTCTGTATAAATTGGTCATGGGAGTTGTTACTTTCATTGTTTTACAAACTTTAGACTTATCAAAAACACACCAGTTGTGACTGTATGATTTAAAGTACCAAAATACTTGAAACGAGGCAGTACAGTGCCTCAATTTCAATCCTCAGCATGACTTTCTGAATGTCCCAATCACAGCTTTGGCAGTTTTACATAGTCAACTAGATGGATGCTTGGGAAGATTACAAAAATAATTAATGCTAAGATTCAAAACACTGCATATACCATTAAGACATACAGTGAAAATCCCACTTCCCTTCCTAGGATAGAGAAAAATCATTATTAGACAGGAGTCAGTAGAGGAATAAATAAAACATTTGGGAGTGGCTAGCCAACCCAATAACCATAAATAACCTGTAGATATAAATCTGGAACATTGGTTTGATAAACTGGTTGCAAGCTGTAAAACAATTTATAGAGAAATTAAAAGAACCCTAAAAATAACCCTTTCTTATGAACTTGGAGAGATTATAAGAAACGTTGCATTTGCATAACATAAATTTAAAATCATGGAACATGGTGGACTTGGAAGGCATGATTTTGCTTTCAAACTTTTAAAACACCTGACTAAATCTAACAAATACAGAGCACAAATAAATCTGATAAACCAAGGAGAATTAATAAAACATTACCAGTGGTACGGTCCTGAAGCAACTATCCACCATTAACAGTAGACATGCTACATTAATATAGATTTAACTACATTAGAAGACATGGAAGTAACAGCAATAATAATAATAATAATAAAATTGTCCTGGTCCTGACGATATAAATATTGGATTTATTGTGTGTGGTGGTATACTTCTTAAAGTCAGAAGCTTGCATCTAATTAGTACTGGCTAGATAAATGAACAACTACCCGAAGATCGGCCAACTGCAAAAATACTTTCTTGTTAAAGAATGCTTGAATGAGGTGGTGTAATACGGACCCACATTCAGGGCCGGCTTAAGGAATTTTGGGGTTATACATATATATCAAACAATGATTAAAGAGAGGGACTGAGGCTTCTCTAAATCTGTGTATAAATGAGCCAGCAATTTATTGATTATTAGCTGAACGGGACCAACTTCGTCGAGTCTTTGGTGTTTTATCAATGCATCTCATATGGATCTCCCAACTACTGTCATTTTCATTTCTGGCTAAGCCCTGCTACCCATTGTGTCAAATGAAATTGTTTTGTATCCACTTTTATAGCTATTATATTTATAATACACTTTTTGTATACTACATTTCTATTCTTGCCTTTCTTTGCTAGTACAAATAGGTTTTTGGGACTGAGGACACGTGAGCAGCCATACACATTTTAATTCAATAACTTTTTATATCAAACGTCAAAAGATGAGTGAGTTTATTCGAACGAAATTATGTAAATTGCTGAAACAGGTTGAGAGCAATACACATCTTTAAATATATAGGCCTATCTTAATTACATCAGATACGACTTTCTCAAAACTGAATCTGATGAACGACTTTTCCTGGAACTCCACTCTTCGGAAATGTCTATTGTGAACCCAGCTTGTTAACATTCTAAATTTGTAGATTATTGATTTTAGCAAGAAAATTGTTAAGCAAGGATAAATTTTGGAGGGGATCGTGGCGGAGCCCCCTCAAGCTTGGGGTCCCCCGCAACAGCGGTTCTTGCGGTAGCCTTAAACCAGCCCTGCACACATTTGGGGTTGAAGTACAGCTTGATCTGTTTATGGAAATTATCACAGTACACAATCGGTAATTAATAATTAAAGGAGCTGAGTTGGAAGTCACTGGAAGACTGGAGGCAGTCAAGGAGAACGCTGGGAATGTGTAAGGCATCTATTGGCAATCGGGCTTGGATGTATATTGGTAGAAGAATTAGGAATAAGGAAGGAAGTATATGACCATGATCACCAACTGGCACTTGATTTCATATATAAGAGGGTGAGAAAATTTTATTTTTATGTAAGGGAGTCAGAAAATGCTGAACATTATACCAAAAATACCGAAAGGTTTTAAAATTAAAACTGATAAAGGGCAAAAATAACTGGATGGTGATTGCAGTCAAAAGAATTTCAGATTAAAAAAATCATGAATTTGAAAAGTAGGTGTGTAGGGAAATTAGCATTGGTTCAAATGCTCCATTACAATTAAATTCAAAATGAAATAAAATTGAAGCATAAAAAACTCCAAGCTATAAAGGCCCCATTATGCTGAACAATGCTTACAGTATATGTGCAGATGTTTTAAATAACAGATTTAAGGCCATTCTAGAATAACAAAGTGGTTTTATTAGGGACTCTCACAGAGATTTTGTGTTTATTTATTTCTTTGTTTATTCAACTATTTTATCAATTGTTGGGTAGTAACAATTTATATGTAGTTATGCGTTTGTTGTAATTATTTTTATTCTGTAAGTATCCTTGTTTCAAGTAGTTGTTACATTGTTTCAGCTAAAAAATTAATTATATTTTATTTTAAGTGAACCTGATTCTTTCTTATTTCAGAATTTCAGCTGCCAGACACATTAAACTCCTGGTTTCTGATAACAGAATTGCATGTTTGGATGTTAATGGTCCGAACAATGGCTAGTGGCAAAGAGGGTAGATTCGTTCGTAATAACATTGTGGAAGCCATGTGGAATGATGTGAATTTAAGATCAAAAAAATTAGGGGTTAGTGTAGTACAGTTTTTTTTCATTATAGAATAGGAATTGTATTTACAAATGTTTTACATTCCCAATGTTGATTCTCGTCATGTTTATTAACAACATTTATGTTTACAATTTCAGATAAGCTTTAAATCCATGTGTGAAGTTAGTTATGTATTGTTTTATCTGTAAACAGTTTAATAATTGATTTGGTTTTCCTAAAATATGGAATTATTTTACTATTAAGAGGCATTATCAGAACATATTGTTTCCACCTAAGCTGAATTTACTTCAGAGTATTAATTCTGTTTATATTATGCTAAACTAAATGGATCTTATGATTCCTAAATCACAAACTCCATTCATCAGCATTCTAATATTGGGCATAGTGGGTGAGAGGTAAATGCCTGGGTGGGAATTTAGGAGGATGTGGATTCAAATTCTTCTGGTTCATTGTCCCCCATCCTATGAATGACCTCCATGTTGACAAGCCATTTAGACAAAAACTTTGAATAATCACAATTATCAAAACAATTTTCTGATTTTTGTTGTGAAGTTTTAGTTGTAATCCACTATGTGACACTTGTGTAATATTAAACCATTTTTGTAACATTAATCTTTTACTGTCTAACCATCAAGTAAGATTTATTTTGCTGTATTGAAATTAAATTAGCTGTTGGTAAGATACTCATAGGAGTTACTAAGTGTTATGAATGTATAGTTTATCTTACTTTTGCATTTATCATGAAGTTTTGGAAATCATTCAGATTTGGTGTGCATTTGTGTCCTACTTAATTCAGGTTAGTGACATAGAAAATGATTTAATTTCAACAACAATATAGCCATGATGGGGGGAGAAATGCCAATGTTAAGACACCAAAAATGCATTTTTATTTAATTGCTGAAAAAATGTGGTTATATTTATAAAATATGATCAGTAAAAATTCAGTGATTTAAAATGTAACATTGAGAAGTTGAATTCAGAAAAACGCTATTAAATTTGAGTCTAATTTGATGGGATTATCTAAAATCAATAAAACTCTGATTGTACATTTGTCATGTATTTCCTGTTGATATTAAGGAAAAAGAAAATGGCTTTTAGGCAATATAAATAACAAAGGATAGGGAAAATGATTCATCACTCACCAAACCATACGACTCGCTCCCTATCACAGGAATAAAGTGTAAACCCGAAATATTGTATATGTTTTTGTTCGTCTCATGTTTTTCACTCCTTGCAGGCTTCAACTTTGATGAGTGATAAGTCATTTTCCTCATACTTTGTATTTCCTGTTGATGAAGAAATAATTTTGGGATAATCATCTGTTGGATATTTATTTATTGATACAAAAAATTATATATATATATATATTTTTGTTATTTATTACTATTTTTACTGTACATATTATTTTTATTGTATTATTTATAAGTGGATAGTTCAATTTACACTACAGATGGGTATTTTAAAATCCTTAGATTGCAAATTCCACAATTTGCAGATTTTTAAACTACTGATCAAACACAATCAGGCATTTAGTTTGAACAACCAAATCGCAGCATTCGTATATTTAAAATCCAATTTTTGGAATTTAGATTGTTTAACAATCTAGTTCTGTCAGTACGAACTACTGGCCTAACATAGGTGCAATAACAGGGCTGCTAGACATTAACAAAATCATGGACATGTTTTACTGTAGCAGAAATGACACCAATACTAGAAGATTAAATATAAAAATAGGATCTGATGCAATAGGAGAAGTGAGTTCTGTTACTTGGGAAGCAAAATTACAACTGATGGCCGAAGCAGGAATGATGTTAAAAGCAGAATAGCACTAGCAAAAAGAGCCTTCATGAAAAAGAGAAACCTTTTAGTTTCAAATATTGATCTAGGAATTAGAAAGAACTTCTTAAAACTCTATGTGTGGAGCACAGCACTTTACGGTAGCGAAACATGGACTTTAGGAATACCGGAAAGAAAGAAACTTGAAGCATTTGAAATGTGGTGCTACAGAAGAATGCTGAAAATTAGGTGGACAGACAAAGTAAGAAATGAACGAGTTTTGGAAATGATGGGTGAGAAAGAAGTTTATGGAAGAAGCTTACAGGAAGAAGAGACAGGCTGGTAGGTCATATTTTGAGACATGCTGGATTGGTTAATTTGTTAGTGGAGGGAACAGTTGAAGGTAAGAACTGTAGAGGTAGACAGAGATTAGAATATATGAAGCAGATAATTGAGGACGTGGGTTGTAAGGGGTATGTAGAAATGAAGAGGTTAGCACAGGATAGGAAGGGATGGAGGATTGCATCAAACCAGTCTAAAGACTGATGACAGCAAAAAAAAAAGAATTCTGTTTGGTGCCCAGAAATGAAGTTAACTTTTGTAATACTGTGCTAGAATGTGTGGCATAACATGGAGAAGTTATATATAAAAAAAGGAGTTGGTTGCTAGGGAAACAACAGCGTAACAAGAACCAGCGGGCGAGCAAGAAGGTTTAGTGTGAACGTTTGGGGTTGAAGATATATAGTTGCTGCTTATAGAGGACCTTCGTAATCTTCGGATACGAATTAGTAATGTGAGAAGGAAATAAAGATTGATGAATTAAATGAAAGTTTATCGTCACTCAAGTGTTTAAGGATTAAGTTTGTTTTGAAGTTTCAACCCAAGACTTGGGAAGAATATTTATTAGAATAACAAGAAGATGATAACACATTAAAATATGATGACAATAATCCTAAAAAATACGACAGATGCTTGTCCCATTTTTCATTTAAACCTTATTAAACCTACATGTATGGCGATTAAACTATTAAAATATTTTTAGCATAATGGTGAGAACTGTTCAACACATTGTTACAGTTTAGTCACCTGTTTGTTGAACACATGACAATATATAATGTTTCCATCCCTTGAGAAATTGTGAAACTTATTAATCCATTGCCTGATTAAAGATGATTTGGAGATTGTTACATTGGGCATAATGGTGCTTTACAAAAATATATGGCTCGGTGGAATCTCTGTGCGACTAACAGCAAACGGGGATGGAGTAATATTAACATCATACACATTTACTTGATTTTGTTGGAAATAAATACTTACGTTTTTATGAGTTAAAAACACTTTTGTTAATATTATGATGCAACTAAGGAAAATGGAAGCGGCTTCTAGGCGATATAAATAAGAAAAGAAAGGGAAATTAGCCCACCACATACCAAAGTGGACGGATGCGATGAGAGAACACTAATGCTGACAAACAAACAACACAATATTTCGGCATATGCTTTGCTCACAAATAGAAGAAACGGGCCATTAGGCTCGGAACGTGTGTGCACACCGAACGTTTCTATTTGTGAGCAAGGCATATGCCGAAATATTGTGTTGTTTGTTTGTCAGCATTAGTGTTCTCTCATCGCATCCGTCCACTTTGGTATGTGGTGGGTTAATTTCCCTTTCTTTTCTTATTTTTGTTAATATTAAAAAGAAAAATATGTAAAATAGGCAAAAATAGGTCCAAACAACAATTTAGGCACTATGAAACCACTCGCATGGATTTATAAAATAATGTTATTTTCACGTTATCTATTTATTACAAAGATATCAGGCTTAAAGCACATAACAATTCTTGTAATGATGATTACTGCGAACAGCTTTAAATTGTGGCATTTTGTAAGATTATTTATTTACTAAACTTTTTTCCACTTGCAGGAAGCAAATCCATCCTTTGTGAGGCAACAAGTGTCGGAGATGTGTGAACAGTTCCAAGCTGCCATAGTAGGCTATGATGAAGGACTGTTGTCTGATGACAAAGTATTGGCTGGGGCTGTTTGGCGAAGATTTTTTTCGCAGAGCTGTGACAATCCAGAAGAAGTTGAATGTCTGGTTAAATACATACGTAAGCAGGTAATTTCAGTCTCACAGATCAAAAATATTTTCTTCAGATTTTATATTAAATGTTTTGTAAGAGACTGCTTTAGTTAAATGATTCTTATCCTCTGTCATATTTTTTTCATTAATGTGTAAGTTTGTGGTTTAATATCCCCAAATTAATTCAGGGGTTGTCAGATTACAAGCAGCATGTTACTGCTTTTCACTTGTTGCAGCATTCAACTTTGGTGAGTGATAAGTCATCTTCCCTATCCTTTGTTATTTGTATTTTCTGTTGATGAAGCATGTCTTTCCAGCTTTAAGACTGATCACAAATTTAAAATTTTCTGACATTGATTTTAGCACTATCACTTTTACTCTTCTCATAATAGGTCAGTTTCAGGGGGAAGAAAACCTTTTTCTGAGTACTCACATTGATTATTGTTTAGTATCTATTGAATTATCAAATTTGATTTTCTTCTTCTGCCAACAAGTGAACTGAGAAGTGGAGTATCCTATCATGTACAACTTTGGTCGAATGCCAATAGCTGTGGGAGATATGGTGGTTAATGTTGGTTGATATAGGGCTTTTTCATATTTCTACCATAAACGTGTGTATCCCCATACTTCTTTCCTGCCACAACTAAATAGCACAGACCATTGGTGTTTGTATGTGGTGTTAGCATTGAGTCTCTCATAGTGCACTTTGGTGGTTGCATGTCGGTAGCTATGGGGGAGTTGGAGATATAGTGGTTGAAATTGGTCGATCTGGGGCATTTTTCGTATTTCGACTATGTCTCACTTTTTAGTCAAAACTATCTAGTGCAGATAATTGGTGTTTGTGCGTGGTAGCAGCATACATTCACCGATCATGCACAACGTTGGCCAAATTTCAGTAACTGGGAGGATGTGGGAGATATGGCGGTTGAAAGTGGTTGATCATGGATATTTTCGTACTTCGACTTAATGCATTAGTGTCTGTATATTTCACTTTGGTGCTGCAATTAGATAGTCCAGATCACTGGTGTTTGTGTGTGGTAGCAGCATCAAGTCTGCCATCGTGCACTATGGTGGTTAGATGATGGTAGCTATGGGAGGTATAGTACTTGAAAGTGATCAATCTGGGGCACTGTCGCATTTTGACCAAAGACGCGTGTGTCCCTGTGTATCACTTTTTAGCCAAAAGTATCCATCGCAGATCACTGGTGTTTGTGTGTGGTAGCAGTAATCATTCACTGATCGTGCACAACCTTGGCCGAATTTCAGTAGCTGTGGTGGTATGAGAGATATGGTGGTTGAAAGTGGTCGATCAAGGATATTTTCGTATTATTATTATTATTATTCCGCGATTCACTAAAAGTGTGTGGTGGAGGGTGCAGTGCACCTACCCGAAAGAGTAATAGTATGGAAGGGCCATATGGGATATGGCAGGAGGCTCCTGTGGGCTAATGTGAGGAACCATCCCAGCATTCGCCAGGAGTGATCCAGGAAAACCATGGAAAACCCAAATCAGGATGGCCGGAGTGCTTTATTGAAAGCTACTCCTGTCGGATTTTAAGTTTACTCGCCCAGTAAATCCTTCTATTCCATTCCCTAATCGCTCTTGGAAAAAATGAGTACAGAAATGAATCTGTTCAAGCCCTGATTTCTCTTATCGTATTTTCGCGGTCATTCCAAGATATGAATGTTGCTGGTAGCAATATTGGTTTGCTGTCATTCGGAAATATGTCAGTCATGAATTTTTCAATTAGCTTTTCGAGTGCAACGCCTTCAGAGTTCCAAGTCTTCCCAACCTAAATCCTTCAGCATCACACTTACGCTTTCCCTCCAACAATATTTACCTGTCACGAATCGGGCGGCTCTTCTTTGGACCTTCTTCAATGCCGCCATTAACTCCTTTTGATGGGAACCCCATACATAACAACAATATTTCAAGTGAGGATGCACTAGTGACATGTATGCAATCAATTTAACTTCCAGAGTGTATTGTTTTAAATTATGACCTAGAAATCGAAACATACAATTTGCTTTTCCAATTACATTCTTGATATGCTCATTCCACGACAGATTATAATGAATTGCTACCCCTAGGTATTTCTACTGAAGACATGTGTCCATATGTTTCACTTTGCTGCCACAAGTACATAACGCAGATCACTGGTGTTTGTGTATGGTAGTAGCATCGGGTCTCCCATCGTGTACTATAGTGGTTACATGTGGGTAGCTATGGGGATGTTGGAGATATGGTGGTTGATAGTGGTTGACATAGGGAATTTTTCTTTTTCTACTAAAGACATGTGTGTCCCTATATTTCAGCTTGCAGCCAGAAATAGCAAGTGCAGACCATGGGCGTTTGCGTGTGGTAGTAGCCAGGAGTTATTCATCGTGGTGATTGCAAGTGGGTAGCTGTGGGCATGTGGTAGATATGGTGATTGAAAGTGGTGGACCTTACATAAAAATACACATGCATCTCTATATTTCACTCCACAGCCAAAGCTACTTAGCGCACTCCACTGGTGATTGTGTGTGGCATTAACGTCTAGTTTTCCAATGTGCACCATGGTGTTGTCATCTTGGTAGCTATGGGGTGTGGGAGATATGATGGTTGAAACTGGTCGATGGAGGGTATTTTCATATTTTGAGCAACGGTATCTGTGTCCCTATATTTCACTTTGCAGCCATAAATACCCTGCGAAGGTCACTGATATTAGTATGTGGTATTAGCCTTGAGACTCGCATCGTGCACTATGTTGGTTAGATATTGGTAGTTGCCAATCAAAATTCTTTATAAACACAAATGAAGTTGTGGGCTCCAGCTAGTATACTGTTAATTTTATGGCATCATTGGACTTTTAAAGATTTCCTAATGCTATTAAAATAACAAATAGTAGATTAACCAAGTTCCCTTATGGAAAGCACTGATGTCTTGCTGAGCCTATCACAGTGAAGGCGATAGAGATTGGAAGTAACAGGAAATAAATAAATGGAAGATGCAGAAGAGGAATTCTACTTATTGGATGCCGGTTTGGAGCAGGGGGGTCCCACACAACTGCAATGCATCATATCATTTGACGTTTTTGTGGTATTGATGTATGGTTCGGTAACAAGGATGATGAAATAAGAGAATATTAGCAGACAAAGTTTGAGAGGAGTAGGATTGGAGAAATTAGACAAGTTAATAAACGAACACATGAGAAAATCAGTTAGAGACCCCATTACAGCATATCATTGAAGTATTGAGAGGCTGGTGGTATGGGCACACTAATATGAAAGGGTGCCAAGGAAAGAGTATAATTTAAAATTTGAAATAAAAGAGTCCCTGAGGATGAAACTAACTTCCAATATCAAATAAGTCACTGTTATTGCTGCTGCCCCCCCCCCCCCCCCCCTGAGGAAAAATTAAGTTGCCTTCAGTACACTTCGACCAGTGAAGAATCGGCTCAGGAGCACTTTGGGAGAGGAAAGATTGACTGGATTATACGTGATGAGTGTGCATTGAAATTTTGGTGAAAGAACACCGTGAGATATTGACAAACAAAGTTACTGAAAAATTTTCTGAGTATCCGAGACGATTAATGTTTACATAAGAAACTATAACTGAGTTACGATATTAATGAACTACATAGTACGTCCTTAGATTAAGTGGTTGGTTTACTATATTAATCAATAATAAAAATAGTTTCCTCAATAGGTTTGAGTTTCATTTTGTAAGAAATTGTCATGTTTCAGTCCCCCATCCCACTTCCTCGAAACCTTATGAGGTCCCCCCCTCCCCCCAGTTCAAATCTTGCCCCCCCCCCCAGTTCAAATCTTGCCCCCCCCCAGTTCTAATACTTGATACGCCCTTCCTGTATACCCTTAAAACTTTTGGTTTCTATATGTTTTTTAGTAATAACATAGTCTACTTAGAATATCCCACCTTGCTTATGCATGGGTGTATTGTTTTAACACTCCAAAGAATCAATAGACCTTTGCAAAAATGAAATGGTTATACGTCGATCTTACGTCTCCCCCCAGTGTGACCAAAGATCTCTGGCACTGAATTACTAAGGCTGTTGTGCAAAGGAATGGTGTGAAAAAGATAAAAAATACAGCATTGACTAGTGTGGAATTATTTTATGTGATGTATTTTAGTAAATTAATATATTGGTTAGTAAAGATTTCATATCAGCTGCAAGAAGACATCATGATCAAGGACAACATTGCAATATGATTAGTACTGTTATTCTCTGCAGGTAGAGTGCAGAACAGCAATTAGACAGTATAGGCTTTCCTAAAAGAAAACAGTCTTTCTGTTTAAAGCATGGAGTTTCTCCGATAATTGCCAGAGTCCCTTAACATTCATAATATTTCAACTTCTAAATCTACATGTTTCTTATTATTAAATCACTGTAGTGATATTATTATGTCTATATTCTGAGTGAGAATAAAAATCTACAGTGTAAAATGTTAAGTAAAAATTTTGCTTTGTTATATATATCTCTAATTTTTCCAACCTGTCTCCTATATTCAGACTTGAAACATTCCATGCTGCGAATTGTGCAGATCTGTTTTTTGGAAGGGGGAGAAGTAGTGGTAAGGGATATTCCTACTTCAACAAATTAGACTCAGTATACACAAATAATCTGGTTTCAACCACAAGACTTAAGAGAATGTTCTGGTCCGCTACATCTGGGTCTCCTTGCTTACATCCCTTCTGAAGATTACATTTTTATTAAAATTTTTGTTATTACTGCAGTTATATTTTTAATTGTAAGTTTGAAAACTCTGTCTAAAGTAAAAATAAATAAATAGAAAAATAGCTGTTTAAACCTTGTTCAAATAAATTTTGATTTATTTTATGCTCTAAGGACATAAAAACTTTACTTGATATGAACAAGGGCTAAATTTTCTGATATTTGCATCTTCATTACTTGTTTAATTTTTTAATATGTAGTGTTGTGAATTTGATTTATGTGCTATCTCATATCTGTCTCTTATTTATAGGTAAAACTATTGGACGAAATCGGTGATAATGAATTGATATCAAATCCAAACATTCAATGGCTACCACCACCATCAGTATCTGATATAAGGTGATTTATCAGATTGTGTGTGAGAATTGTTAATAATGCTTTTTGACAGTTTAATTTATGAATTGTCTCTAAGAATTGATTTTTATGACTTGTAAGAATACAATTCATTATTTACATGTATTATTTATTCTGAGGAACAATCAGAACAATCCTTTTTGAAGCAATACTTTGTTGAAAGTTGTATTTACCACAGTGACAAAGTAAACTGAACTTGTTTTGTGTATTTAAGCCTGTGGATGAAATAAATTTTATTCTGAATATTAAGATTGTTCTTTCATTGTTCTTACCTTGATTTTAGAAACTGTATTGAAGCCAACAAACCTTGGGTGTGTTCCAGGAGTTTTTATCACTTTTAATACAATAAGAGGGAAAGTTGTTTTATAGTTGTAGAAAACACTCTCGGGATTCTAGCCGCGTCAAATAAAAGTCGACTGGCGACGTTTCGAGAGCCGGCACTGCTCCCATTGTCAAGCCCTGCTTCAGTTAAGCAGGGCTTGACAATGGGAGCAGTGCCGGCTCTCGAAACGTCGCCAGTCGACTTTTATTTGACGCGGCTAGAATCCCGAGAGTGTTTTCTACAGTGCTGCCGCCGCGAAAACGTTCACAGTTGTTTTATAGTTGATCAGTTTTTATTTTGGTTGGACAATTTATAATTGTAACAGATTTGATAAGAACATTAGCTTCACTTTCAAGGCTGAACTTCCCGTGACTAAACAAGTTTTACATTTTATAACATGTCTATATTTATTTCTTTGCTTGCCACATTTCCACTGATAATTTCGACCCACCAGTAAAGCCATCACATGGAATGACTGCGGGAATCCTGAAACGACTAGGATTTGCCATCTTTTGCACTCTGATCAGGCTGGTAATAGAGTACACTTGCCCAGTGTGGCAGTATGCAGCCCTTTGTCATCTGTAAAAATGGCAAGTGTTACAGAACAATTGACTGAAGTGTGCCATGCACCTGCCTAACTGCTTTCCCATTCATGCCGTCTATGATGCTTCAAGAACTATGTGAATCGCAAAATGCTTCTGGCTGGAAAGTTTTAAAATGTTGCATATTGCTCTTCCAACCCTCTGGTTAGTCATCTCAGCTGATGCAAATCAGCCGGGGACTGGTACAAGAGACTAATGGTGTTGATGTAGCTCTAGGAAGAACAACAGCTATGTCAAAAAGATGAAGCTATGTCATTCCACATTGTCTGAGAGTGAAAATGTCTTAGGATGATAACCTCCATCAAGTGTGCTTTATAGTAGTGCTAAGCGATATGGAGCCTAATGTTCATGTTTGATTCAGACCTCCATGGTGAAACATGATATGGATTCATGAGGTTTTCTATTCTCCCAACCTGTAATGTCTTAAACAGTTTTTTTTTTGTTCCTCAGACTTAAAATTCCACCTAAATGCCAAAATAACCCAGATAAACTTCATTTCAATGATGTGTGAGTGGAGACTATCCTGGCATACTGATGTAATATAATCCCCTCGGGACAGACAATTAGAAGAGACCTGACACCTGATGAAGACAGCAGAGCTAGCTGTTGAAATGTTATGTTTATACAACACTATCCGGCTGGACACCTATGAGGATTATATTCATTTCAATGGTTTCCTTTCTAAAATGCTTTCCATGGTTGAGAGATCATTTTGTGTAATTCCAAAGAGCCTAAAGGGCATTTTTTATTTAGGTTCCACATAGAGAACTGTGTTTTTCCTGTCAAAGCTTCAATACTTTTTTTAACATATCTACATTGTGAAGTTTTGCATGTTTACTTTCCATGGCACTCAGATTTTTGTTGAAGATTCAACCACCAGCAGCTGTGACTACTCATATCAGATGGATGATTCAATTATAAATATATAAAAAGTTAATTGGTCCTACAGCATCCCTAAAATTTGTAGTAGTGCTATACCCTTTATGTTCAGCTTCTGTGTGCGTATATTTTTCACATCATTTTCTCTATTGTTTTCACAGGTTTCTCTTTTTTTTTTTGTCCTTAGTACCTTGACCTTAATGCCCTTATGGATTAGCTACAGTAAAATAGCTCTACACTGTTCGATGTATGCTCAAATTGTCTCTTATTTTCTTGCTTTAATGTATGTCTTTCTTCAAGAAGAGTAGGAAGGAAAAAAAAGTTATATTAAAATCCTCTTATAATTTATGTTGTTTATTTAAATAAGTATTTAGTTTTCCCTTGATGGAATGTCAGAAAATGCACCACTACCTAATGTTTTTAGCTTAAAAACCTCAAAGCTACAATTTTTATACAAATTGTTTTTGGAAGTTACTTTTCTGCTTTCTTTATAGGTCACAAATCAAGTTAGAGTTGTAATGATTCACAGTCAGGAAATAAATGTATATTGTGATTCTTATTTAATTATTACTTTAATATTTATGAGAATGACAAAGGAGCCTTTAGAAATGAAAGATCTCTCAACCACCAATTTAATTAAATCGTGCCTCAAAGCTATTGAAGCCTTTTTATTATTTATCCAAATGACATGTAACATATTGATTATTATCAAAGCATAAAGAACTTGCTATGAATGAAACATCGAGTGGCTTTATGTGATCACAGATACACGTTAATTTAACACCAGGCTAGCAAATAAATACCACAAATGCAACAGCATTATATCACATTAATTCAGCTCCAGGCTAGCAATAAATACCATGAATGAAATACGATTTGGCTGTACATTTGAGCACGAGTTAAACTCGTAATATTTATGGATTGGAATTCTGCAGACAGTTTGTGTTTTATATTAGCTGAAGTTCATTTCACCATCCCATAGACACATTTTGTTACTGCATTTAAAACATTTACTAGGCTGTGAAAGTTACCTTTCCAGCCAACAACATTGTCTCATAAGTTGCAGCCACTCGAATGCATTTTGCCAGCTGTAAAAGTGATTTCACAGCTTTATATTCAGGTATAGAATATGTTTAATATCATTGATAATAACCAGCCTCCAGAGTGTCAAG
Source organism: Vandiemenella viatica (assembly GCA_031002005.1). NCBI lineage: Eukaryota > Metazoa > Arthropoda > Insecta > Orthoptera > Morabidae > Vandiemenella > Vandiemenella viatica. Next base: position 154,553,440 of record JARYHS010008074.1, on the reverse strand, counting down.
TACACCTCTCATCTCAAGCAAAATGTGGAGTGTTCTTCTCTTAGCCTAGCTCCCCTTCCTCCCACATTGACATAAGAATCTTTATAGATACCTTCTCTCCCATCCAATGCAGGCATGCTAGAAACTAAGAGTTTGTTCCTATCGGCTCTTGCATTTTTAAGAGGTTGTGTCTACCCAGTAAAAGCAGAAAGTACTAGGAAACCAGGGCTTGCTCAAACTTGGGTTAATTTTCAATTTCTTGTGTGATTTCTTGAAGGTGTGAGTTCCTAAACTTCCATAAACTTCCCAATCCAAGCAGTTGTTCCAGCAATACCTCTTAAATGGATAATGCACAGGCCCTCACACTGCTGTTTAATTCCTGTTTATAAATCTAGCTATAGTTTCCTCTCCAGCTCCATGTCTATCACATCTGGCAGTGACTTCTCCATCCCAGTGGCGTGTTATCTTTGTTAATCGCCTATTGAAAGGTATGTCTATCATGCATACAAATTACTAGGATTTTTGCTGCGAGCCACTAATGAATATTTGTACACAATTGCAATAATAATGTTCTGCAGTATTTGCAGTTATAATTTTTCACAAATGTACCTTTACAGAGTTAAAGGGTTAAAAAAATGGTATTCACCCAAAATCTGAACCATCCGTTCCTTCTCATTCCACTGCACACAATTCCAGTGACTTTAATTCCTATTTCCCTGCTCGTGCTGCTAGTCCCCATTCCAACTAACAGCAGCTCAAATGCTGGGAGACTAGTGTATGAGCAATAACATTTGGGCCAGGACTTTGGAGGCCTTGGTCACCCAGATTACTTCTTTTATCTGTTTTCTAAAAGCACCACAAATGAATGTTGATTTGATTCCTTCACAGGGTCATGGCTGCGGATTTTCTCTACAAGCTTTGTTATCGTTATTGATGAGCCATTTAACCTAATATGATTTAGCTGCATTAGTGTCATGCAAAATGCTGTTTACTCTCGCTCGAACTCGCTCGGTTATTCCTATGACCAGTCCTCTTTACTGGGCGATATGTGACCACTGGAGCTTCCCCATGCTCGGTGGTCAGACGAATGCTTGGTGGTCAAACGAAGGCTCAGTGGGCAAAGGAAAGCTCAGCAGGCAAAGGAAGGCTCGGAAATGCAGGAATAGCCCTACAGTGTCTTCCTCGCCTGTGCTGTGCGACAGGGATGGTACATCATAGAAATTTGAAGAAGATTGTACTTCAGGGACATTCTCAAATCTACAGTATATCAATTATTACAACCAATTTTGTGTATGTTCTGTCAATTGAACCTCTGTAGACGTGAAGTGGAACATGTATGTGTTTGATAAATATATGTAGCATAAGTATTACAAATTTATATGGAAAGGACAGGGAAATACACACAACACTCACCAAAGTTGAAGGGAGGAGGGCAGCAGCAACACAAAACAACACAAAAACAAATAAAATACAATATTTCGGGTAAAACTCCTTTTCAAGTTAACAGATGTAAGTGGCTGGGCTTGTGCATGACTTGAGTTCGATGCAGCCACTTACAGAATGCAATAGACCGTCGGAGGTGGTGGGGGAAGCAACGATAATATAATCGCGAGTATAAATCATAAGAAAGATTAAAATGGTCGAAAAATAATAGTAATAAAAATATAAATAAATAAATAAAAATATAATTGAAATTTTTTGAAAATATATATGAATCTATTGTGCTGGCCAGTGATGGGTGTATAGGGTGAGGATGGAGTTCAGATTGGGAGTTAGTGTCTAAGGGCTCTGACTGTGAAACAGTTATTAGGGTCGCGGGTGTTGTGAGTACTGGCATGGTGAGCAACAGGGAGGTCCAGGTCTTGGGAGTAAATTTTTTGTCTGTGACCATTCATTTTGATGGATAATGAGTTTGAGGTCAGGCCAATGTAGGAACTTGGACAGTGGAGGCAGGTGAGCTGGTATATGAGATGGGTGGTTTTACAAGTGACATGACCTATTATGGCGTAAGTATTACAAATTAAGATATTAGAACACAGTTTAATGAAAACCATAACAGAAATAAGTTATCTACAATTATTGACATACACAAAGTATACCCTGAATCCACAATTAATGGATTATGATTTAAATGGAGGTTTCAAATATATTTGATGTCTTGTAAGACCTCTGAAACAATGGCTTAGTACGCCTCCTTCGGGAGGATCCAACCAACCTTCGGGTTGTAGACTGAGTTAAGTTAAAGTATTTGTACCTATTATTGCACAACATTAAACTCACTTTAGTGACATAACTGATATCACTATAACAAGTGATTGTTAACAAAAAAATCATTCATATATTCAGAGAAAAATGGTTTCACTTTTTATGAAATACCGGAACATCTCCACAGAAATGTGGCGCAATCTACCGATTTTTACTTTTTCATTAACATAGAATTGTGGTCAGTCTTTAAGTATCCAAATTTTCTGAAAGTAAACATATACAGTCTTCTAAAATGATATAACAGCACATAGTAAATAAGAAGAGGAAAATATATACTCTTTTGCAGTTAATTGATTCTTCGATTTAGCAATATTAAGACTGCGATGCAGTTCGTGGCTGTTCTGATTGTAAAGGTCGAGTACCATTGTCGCTTTCCACACAGCATACAAATAACAGACTGAGCTTACTGTCAGGCTCAAGCTTACGTCCAGGCTCGGTCTTCTGTACTGTATTTCTGGCATTTGGCTGGCAGAAGTCGCACTGGCAGCGGTAAACCAAGCAATCCTAGACAGTGTTTGCACAACTCTAGTCTGTAAAGACTGGCCACTCAGTATAAGATAACCCTTGGTGATCCTCTCTAATTCTCCTTACCTATCCCACCCTCATCTCGGTTTCTATCCCCTCATGTTCATTTCTTTTTTCTTCTTCTCTTTTACCCCAAAATGTGTATTTATAAATTTGAAAAGTTTTTTTTAGCCTAATTGATTTATAATTCTTATGAATTAATCAATCAATTTTTTTTTTATATATTCTCTTCTGTATTTAATCACACTGTTCCATCTGTTTTTCTGATTTTGAATCAGTTCCCATCTACCATTATAATCGTCAAAACTAACTGAATCTAGTCCTGGATTCTGTGATTGCCATGTACTTCTGTTGTTAAAATGTTTACACCTGAAAATTTTTGTATTTTTATTTGTCCTGATATGTTTGCATGCCAGTGCTATCCTTCCATCATTTATGTAAGTGAAGGTCCCTTCCTCTAATCTCATTTTTATTTTAATTGGCAAATTGTTTCAACTGCGAAAAATGTGCTATGAAGATATTTGTACAATTTTACACACTAAATTTATTTGCATATGATTAATTTTTTGTTATGAGGTAACTTTAATATTCAGTATCCCATGAAATTTCTCATTAGCGGGAATTATATGCCTCTGTGCTTAAGTTATCAGGTTCTCATTGAGAGATCTTCATCTTAGTTAAAATTTTCAGGGAAGCTTAATTTGGCCTCTGCTATTAAGACAATCTATCAAAGTCAGTATATTAAATACATTAAGAACTTTCCAAAATATGGCAGAGGTAAAGTAACTTAAAATTCACTAATATGGTGAAAAAATTCTTAATTTAATTGCATTGGAACACATGCTACCAATGACAATTTTGTTTCTCACTTACTATTGCATTTCACAAATTTTCTTATCAATTTCTTTTCTTTTCAATTTTTCTTTTGCTGCTTTAGGTAAATTTTTAATCATTTTCATCAATAATTTATTCCAGTTCCTGACTCTTACCTACAAAAGAAAATTATCCCTCTTCTTTATGCCTGAAACCATGTGCTAACTTTTGTGATCAGATCATCTCTTCTCACTTTTCTTCTAGTTCATCTATGAATATCCATCCAGCCCCCCTTCACTAATACATGCTTTATACACGTTAAAGGCCTCATTTGCAACAATTTTATCTTCTGTGCTTGACACCAGGGGGGGGGGGGACTAGGGGGCTCAAGCCCCAAGTCCCCCCCCAAAAGTATCTGGGTCCACCCCCGACATTGTAATTTTTAGACTTTTTTTTTTAGCTCTATGGATTCGAGGCCCGAGGAGGTTATAAAGACTACCCCATGGCCGACCCAGGCCCCCCCCCCCAAAACCAAAATCCATTGAAGGCAAGTGCTCTGAACCAAAATTCACTCAAGCCAAGCCCCCCCCCCCCCAAACCAAAGTCTGCTCAAGCCCCCCCGCCCAACCAAAATCCTGGATCCGCCCCTGCTTGACACCCATTATTTTGTTTCCATGCTACCCTATTATACCCAAACAATGGTCTCATCAAGCCTTTGTATTTTAATTCACTCATTTCGCTGGCACATCCCATACTTATGCGATCTATTAAATGCAGATTTTGAAAGCACTTCCTGCCAACTGTTCAACATGGCCTGTGCAATTGAGTATATCGTCAAATGATATACCAAGATATTTACATTTTGTCTTCAACGAGTAATTCTGATCCCCTTTATAACACAGAAGTTTTATTTCTTATCTATGTGTGTAATAAGTCAACTCTTTTAGCCACTTATCTTTGTTTCTTGTTGATCTACCAGCTAGATGTCCTGTCCAGAACATCCTGTTGCTGTTTGTCAGTCCTCTCCCATTTTAATCCTTTTGTATAACACTGTCATGTGCAAACTACATAACTTCTGATTGTAAACTTTAATCACAGTCATTCATTAGAATATTGATCCCCAAAATATTACCTGATGGCACAATTGTTCTTTTTTTGATACTACATTTCATATCCCAACCCTTTGCTTCATGTATTTTCAGAATTCAACTCGGCAAGTCAGTTTTTCAAGCACCCTAAAGATTTTTACCTTTTTTTTTTTTTTTTTTTTTTTTTTTTTTAAATAAATCATTAAAATGTACATTGGTGTACATTCGTTTTGTTTTTATTTTCTCTGTATGCATTTCAAGAACATCTTCAGTGGTTATCTGTATGACATGTTATAGTTCTCATTGTAGCCCACTTCATGAAAACAGTCCACTCAAGGTCACACACACTCAGTTGCCACCCCTGTCTGCTCCATCCCCTTGTTCCTAGATTGAGCCAGTGACGTTGCAACATGTGTTATTGCTGCTTGTCCCTATGTAGTTTTGTATGCATTTACTTTATTTATTTTGCTAGTTTAAGAACTATTTGGGTTATGTTAATGATGGGTGATGTTCAGGAACAGAATCATATATGTCGTGCATTAAAAAAGGGAAGTAATATCCAGGAACCTGTAGGCTGCCTGTACATTGGAAACCAAATTAATGCCATGGCTGTAGATATTTGCAAGGTTTTCTTTTTCTCATCATTTTCTATTTTGCCCTTTGCATTTTGTTGACCTTCCCATATAAAGGTATTGTCAAAACACTGCTTCCTTGTATTATTAATTGTATTTCTTTCCCAGTGCACACCTAGTAAATATAAGTTTCTGAAATTAATGAGTATGCTATACTCACCACTGAACTGTGAATATGAATTTAATTTTTTCTCCAGGATCTCATCCTGGTCATTCTTTCTTAACTATGAAAGGGAGCTGTTTTTAAATTTCCACTAATTTTTCTGATTGAGCGGTGGAATGTGCAGTGATTCAAATGTTGGTATAGCCTCGGCATTTAATAGATTAATATTATCCAGCATATTTTTAGAAATGGGAAAAAATATAATGGTGAATTAATAATTAGTTTTTGTTTTGTTTAAAAATACACAGTATAACATTAATCTATTAAATGCTAGGGCATAAGTGATTGATATAATCATATTATTGAGCGATTGCCTTAATATTAATTAAACTTCCACTTTTGGAATGGCCGTAAGCAATAAGTCGCTGCGGCAAATTAGGAAGAGCAGTGCGCAAATACGCGTGGGAGTGTTTTAAAAGTGGGTGTATGGTCACACTGGTTGTCACTCTGAGACAACGATAATTAAAAAGAGTATGCATAGAGAAACCATGACTAGAACTTTGTGAACAATTATGGATGTTTAACTGAGGATTATATTCATACATCCGTTCGAGATACGTGTGGACAATGTTAGAGACCAATATTTGTGAAAATGTGAAGTAGGACTAGATAATCACATTTTCATTCTCATTAATAACCTAGCAATCTTCGATTAATAACTGTAATTATAAGTGGTTGGTGGGCATTATTGGGGGTGTAAGTAATCTAAAAAATAAATCTTGTGTGAGAACGGTGAAGCTAATGACCTGCTAGCACAGACTTCTTGTTGCAAGTACAACTTGTTAATTCATATCTTTTTTTCCTCATAAAAAATTGTGTTTATTAACCTGGTTACTGTGAAATCAAATTGAGTTAGTGACTTTCCTGTGATTAATGAATCTTTTATTATTTAAATTAACATTGACATTATTAGTTACCGTTACTCCAGTGAGCCAAGAAACCAACAGAATGGAACGGCCATTGACAGGATTATAACATTATTCTTCAAACCAATTAAAGTATACTTTATTGCATTTAATGAAGACTTAATAAGCAATTCAATTAGACTTACTGAATTAGTTTCTTACATGGCGACAAGTGGTAGGAATACTGGTATATAGTTTTAGTAACAGGGATTAGATAAGCACTCTTTGACCCTCATGAAAATACACAAATGATGAATTTGAAATAAGGTGATAATCTGAATAATAGCAACACTGTCTGATTGTAGATTCTGCCTTTCTCGAATCAGCTCTATGAACAGTTTGTTATCAAAACATTCCATTGTTACAAATTAAAATAAGGAGCCTCTGATGTCTCCTGTGAATGCTCTAATAGAATTGATTGTTAGGTAGGTGGCTGAGATACAAGGTAGTGTATGACAGAGTGTCCTATGTGAAGGAGACCTAAGGTTGGGTGTAACAAAAGTGATTGCAACCATAAGAGACTACAACAGGCAGAGATGGCATAAACATGAACAGTTGGTGGATGCAGTAACAAGATATGGAAGAGGTGAGGCTGCGTGGCGAAGGATATGAAAAAAAAATTTCATATTCTCAAACTGATGAAGTACTCTCATCTTTCTATGAAAATTTCATCTGATGTTTTTTAGAGTGGAACTTAAAATATGAGATAATGAGGAGTTAAAAGACACTTAATTCCTCTTTGGAGAAAATTAATTACCAGGTTTCTAGGCCACAACCTAGTTTTGAGATTAATACTGGTCAGTTGGAATATTTTAGGTGCTATTGGGAACAGTACCAAATTATTTGCCAGGAATGGCGGGAACATTTAACTGAACAGTGAAGTCGGTTTAAGAATAGATGGTAAAATGAAGTGATTGCACAAGCTTACAGAAGAGAATCGTTTTTATGGAAGAACCGTAGTCAAAGAAAGCCATAGTTAAAGATAGGAGATGTGGGAAATCATCATCAGATTTAGAACAACATTGAAGAAGATTATACAGAAATTAAGATGAAGGTGAACAATTTTGCATTGGAAGTAGAACAAATTTGGCAGAGCATGGACAAATTAAAACTGTCGACAACTGAGTTGATGGATGACAGATTGAAGATACATGTTTGTGTAGTTATCAAAATGGAAGTTGAAAGTCTTGTAGAGATACAGCTTCCAGAAGTGACGAAAGAAGAAATTGTGAAAGACCAAGGTCTTTAATGCCAATCTGTACTATAAAGATCAAAAAATTAATTAGTGAAATGAGGAGAGGTAAGGATTGGAATGGAAGGTTTGCTTGAAGAAGATAGTTATGCGATGACCATTGGCAATGTAGAAGTAATTGTAAGGAGTGTGTAGGAGATGAGAATAATGTAAACAGTGATGGTTGTGAAGCAGTGTAGTAGAGAAAGCCAATATCACACTGCAGGCAAACAACTATTGCAATAACATACACTGATGAGCCAAAACATTATGAGCATTAACCACCGCGATATTGAAAGCCATCTAGTGATGTTGCGGGTAAGTCATATGATAAGGAAAGTATACAAATGGAGCAGAGAGGGAATCATTCTAGTGCTGATAGATATAGCAGATGGGGAAATCCACTGACATAAGTGACAAAAGGCAGATTTTTATGGCCCGGTGCCTGATCAGTTGTTTGCGTGCTACTGTACTGAGCATCTATGGCTGAGGGTGAATGTCCATGCCCCATCACAGAATGTGAGGTTGCAGGCTTGTGCACCCTGTAGGGCTTCATATCCACTTGAGCACGCTCAGGCGAATGAGCCACTCAGTGAAGCGAGTCCATCAAGTGTGGACAACTGAGTGCGCTCGCAGCGAATGGCAGCGAGCCCGCTCACGGCGAGCCGATTGAGTGTCGGTATTTTAAAATGCTCAAAGGTGAGCCAATGTGTGTTCAGCGCTCAGTGTGGATGCTAGTTTGGCGGTTTTTACAGTGAGCCCAAGCATGCGGGACAATAACACTGGCTTGACAACAATTAATCGGTAAGCATCAAAGAAGTTATTACGGGAAAGCACATACGAACAGTATTTATAATCGAAGTAAATGTAGGATGCATGGTGTGAAATCAGTGAGGTATTAAACAATGGTATTGATGACATAAAGAAAAAAAAATGGATATGTATTGGTAGTAAAAATCTATAAAAATGATAAATAGGTACCAACCTAAATATAATTTTGGAGTGACTGAACAGTATCATCACAGACTACCAGTACAAAACGGCTGTTGATGTAAGGTACTTTGGACATATGCTGCAGGTTTGAATAGTTTTCTCCCAAAGGTAGGAATCTTACAGTTAGCATTAATTTATTTCCTGGTAGGATCACCTCAAGCATATGTGTACAGTGTTATTTAATATGAGGTTCAACTAAACACAGGAAATGTTTGATATCAATCTTTGAAATGCTCGTAAAGTTTTGAAAAGGCTTATTATCTCCTTCAAAAGTCAATTCGCAAATTAAATTATTAAGATAATTTCTTCGCTGATGGAGCATGCACTCCATTGCAATTTAATTAAGTATTATTATTATTATTATTCTAATTTTCTCTAATCCACCACCTTGGTAATTTTCTTTTCTTCTTTGACATTGTATAGATAATAATAAAAGCCTCAGCTGCCGCATGCACACGTGACGACATATCAATAGCCGAGCGTTTCCTGAGCACTGGCACCAGGCTCATTCGACCAAAATTTCATTTTTCTTGAGCATGCTCAGATGAGCGCACTCAAAAGAATGAGTGGCTCAATCGCTTCAGCATCCTCAAGTGGATACGAGGTCTAAAGCGGGATAGGTCATGATCTGTGGCAGATCTGATGGAAAAGTACAGTTCAGGTGCAGACACAAGTGTTTTGGAGCACACCATTCAATGCGCATTGTTGAACATTGGTCCCCACAGTAGACGCCCCCTACATGTTTTCATGTTGACATAGTGACTTCATAATTACGATTGCAGTGGGCACGAGATCATTGAGACAGGACGTGGATCAATGGAAGCAGATGCCTGGTTGGATGAATCAAATTTATTGTTGCACCTGGTTGGTGATCTTACCAGCATACACAGATGCAGAATGGTGGGGGCAGTACTATGATATAGGGAACATTCACCGTGGCATCTGTGGGTTCTTTGGTAGTATGAGGCAACATTGCAGCTGTGGACTACATGAAAATTATTTTGGATTATCTGCACTCCTTCGTGCTGTATATCTTCCACAACTGTGATGGCATCTACCAGCACAATAACTATCTATATTAGAAGGCCGGAGTCGTTTAAAGAGAATGTTGATGTGTTGGCCACAAAATTCATGTGATCAGACAGAACACATCTGGCATGCTATCAGGTGCCAGCTATACACCTACAAATCACACCGGGAATTAAATGATTTTTGTGAAGATATCTGCTGCCATATACCTCCAGCGGCGCGATAAGAGATGGAAGAAAAAGATGTGCATATTGGGAGTCTGCTGCTGGTGCAAATTTATTTAAAATCATCAAGTATAAAGAATAAAATAAAGAAATTTAAATTTAAGTTTTTTTGTGTGAGCCTGCACTAAATAGAGAGTAGTCCAAAAGACATGTGTATATTTTGAAATACCCAAGGAGTGGTAAAGGTATAGGTATGTTGAGTGGCAAAGTGTGAGTGATTTTTTTCGCCACACTAGTAATACCCCTACAACTACTTTCTGCCAAACTAGCAATACATCTGCAACAACTATCTGCCCCATTAACCTATGATGTCACATCATGCTGTGATTGAATGCACCGCTCCCAGATGTACATATGTCACTGGTGGGATCTTCAGGTAAAATAGGGATTTTCTTGGGTGTAGACAGACCAACTGCGTAAATTCCTTAAAAAAATCTTCATAATGCAACTATATAATTCATACTTTTAAATTCCATTTGATCTACCATAAAAAGTGATTTCAGAAAAAAATTGAATAACTCGGCAGAAAGAAAAGAGAGATACTGAAACGAATATATGTATATTTAAGAAATCAGAAAGCGCATTGTATTCAACATATTGGCATCATCATTTCCAATGGAACCTATATATTTAATTCTACAATGCAGTTCATGAAAAAAAAAAAAAAAAAACATATAAGCAAAAGGAATATGGAGATGATTAGCTCACAAAATATCAAGCTGTAAAGTAATTATTAGTTTTATAATCCAGGTCATATTTAACTTAATCACAACTGCTCGCGGGAAGTAGTTGTGCTGGCATTTTGATCTAGATCCCAAATATTCACCATATCCGAGCTTTCGGATCAGTCTCCACAAATTTCTTGCATTGTTTTGTGTGGAATTGTCAGCAATAAATTTGGCTGTGGCTTTGATTTACTTCCACGCCGTGATGTAGAAAGAAGAGTTTTTTTTTTTTGTTTGAAGAAACTTATGATAAATCTTGGGTGGTGTATGTAAATTGCAAAACAAAACAACAGTCATTGATCTGGGTTTATAATCATTCTCCTTACAAGCTGATGGAAGCCTGCCAAACTTTTCCAGTGAACAAGGTTAAGCTATAGTTTTTCGGTTTTTCAAAGTAATTTTGCTCATTGATTTTATTGTCTGTGGTACATGGATCATTATGTATGTAATATGAAATTTTGAGTAATCTTATTTGAGCCATTCAAAATAAATGTCACATTATGCTGACATCTGGACCTTTTTTTTTGGATTAACAACACTCTTTTATGCAATGCTTGAAAAACTCTGAATCAACTCAAATGAGAGATTTTGTGTCATTCCCCATACAGCCTTGTTAAAATGCTAAGTGATTTTCATGTCTTCACTTACATGAAGAAGTGTCTCCATCACAGCATTTCAATGAGGACGATGAACTATAAATGAAGTGAAAATTCAACTAGGTACATAGGCAGCCTAATTTTATGAAGAAGAAATGTTTAAAACAGTGAAAGCTATGACAAATACTTAAATCGGATGATGACAATACTGAAAAATGGCAAGAAGCTGTAGTGCTCTGCTGGCAATTTCCCTACATGCCCATTTCTTTTCTTGCAAGCACGACCCTACATTTTCCCTTTACAGATTTTAATTCTAAATTCTTTCAGTATTTTTGGTAAAATGATTCCCAACTACCCTTGGTAATTTATTCCAATCCTCTTACCTACAAATGAAAATTCACCCCCCCCCCCCAGTGATGTTAAAGATATGGCCCGCGATCGCAATGTGACACAGAAAGAAGAATCATGTATACTATACAATTAAATAAATAAACTGTTATAATAATTCAGTACATTTTTTTTATTTGAATCTGGCCCGCCTACACATTCTAAATTTAATATACAGCCCTCTGCAAAATTGAGTTTGACACCTATGCTCTAAATTAAGGGACTGCGGTACGTGCCAATAACAATTGGCAGGTTTGCTTAGTGGTATACACATAGAAAAAGAAATAGCACTGTATAGGTAAGTGGAATATATAATAATTTTTGACATTTCATTGGTTATCGAATTGAAAAGATTGAGAAACTTTACTTTAATACCAATGGGTGAAACCTCATTGTCTAACAGTCCTTGCTTTAAAACTTGCTTCTACTCCTATAAATAATTGTGTATCTCTGTTAAATTACCAAACACTATTACTTTGTTATATTTCTGCAGTTCACAAGAAAGAGTTTTATAACTGGCCTTGTGATATTTTCAGCATTGACGTTCTCGCTTTTGACTCTGTCTCTAATTGTTTCGTTAGCTTTAATTATATATTAACTTCAGCATTTATGATTTTTTCCAACACACATCTGCATAAAGTAGGTATCTACTTTATCACTTATTTTTATCTTCTCAACAAAACCTTGACTCTAAGAAATTGGCATTCATATTTGTAAAATAAAAATTTGTTGTTTGTTGCAAAAAATGATGAAAAATTCAGAGAAGGAACAAAATATATATTAATGAGTTCATGTGATTAAACTGAGTATTCACTCACATTCACTTATTTACTGCCATTGATGAAAAATAATTGCATGTATGATCTGTTATTCAGACATTTAAGAGCACTGAAATTTGCACACAAATATTTTTCTCTGTAATATTTAAACATAACTGTTATTGTGTTTTATTGATTTGTTCCCAGCCTCCCTCCCCTTCCTTACCCTTTCTCTTTTTCACACATATTCAGATAATTTTTCAACTGTTAAATAATTGTACAAAAATGAATTCATGCAGTACAAGGAAGATTTAATCATTAATGAATTTGAATGAAGTTTTTCACATTTGATTCTTAACAATATTTACTAAGATTAAAAATTGGAACATGTCAGTGTATTAACAAAGTTAACACAATCATTCTGTTATTCTGCTATCTGAGATTTCCTCCTGCATTTACAGTCCTCCAGCATCAGACAATTCATATATGTTTTAATAAATTTCATTTTAATTTTTCATTTACTATAATATCTTTCCTTAAATTGTCAAAACATCGGTCAGACATAAATCCAGATGAAAAAGCTTTTCTTTTATTCCACTTGGTGAGCTATTGAAACAAAACTTCATGATTTACGTGTGTTCCAAGATTTCTGCAAGTTTATGGTTAATTCATCACAGTGGCTAGTGTCTCGATAATAACTTGTCACTATTCTGCACAGCAAATTTGTCATGCAGTTTATGTCACATCCTGCTGCTATAGCTGAATCCACATTCTTGTAATAGAACCTGGGAATAAAATTGTTATAATGCATTACATTGAGCAATGGATTTTGGAGAGAAATTATGGTAAAAAATAAAAAAAGGGTAAGGTATGTAAACTGAGCTATAGTTTACAAATGTCTCAGATATAAATTCTTCAAAAAGGTAAAATAAAATGGTAAGTATCTCAAAGAGTGTTCGAAGGGTACTGACTAAATTTTATTTTTCTTATTTTTATCCTTATGTTTTCTGCTTCTCTTTAGTCTTTACTGTGAAATAAAGAAATTATTAGTGAAAAGCTAAAAGACTCATAAATTATGAATGGTTGAAGTATTTAGGGAAATGAATGCTGATACTGTGTTTTGAGCAAAATATTATTGTTTCAGATTTGATATCATTGTCCCTAAAGATCTCATATTTATATTTTGTAGCATTCTCATGAATTTTTGTTGATTAATGTTTACATCTTTCCTGAATTTAGTGAACTGTTAGGTTATAACTGAAATAGGTATTTTCTTTTTTAATAAAATTCTGTTTATTTATTTGAAGGAAATAAACAGATGGAATTGCTTTACAAAGAGTTAAATCACAGTTGCTACAGTTAGTTGCTTCTTTCCTAATCTGGGATACTAATGCAATTTATCTATGGTTTTCAAAGCTAATGTTTACATGTGTATAAAAATGAATATTCTACTGGCTATATTTATGTTTGATAAAATAAAATGTAAATGTTGTGACTAATGCCAGCTAATACTCAGTTGGACAATTTGGTGCAACTATTATGTATTCTGTTCATTTGTTTTCCCAAAGTTTAGACCAAAGGCATACAAGATATAGGCAAATATATCGCAAAGCATTAACTGGTAGTAATATGATCACTAACAGAACTACAATTTTTTGTAGTTACTTGTTGATAATTTATTAAAGATATTTTTCTTACCTGTAATACTGCTGTATCAAATCAGGTTCCTCAGCCATACGATAGACCAGATCATTTAATTCCGTTAGATTCATTGAACTTAGTCCATATGTTTCTCGAAATGAATACAGTCTGTACCAGTTTGGTGCTACGTCTGGAGTAAGATTTGCTTCAGTCAAGTTGAACACCCATGTTTCAGCATCTAAAACAACCTATAAATACAGTGACTCCTGATTAAATGTCATAATTTTTATGCAATTAAATGTTTAGAACTGAAACAGTATGAATAATGAGCTTTACAAGTGTTACACAAACATAAATCACATTTTCACCAACTAAATTAATCTCTCTCTCTTTTTTTTGAATGCATAAAACATCAAAATTTGACTGTTAGTGAGTTAATTTTTAACTATATATATTATTTTGATTTTATAACACTTATTTTTGATTGAGTCACAACATTGAAATGTAATATTCATGGGTTCGTTCACACAATGTCAACATTGGTTCTAATTTAATGTCAAATGTAGCAAGGCAGAGTGTCATCTGGCTCTCAAATGAGAAACGACACAAGATTATTCTCCTTAGAGAACAAGCTTTTTTTTTTTTTTTTTTTTGATTTTTTTTTTTTAAATGTAATGTTACAAAATAGTTACCCTTAGAGAATATAACAGTTTATTTCAACAATAGTTGTTTTCTTGCTTTAATCTGGAATCATAATTTGAGGTAGGTATTTTATAATGTTACATTAAAAATTACTGGTCTATTTACTTTCCATAATACAGGCTACTTACCTAAAGTAGAGAATGTTATGTCACTTTTCAGTCAAATGCCAGATATCACCATTAAATTATAACCAATTTTGAGACTCTCACGGAAATAAGTGTAATTAAATCACTTGACACAGTACACCAACCAATCTTTATTTCAACACTGATTTATGACTGTGAAACATGGACTTTGTACCTCTGTGAAATCAAAAAACTTAAATTCTTTCATCAGCAGAAACTTCAATCCATTATGAATGTGAAATGGGAAAGCTATGTTACCAATATTGCAGTCTTTGCGAAAGAGGGTGTTGATAACATTGAATCCTCCATTGTAGGTCATAAGTTTAGACTGATTTTTTTTATGGCTTTACGCCTCATCAGAATTGAAGTCATTAGGGGTGGGTAGATTTATTGGACATGTCTGATGAATGAGTGATATACCATGTGTCCTTGCCAAATCTTTTATGGTAAACTTTGCTCCATCCCAAGAAGTGGGGGTTCTCCCATGTAACACAATGGCAACCAGATTAAGGCATCAGGTATAAATCAATAAACTTGAGTTAAGCTTCCTGAAGATCATGTACTATTGTGTAGCACTATTTATGCCTCTATTGATCATTTTGAGCATGAATGTCTAACACAAGAAGATGAAAAATTGCTAATGTGGAAGTTTCAACAATCTCAACCACCTGTCCCCCGATCAATTTGGCACAGTTTATATGGTTGCGTGTTTCAGGCAAGGATCTGTACAAGATAAATGAATAAGAATAATAATTATACATGCAAGTGATGGGTTTATTGGGGTGGGAATGGTAAATAGGAAGATAAGTATTATCTGAGATTCAGAGCCAGGAGTTGTTTGGTGTCCAGTCTCTGTTGGTTGGCCAATTCTCACCAAAAGAGTTTAGAAGGGGATAAAGTTGTGGGGAGTAATTGGATGGCTCTGGCTGAAACAGTTATTGAAGTCAGGAGACTTGTGGGAGCTGGTATTTGTAGCAATTGGTGCAGTCTAAATTTTGGGGACAAACTGTTTGTGACAATACATCCTGATGGATAACTGGTTTATGGTGAGGCCAGTGAAAGAATTTAAGCAATGGAGACTGATGAGCAGGTGAAATGTAGTACAGGTGGCATGGGCTATGATGGGGTAAGTTTTATCAGCATGGTCAAATTACAGTATGTAGTGGTAATTGGATGCACATTGCTTTACAAAGGAAGGAGCCATGTAGTGGTTTAGGAGTATAGGTGTATGTGGACCAGTATATTATTCAACTTAAATGGTCTGCTGAAGGGGATGCATAATGTTGTGGGAATAATAGTTGTGAGAGTGCAACATATTTCTTGGAATGATATTGGGAAGTCAGGAGACAATCCACCTAGATGCTGCCTAATCCAGTCTTAAAAATCTACAAACATCAGTAACTATTTGAGACAGAGTAATCAGAGTACTTCGTGGAACCAAATCCCCACTCATTGGTGGAAACTGATCTATCCAAACATTCTGGACACCAGACACCATGTGAACTCCAATCTCAGATAATACTTACCGTTTTTCTTACCACCCCAGCCTAGAAATCCCAAAACTTGTATGTATATGAGGTAGGACTTTTCCAAAAGAGCCCAAGGTAACTGCTGATTTTTATGTCTCTCCCAGTGAACAAAATACCATCGAGAGTGTCATATGCCCTCACTTCACATGCACTGTGGATAGCTTTGGGATTTAACCCAGGACATTGGTGTACAATCTGATGATTATGAATTGTGCACCACCACATCTTCTACCCTGGTGGCCACCAAGTGTTGCTGGCGAAAGTTTCATTCACCACCAGGACTCAAACCAGCTAACCCCGTGTCATGTCCCGAACAGCATCATGGTGCCACATCTGCCTGAGCCAACGGAGCGAGTATTACAAATTGCACGTATTTTTTTATTTATTTATTTTAACATTGTCTCCTAGCCATTGTCTATTTAATCTGTGAAACCAAATCTGCTCTGTACTTAATATAATTTTTTATGTTTTGGGGCTCATTCATTCATAGTTTTGCAACTTTTCTCTTCTTATCCTTCAGTATTTTTACAAACAAGAAAGTTAAAATTTACAAATTTGGCTTCACAGTACTCAATTATAAATCAAACGGTAGCTACTAGTCTATAATATTCATGAGCTATGAAACAACCATCACTGAGTACAGTACACAAGATGCATCGAACAGATGTTATCAGAGCTGTCTCTGACATCACCAGAAGTTTCATGGAAATCTTATGTGATCCTGTCCTCTATATAATGCTATCCCAGTCTCACATTTAAACTATGTGGATCTTCAGCTGTAGTAATTTTCTAAGAACACTGTTTCACTAAGCAACTTTTCTCAGTAGTACACCTCGCCCAGTGAGCTGGGTTGACTGTAGTTGCATGTAAGAATGTAGTCATATGCTTCATCATTTACATACTTGATTTAGGATAAATCCCAAAATATTTAGTGTTTTTTATTACGCAGCTCACCTCCCTTCAACTTTTATAAGTGGTTGGGCTTATTTATCTTTTCTTTCCATGTTAATATTAATTTATGCATTTTCTCCTGCTCCACTGTTTATGAAAAAATATTTTATAATCGGAAGGAAACTAACATTTTAACAGTTAAGAAATTTGGCAGTATGTTCAATTATAAAAAGTGAAAAGAAATACAGCATCATTTACTCTTGCAAACCTGTTACTAAAATATTAATTACATAAGAATATATACTTTTCCAATTATTTTCTGTTTTCTATATAACACAGTTATTAAGATCTGATTGCCATATGATTAACTGAATTCTATATTACTTTAAATTCTGTTAAAGTACTTACTCCAGTTTGCGCATTTACTCTGTAAATTTTGTAGTTGCCATTAATATCACCATATGTTGTCAGGCTTCCTCCATTGAAGGTTACAGAACTGACTCTAGATGGATCCTCATAAGCATATTGTAAACTGAATTCATCATGATGAGTATGGCCATTAAACTGTGCAGCTATTGTGTATTCAAATCTGTAAACAAAATGCCATTTAATCAAAACTTTAACCTCAGAATAATTAATACAAAAAAGAGCTGATTTTTAAGGCCATACTTCTTATTAATAAGATGACATTGAAATTGTCCTAGGTTTCACATACTGCTTTCTGTTTATTTAAAAAAATACAGTAATGATTAGAGTTTATAAAGCTATGATTAATTCAGTATGTCTAGTTGTCATGTAGCTTGATGCAATCAATCCATCTTACCCAATAGTATGAAGTTCAGTAAAAAAATTAAAGCAGATGAAAGCTGTTAGAATCCACTGTAAGTTTATATACATACACACACACTTATATATAATAACAACAATGAGAAGGAAAATGCTTTAAGGCAATAAAACTAAGGAATGATAGGGAAATATGACCCAATACTTACCACAAATATATATACAGTAACAATGAAATAAAGACACTATGTAGTGGAAAGGAATCAAATTAGGATAGGGAAATGAGCCACCACTTACCTTTAGATGATGGATGTGGGGTGCGAACACACAGAAAAGACACAAACACAAATAATAAAGTAATTTTCGGGATAAACCCTTCGTCAACGGGAGAACATTGTGAGAGGTGGGTGCAGCTGGAGACTGCCTCACAGAAAGATCGCCGGTCGGGGAAATGGTGGGGGTAAATTCAAACATTGGAAAAGTAGAGGGGCAGTGAATCAGAGCTAATACCGGAGCATAGATAAAAATCCAAACTAATCTCTGGTCGGTGGGAAGATCAAAATATAATTAGAAATTAAATATGAAAAAATTATAATTATATAAAATATTGCAAATTAAAAAATAATAATACTTCATAAAATTATTATTTTCTATTATTATTATTATTATATGCATCTTTGTTCCCAAAATTTTACCCACAGCCGCCCACCCTTCCTCACTACATGTTTCAGCATACCACCTAATATGAGAACATCTTGGAACACAAATATACCCCTCCAGAACCTCCAAAACCACCACGATTACTTCTCTTCGATACCCCATTTGGCCTTCTGCATTTCAGGTTTCCATAGTTTCCCAAAATATTAGGATGGTTTCTTCAAATGGCAATGGCTGAGTCTCTTCCCATTCCTTTCCCACCTCAAATAACCTTGTCATTGGTGAGGTGTAAAGCCTTAACAAAATTTGAAACCATAATCAGTTGCCCTAGCTCTTGAAATTGGGCTCATTGTAATTCTCTCTTTCTCTTGCAGTGCTCTTTCAAAGTGAATACCCAAAATTTTGGGTATTTCATCACTGAAGTGACAGGACTCAAGAATTACTTTTTGAGAATTGTCACTGCAAAGACTTCCACTTATTTGCCATAAGTATACAAAACTGCCTCTTTGCTTGGAGAATAATTCATACCTATATTTTCTAGATATTGCCAAGAAATATTAGCTACTACTTAAACATCTTTTTGCATTTTCTTTCTTTGTCTACTGTTTTATCAGCTATTGTTTCCAATAAAAATATTTTTCTCTGATATCAATATATAATTTTCTTACCGGTCAATTATTTTGTTGTATTCTCTAGCCCATGTGGATAAACAATTACTGGAACTTGTTGGAATGTGATTAATTATATGTACCTTCTCACCAGCTGCCTCAGCAGCTAATAAGGTTTCTGCCAGAAATCTAAGCTGCCCATCAGGATCAACAGGATTGTAAAACAGCCACCTGCAAGAAAACATTATTTCTTAATTAGATTTGGAAGTATGTTGTTATAGGTGTTTACTAGTTTCAGAAACAGTTGAATTTCTTTTACAAACAGAATGCTGGTTCTTTTGATGATATCATTAAGTGACAAGATATCTCCTGGTAAGCAATACCCAGTTTATCCTGCTAAAGTGTGCCCAAACCTCACACATCACTGATAGACGATTTCTTGGGGCCGAAAATAGTCATTAGAGAAAGGTGCCCATGAGTAATGCTCTTCCTTGTTATTATAATTTTTGGTTTAAAAATAGAAGACTCGCAGTTTGAGGGAAATATGCAGGGTGTAGTGTGAAAGAATAAAATCCTGTCAGGTTTGGCTTAAAGAGGCAGGATGGGAAGAATATAGCTTAAATGGGGAGGAAGAGATGAATGATGAAACATGGAAGTAGGTCACAGAACAAACAAGGCCAGCAGTTTGAGATTGTCATATACTTAACTAAATATGGGGAAAATGGTATAACTGGCTAATGGAGTTAGGGAAGAATGAACCTTGTGCAGATATGGGAATTAGAGCAGCAGCAGAGAATAGAGAATAGATGGGTGAATATTAAAGATACCCATTTTTTTCTATTTAAAAAGGAGTATAGTAAAAAATTGTTCATGGTATCAAATTTCAGTAACACTGGTCGGATGGTGAAATTCTTGTATTATAATTGGAAAGGCAAGAGTGAAAACAGAATAACTTGTGTAAATCGTGTGATACTTGTCACTAAAGGGTACAAATCTGAATAAGGATTCACTTGTTCTATTTCATTCAGGGTTGATCCGTGTTGACACTTGTTGCATTTCGGAGGACCAGTGTTTGGTTACTATATTCTGGAGGAAGAGTGTCAGCAATCATTGTATTTAATTAAGGGTAGACTTGTGGTGGTCACTTGTATCATTTTACTGGTGGAAAATGAGTGTTATTAACTCATGATAATTGGTTTGTAAAGGACCAGTATTATTTTTACTTGGAGCCCATTGTTAATTGCATTCATCAGTGATTCTGTCATTGTTGTTCGATGTCATTTTGAGACAAGGTGTTAACGTCTTTTATTTGTCAGTGATTCGTCGTATTGTTCTAATGAGTCAATGGTACCACTCATAAATGAGTAGGTTTCAGTGATTCAAAATTGGCACATAGTTACTTTGTTGTTTCATTTATCAGTTTTTTTTTCTGTTGGACTCAAACTATTTAAGTGTTAATTGTACTTTGAAAAAATGAAACTGTTTTTATTAGTTGTAATTTGAAAAAATAGTACTGTGCAATAAAGGAATTAAAGAAATGTGTTGGCAGCAAAAAATAGTAAAAATTGATTATCTTTTCATGAGTAAAGCAAATAAAAGAAACTGTTAACATAAAAATTTTAAGAACATTTTAAATTTCTGTCTGGCAATTTTCCATGAGGTCAAAATCCTGACCATATATATATATATATATATATATATTGCACCCTTAAGGCATTCTAGTTCAGTGTAATGTGGAAAAAGGGCTTGATGGCCACATATATGGAGTTCACAAATACTTACCATCAATTTTGCCAGCCAGGTAAACAGAGTAAGACAGTCATTAAAGCAGTGCAGCTGAGTGCTTAAAAACTAACTATTTTGTGGCAGCAGGTTGTAAAAACGGAATTGATGCAGGTTTTGCATTGCCATGAGTGATTAGACTTAAACTTTATCTTTAGACAGATAAATGTGGAGGTTGGAGAATACTTGAGATATAAATGGTTCGTTATGAGAGGGTACCTGTGCACATTATTTTCGGTTTACAATAGGCATGAGTTACACATTAATTGAAGATGAATTGCTTGTTAAATCTGTAAGATAACCCATTTACAATTATGATGGGATTAGAACACTGCCTTCTTTATGTTAGATGTTGTTGACGAGGGCATAAAAATAGATTACCAAAAGGCACTTATAACAAATACAAGAGGTAGAAACTGTCGATTACTAAGTACATGGCTGTGGTAGGATAATACAGTAAAAATTACAAACAATAATAATGTACTATAGCCAGCTATTGGACTAGTATTAGTGAACTGTGGAAGCATAATGAATCAAGGTATAGAATCTTTTAGCTTAGTGGATATCCACAAACTACTTTTAGCATTTGAGTTTGTTTAAAACCACAGGTGGTTATAGAGCTGGAGTTGTTGGAAGGGTATTTGTATTGGATTGTGACGACTGCTACTGTTCATATTCTTAAATAATATGCACAGATTATAAGAGTTAGAGCTCTGGAATCATGCATAAGAAGAAATATGAGCCTGGACTGCTCACTGTAGTGGTAGGTTGAATGAAGAAGATGAGGCATGAGAAGAAACTAACTCCAAAGGAGGGAATAGGATGGTTATAATAGGCATAGAGGTAAATGTATAATTTTTTATTGAGAAGGAAATATGATTAATAGCACAACCAAACAGAGATTTGTGTACACCTTATTGAGGGAATTAGGTTGTTCATAAATGCTAGAGCAATACACAAGACTACTTAAGACATTAGATATCCTCGTATGTATGATGATAGTCAAGTGAAGTCTCAGTTGACAGATTAAATAAGTGGTCATGATGGTTATAAGAGAGTTCAGAAAGTCAGTGACAGTGAAAGAGGGTATTCATATTGATCAGTAGATATTCAGGGGCACATATTCCAGAACTGGAAACATATTTTAAGGAAAGGCTTGGTATGTGGCACCAGTAAAGTGGCGAGGATGTGATAGCAGTCCAAAGAGATGATAAATGTCTAATCTGAAACAATAGGGAGGTTAAGAGGATAAATATGTTTGCAAGAGTAGAGCATAATAAGAGGAACACATATAATGATTTTAAAAAAGCAATTAATAGCACCAAACATAAGAATTAAGGATGTATAATGAGGAATATTGAAACGGGGGGGGGGGGGGGGAATGTTCAATGGTGCAGCAAGAACTTAATATACATATGTTAGATGACTCACCACATGCCTAGGTATGTTCATGTTCGATCCCTTAGTAATATGTCATGTTTTATTAATGATTAAGGTTTAGATGAAAATATTATAAAAGTGTGGTTCATTCTTTTTGTGTTCACCCAGGACCTCCTACTTTCATATGTGATAGAATCCTTATGCCTATTTTGCCTTATTTACTTTGGCTAACAGGCATTACATTATTATTGTTACTAAAAAACTGAAACAGATATAAATGATTCAATAAACAATCTTTTTACAGAAATGTTAGAACAATGATAAAAATTACCAGTTGAATGTGTAGCAGTGATTGTTGTTGAGTACAATTAGACGAAGTTCTGGGCGCAGGAGTGTAGTGTAATGTCCTCCTTGTAGTACAGTGCTTATGGCCTCTTCTGGTAGCCATTCTGACCACAATTGAGCCATTGTTTCATACAACCATAATGTAGACAATGATTCATCTGTTATATAATTTGGAGCAAACCTGTGTTGAATTAAAAGTAGCAAATTGATCAACATGAGTTATAAAAATACCACTGTCAGTGAATGTCATTTACAGGAAATTTAAAATAACTATTTACATTTTTTGATACTACCAGTATCATTGAAATTCATGTACAATGGCAACTCCCAGATATAAAAACTTTGTTTCAGTAGGAGGAAAGTAAGTATTTGATGGTTATTCTTATATTTGAGAAGAGATTATTACCATAAAGCAACATTTAGTTGTGGCATTGAAAGGATTACATGCATGTGCTACAGCTCCCCCCTTCCCCCCCCCCCCCCCCCACCCCTGCTTGACAATTGTTTCTTTTTTATTTTATATTTGTACCTAGCTTCTGTCTTCCACACACTGCATTTTGCAAAGAAAATTTTTGATTCTTATAACAGGAATGTGCAGCATACAAGCAATTAATAAATTCCTTCAGATTTATTACATTTGATAAAACAATATCCAGAATATGCTGGATGAATATTACAAGTAAATATATTACTTACACATTCAAAGGATGCGGTTCATGGTTTCCAATTAATGGAAATACTGGGATATCTCCAAATGCTTCCCTTAATGCAGGGAAAACTGTGTATAAAGTCTGATTGTTTTTTTGTATACTTGTCTCCCAAACGCCATGGTCAATCACATCACCAGTAAAGTATACATAATCAATATCCTACAAACCAGGAGAAAAAAGCCTTGGTAAAATCTTTAAAAGATAAAAATATTTTCTTTACACTCTAAATTATTGATTTTATCTTAGGGATGAGAATTTACAGACAGTTATATTCTATTTTAAATCTTGTTGTTAGATAAACTAAGAACTGTGCCTTTTTTAGGTTAGGGGCTGCTGGTGAAGGGGCAGAAATAGATTATCAAAGTGATACTGATTGCAGATTCGCGATGGGGAAAGTCACAGATATTAAAGAAATAGATGAAATGGCTGAAACAATAACTGACTGCAGTAAAAGTGGGAAAGAGGAGATAAATTCTGAAAATGTAAAGCCAATAGTAAGGGTGTTAATGGTAAACTGTAGAAGTATAATGAACAAAGTAATCGAATTTGCAAACTTAATAGAGATGCATGAACCACAAATAATAATTGGGGTAGAGAGTTGGTTAAAAGAAGAAGTACTAGACAGTGAGGTTTTTCCTGATGGTTACAGAGTGTACCGCAGAGATAGAGGAGCAATTGGTGGAGGAGTCTTCATACTAGTTAGCAAAAACTACCATAGTTCACTGGCATTCATAGACCAAGACCATGAGTTACTTGGGGTAGATTTCTGGGGTAATAAAAAAGAAAAAATCAGAGTGTTGGCTGTTTACCGCAGTGGAAGAATGACAGAAGAGGATGAGGCTCTTGGGGAGAAATTAAATTCATACTCAGATTTCAGAGGTGAGAATAGAATGATCATCATCGGCGGAGATTTAAATTTACCAGGTGTAAACTGGGAAGGGAATAAGATAAATAACACAAGGGAACAAAGATTTGCAAATATCTTAATAAGGGAAGGAGGATTTACACAAGTGGTTGAGCAAAACACTAGGGGACAAAATATTTTGGATATATTTCTAATTAAGCCCGATGAAAACCTTTTGAGGTATCAAGTAACTGAAGGAATAAGTGATCATGAAGCAGTTCTGATGGATATTAGAGGATTCAGTAAACCAGCAGCCAAAATTGAAGGGGGAAATAGGTACAATTATAAAAAGGCACAGGTTTCAAATTTGAGGAGATATTTCAGAGAACAATTCAGCAAATGGAAGGAAGGCTCAGGTGCAGTAGAGTCAAGGTGGGAAGAGTTCAAGGAGATAATAAGAAAGGGGGAAGAAAAATTTATTCCAAAGCAAAAAATAAAGAGAAGTAGAGATCCTATGTACTATAATAGGAAAGTGAGGAGGTTAAAGAGATTGGTAAGAAAAGAACATAACAGAGTTAAGAGACAGCAGGGTAGTAGGGAATATTTAAAACAACTAAACAAGGACTTAATAACAGCAAAGAAAATGGCTAAAGATGGGTTTATGAAGAGAATTGTCAGTGCAGGGGGACCATTGACTGATGCATCTAGAAATTTCTATGGCTATATCAGGAAACTGAGGGGAAGGGAGGATGTAGAGACACTTATAGATAAGGATGGAGAAGAAGTTACTGACGATTTGAAAAAGGCAGAGATTTTAAGTAACTGGTTCAGAGAAAGCATTAGGGACAATGAATCAGAAACAGGAGGGTCTAATTCGGAGAACGAGCCTAACAACACAATTAGAAATGACGATAGTAAAAAATTTGATATCCATCCTGAGGAAATCATGAAGGAAATAAGAAAGCTGAAAAAACATAAAGGGGCTGGTGAAGATAATATTACTACAGATATCTTAAAGATAGCCGGATGTGACATTGTACCTTATCTTGAAATATTATTTAAATTGAGTCTAGACACTTGCTGCTTACCACAGGACTGGAAAAGTGCAATAGTAGTACCGGTACATAAGGGAGGGGTGAGAAATAGAGTTGAGAATTACAGGCCAATCAGTTTGACATCAGTGGTAGGTAAATTAATGGAAAGATTGATATGCAACCACATCAGAAATATATGTGAGGAACGTAATTGGTTTTCAAGCAGGCAACATGGTTTCAGGCAAGGATATTCATGCGAATCTCAGTTGGTGGGATATATGCAAGATATTTCAGATGAAATGGACAAGGGAGGCCAAATTGATAGTGTAGCACTAGATCTGTCTAAGGCGTTTGACAGAGTAAGCCATAAAATAGTAGTAAATAAGGTAAAAACCATTGGAGTGGATAAGAAAGTCATTTGCTGGGTAGAAGAATTTTTAAAAGGTAGAAAACAGAAAGTTAGGGTAGGAAATGTTGTATCAAAAGAAGTGGAAGTAAAAATGGGTGTGCCACAGGGTAGCGTATTGGGACCATTGCTATTCATTATTCTAATGAATAATTGTGTTGACTGTTTACTATCTGAAATTAGATTGTTTGCAGATGACATAATGCTGTATAAAAGAATCAAAACGATAGAGGATTGTAAACAGTTGCAGGGTGATCTGGACAGGATATCTAATTGGGTTGGTAAACATGGAATGAAGATAAATGCAAAGAAGAGTCAGTTTATTAGATACACAAATAAAAAACAAAAGGTTAATTATGAATATAAGGTGGGGAAAGAATTGCTTGCTGAAGACTTGAAATGCAAATATCTTGGAATTACTTTTGATAACAAACTTAACTGGGCAGGACACATAGGACAGGTGGTAGGAAAAGGTTTCAAAGTTCTGCACTTGTTGGAGAGAGTTATGAGGGGATGTACGAGAGAAGTCAAGGAATTGGGTTACAAAACTTTGGTCAGACCATTGCTCGAATATGGTAGTGTAGTATGGGACCCTCATTTTACGTATCAAATACAGGAGTTGGAGAGGGTGCAAAGAAGGGCTGCTAGATTTGTTTCTGGAAATTATTGCAGAATGCAATCAGTGACGGATATGATAAAGGAGCTGGAATGGGATTCATTGCAAGACAGGAGGAGGATGAGGAGGGTCATGGGAGTGTACAGGGCATATACTGGTGATGAGGCATGGAAAGATATTGCAATAGGTATGAAAAGTAGTGCATGGAAGGGAAAAGATGACCATGACCACAAGCTGGCACTCGATTTCAGGCACAAGGGTGTGGGAAGATTTTCTTTTTTAGGTAAGGGTGTCAGGGATTGGAATGAGTTACCAAGAGAAACGATGAATAATTTACCGAAAACTTTGAAGGAATTTAAAGATAAAATTTGTAGAGGGCAAATGTAGGTGGGTGCAGGATAGGGGGAAGATAGCTGTGTAGGGAAATTGCCACTGGAGCCTGTGCTCCATTGCAATTAAATTAAATTAAAAATTTTCCCAATTCTCACCTCGAGATGTCAGCAAATTCACTTAAGCTACAGAAAGAATGAGAATATTTAGAAAGTAATAACAGATGTATCTCTAAGTCAGGCACAAGATTTCCTCTTGTAGAATGGCTAAGAAACTAGTTCTCTGCTTCAACACTCGTGTTTTACATATAATGATAAATGTGACACTGAAAATGCTGCTAGGCAATGAAAATTAGGATATATATATACAAAAAAAAAAAAAAAGGGATAGCAAAATGAACCACCACTTACCTTTGATAGATGATGGTTTCATGGGGTGAACACAAAAATAAGCAAAAAAACAGGAAAAACAATGAATATTTCGGGACTTGACCCTTCGTCAACATGAGAAAATCAGGGAGGGAGGGTGGTGTAGGAGACCGTGAAATGGTAATTAGCTCCTGTTATTTCTTGGTAACTATATATATATTTACAAAAAAAAAAGATAGTGAAATGAACCTCCAGTTACTTACCTTAGATGATGGTTTCTTGGGGTGAACACATAAAAAAATCACAAGAACCCCATGGAACCATCATCTCAGGTAAGTGGTGATTCATTTCGCTATCCTTTTTTGTAAATCCATTCACTACTTAGCTCCTATCATTTCCTGGTTACCACACACACACACACACACACACACACACACACACACACATATATATATGAGAATTTGCTTTCCTGTATTTGTCAAGTAATTAATTTATAAGTATCATTCTTATATTAAGGTCCTAACTTTGTAGCTTTCTTATTTAAATGAGTTTGAACTCTTGAAACAATGATAATGCTGAGTATATGATGAGGATATTAATATTTAATAATATTTCAAACTACAATGGAGCACACGCTCCAGTGGAAATTTCCCCACACACCCATCTTTCCCCATTCCTGCACCCTTCTACATTTGCCCTCTACAAATTTTAACTTTAAATTCTTTAATCATTTTTGGTAAATTATTCATCATTTCTCTTTGTAACTTATTTCAGTCCCTAATACCCTTGCCTAAAAAAGAGAATCTTCCTACACCCTTGTGCCTGAAATCGAGTGCCAGCTTGTTGTCATGGTCATCTTTTCCCTTCCAAGCATTACTTTTTATTCTGACACCAATATCTTTCCATGCCTCGTCACCAATATACGTCTTGTACACTCCCATGACTCTCTTCACCCTCCTCTTGACTTCCAATGAATCTCATTCCAGCTCTTTTATCATATCTGCTACTGATTGTGTTCTGCGGTAATTTTCAGAATCAAATCTAGCAGCCCTTTTTTTGCACCCACTCCAACTCCTGTATTTGATACTTAAAATGTGGGTCCCATACTACTCTACTATATTCAAGCAATGGTCTGACCAAAGTTTTATAATCCAGTTCTCTTACTTCTCTTGTACATCCCCTCATCACCCTCTCCAACAAATGCAGAATTTTGAAACCTTTTCCTACCACCTGTCCAATGTGTTCTGCCCAGTTAAGCTTGTTATCAAATGTAATGCCAAGATATTTAAATTTCAAGTCTTCAACAAACAATTCTTTCCCCACATCAACCTTTAGTTTTTTATTTGTCTATTTAATAAGCTGACTCTTCTTTGCATTTATCTTCATCTCATGTTTACCAGCTCAACTACACATCTGTCCAGGTCACCCTGGAGCCATTTACAGTCCTCTACCATTTTGATCCTTTTATTATTATTATTATTATTTCATCTGCAAATAATCTAATTTCTGATAATAAACAATCAACACAATTATTAATTATAATGACGAATAGCAATGGTCCCAATATGCTACCCTGTAGCACTCCCATTTTTACTTCCACTTCTTTTGATACTGCATTTCCTACCCTTACTTTCAGTTTTTTACCTTTTTAAAAATTCTTCTACCTAGCAATTCACTTTCTTATCCACTCCAATACTTTTTACCTTATTTACAACCATTTTATGGCTCACTCTGTCAAGAGCCTTTGAAAGATCTAGTGCTACACTAACAATTTGGCCTCCCTTGTCCATTTCATCTGAAATATCTTGCATATATCCCACCAACTGAGATTCAGATGAATATCTTTGTCTAAAGCCATGTTGCCTTCTTGAAAACCACTTCGGTTCCTCACATATATTTTTGATGTGGTTGAATGTCAATCTCTCCATTAATTTACCTACCACTGATGTCACCTGATTGGTCTATAATTTTCGACTCTGTTTCTCACCCCACCTTTATGTACCGGCACTACCATGGCACTTCTCCAGTCCTCTGGTAAGTAGCAAACACAATTTAAATAATATTTCAGGATAAGGTACAATGTCACATCTGACTATCTTTAAGGCATCTGTAGTAATATTTTTTAAAATGTTTTTTCAGCTTTCTTAGTTCCTTCATTATATCGTCAGGACAAATTTAAAATATTTTGGTCTGCTCATTTCTAATTGTGTTGTTAAGCTCATTCTCCAATTTAGACCCTCCTGTTTCTGATTCATTGTCCCTAATGCTCTAACCAAACCAGTTACTTAAAATCTCTGCCTTATTAAAATCCTCAGTAACTTCTTCTCCATCTTTATCTATAAGCATCTCAACACCCTCCCTTCCTCTCAGTTTTCTAACATAGCCATAGAAATTTCTCGATGCACTGACAATACTCTTCATTAACCTATCTCTAGTTACATTCTTAGCTATTATTATGTCCTTGTTTTGAGGTTTAGTTGTGAATGAGGCTCATGGAGCATAGACAACAGATTCAAGGTATGAATTTTGTATTCATTGCATTTTGAAAGGAATTGTCACACTTCAAGGCCATAATCAGATTTCACCTTTCTTTTAAAGTTGAATTAATCTGTACACATTACAAAACCATAACAATCTCTCACAAGTTAGTGACTGTAATGTTTTTATGGTGCTTCATATTTTTATTATTGATTTTATCCTGTTGCTTTCTTGTATTGGGTATTGACCTTAATTTTGTAAAATTTGTATTTAAAATTAGTCAATTGATTTTAATGTTCTAAAGATTTCATATTTTCCAATCAATGACGGTCAAATAGTTTCTTGAATTACTTTTTATATTGGTTTTGATTTGAATTGATTTTTTCTTGTATGATTTTATGCTACTTAATGAGTAATCAGCTGAAAAGTGATTTTAACCACACACTGGTCAAAGATTATCAACTTGGTGGTATCCTAAGGAGGATTTCACATCACACCTCACTCTTTAAAATTGGTACAAATTATTACACAGAGTAAATCCTAATGTCTGACTTTACAGGGGTAATGTTGTTTTAAAAGTGGGGCAATACTTATGGGTAATTTTGAATACTAAAAATTTTATTTGTATTTATTTGGTTAAGTTTTAGTGATGACGTTAATTAGTAAAACACAAGAGGACGTTACCACAACTATATACTAAATTGTAAATACACAAGAGCTGACCTCATGAAGAATACATGTTTCCTTTCAGTTGCAGTAATGCTTGTCCTTGAACAAGTCCAGAGTCCATGGGAATTGATGAAATTGTAGCATCATCAACTTTACCTCAGAAGCATATTAGTAGATTCGTTTTTCCTTTTCTAGCCAGTCTTGGGACAGACTAGATAGGATATCTCAACACTGAACTATTATCAGATTCTACTCAGCTATATTTTGTGGAGTAAGACATAGTTAAATTTTTACTACCAGCATTGTGAAATTAATATTTTATTTAGTTTGTTATTTGTAACACAGATATCTTGCTTTGAGTTTTATTAAATTAGGAGTGCACTAATGACCTTACTGTCGACATACTCTAAAATAATAACAACAACAACAATAAATTAGGATCACCCCAGCATAGTCACTTTAATTTATGTAGCTTTGAAGTCAAGCACTGAAATCTTCTTTCGAACAATCCTACTGATGTCGTCCACACTTGCAGATTATTTTAAGTGTTGGAGCAGAAGAAACAAGAAAGAAATAATTATAAGGAAATATTAACCAATTGAGTTAGTCAGCTAATTAGCCCATGATAACCATCAGCCATCCAACGACCACTCAACCACCCTCACAGTAGGTGGATATAACAATGGGAGTGCCACAGGATAGTGTACTGGGACCATTGCTATTAATTATTCTGTTCCTCAGCGCCAAGCGGATGAGATAATGGGTGAATAGACCATATTGGCTTACTGTAATATGGCTGTTTGAGTGGGATATCATCTAGTGAGGGGTTAGCACTACTATGGATCATAAGTTAGTTTGTTTGCTGAGGACATAATAATATAGCTGGACTGCAATCAGAGAAGACTATGAACAACAATAGGAGGGAATGAGTAGGCCAACTTGGAATGAAGGCATATGCCAAGAAGATTTGGCTAATTAGGTACATAAATAAGTTAATAATTGTTCTACAAAAAGAAAAGGATAGCGAAATGAACCAAGACTCGTGGTTTCATGGTGTGAACACATAAAAAACAAAAGATCAGGAAACACAATGAATATTTCGGGTCTTAGCCCTCTGTCAACAGGAGAGCATTATGCAGGGAGGGTGGTGTGGGAGAGTGACTCACTTAATAATTGTTCTCTATGATTACTGCATGAGGAAGTAAGACATTAAGTATAAATATCTCGGTATAACATTTGATAGTAAACTCAACTGGGCAGGGCACTTTGAGCAGATGGTAGACAAAGGTTTCAAAATTATTGATTATAGGATGTACCAGAGAATTGAAGGAATTAGGATACAAAACTTTGGTCAGATCATTGCTGGAATATGGTGGTGTACTACGGGACCCATATTTTGTGCATGAAATATAGCAGCTGGAATGGGTGCAAAGTAGGATAGTTAGATTTGTTTGTGGAAAATAGTGCATTAACATAATCTGTAACTGATAAGAGGATATTGGATCTGGTACTGAAAATAATGATGGAAATGTGTAAGGCATATATATTTTAGGTTAGGCAGTCAGCATGTGGAACAAATTATCAACTGAAATGATGAGCATCTTACACTGAAAGAATTTAAAAACTAAAATTAATGAAGGGAAAAAGTAGTAGGATGGTGTTTTGTTTACGTCTGTAATGGTCATGTACAAATATAGGATCTCAGGCCACCTAGACAGACTATATCCAATGGATTTGCCTTAGCACTTATCTGCTGGCGGGGTAACCATAGAGAAGGACATGCCTTACTAACTTCCTGAGACTAGGAGCTCGACAATTACTGAAGACTCTCAGCTCCAAGCGGATGGGATGATGGGCGAATAGATCATATTGGCTTACTGTAATATTGGTTTTCAGGAGGGGTATGACACAGTGAGTGGTTAGCACTGCTGTGGAGCTTACACTACAACTAATAATGACATAGGGTTTGGCTTAAGTAAGTATATTTTACAGGTGTTCTCACAGAGAGCAAAAGAACATGAACAGAAAGGTTACTTGATAGATACTCACAACAGACGATGGCCCATTAAAACTGGATGGCATGCTTACAATGGCAAGGCAGAAGGCTGGCCGGTTCCTGGGTTTGACCCCCAACCCCCCCACCCTCCAAGTGAGGTTGAGAAGACTTCAGACTTGTTAACTACCCTCGAACTCTTGACTGAATGACTAATTGTCTCCTTGAGGGCCTATATACCTGTCAGCTTGACCGCATTTTGTAACAATCTTCAAGCAATATTTAAAAGCTGTCGTGGCAACTGACTTAAGATAAAATGGATTTGTGTGTGTCCCGTATCTAATGGGGCTTCCATGACTGCAAATAATATGGTTACTTGCTCAAGCCCATATTTTGTATAGCTAATGTCAGACATGGCTTGGCCATAACAAGTGTAATTCCAATCAATTAAATTTATTATTAAAAATTCCAAATGGAAATTGTTGAATTGCTTGTTGAACTTTAATGGGAAAAAATAATAGATTACTTACCATAGATGAAGGCAAACACATACGTAAAAAATAAAAAAAACACACAAAATTTGCAATACTTTGGTTAAATACTGTGGTCATGTAGGAGGTGAGACATAAGGCAGGGGGGAATGATGTGAGCACATCCAGACCTGCCACATGAATGAAACAAAGATAAAACATGCACAAGGGGCGGGTTTGAACTGGTGGTTTGAGAAAGTTGACTAACGATAATTGTGAAACTGAATAATTTCTATGACAGTCAGTCGAGGTAAAATGAATTTGTTTAAATATTATAATTTTGATCTGTTATAATTGTAAATAAATAAAACTAGAAAGATATAAAAAATATATATACCAAAACACACACATTTGTTGAAAAATATATACGAAAACTGATTGTAAAATTGCAGAGTAGTAAATGACAGGTTTAGCAGAGGTTGAGGCCAGAGGCATGTCTGATGTCAAGGATGTATTGCTAGATGAGTTCCCATCTAGAGAGTTCCAAAGAAGATGTGGTGTCCTGAAAAGCTCTAACAGCTCTAACCATTAAACAGGTGTTGAGATTGCTGGAATCATGGGAGCTGGCATGAATTGCCACTGCGTGGTTTGGATTGCAGTATAAACTTTTTGCCTGTGAGCATTTTGTAAGGTAGCTTTTGGTTCTCTAGAAGCATCCCCACTAGCTACCCTCAGCAGCAAAATATTCTATAAATCGATTTATGCTGGACTCAGAAATTTCAAGAAGAGTAATTGTCAACTTGAAGGAATTTCCTTGTATTCATTTCAACAGTTAAAACTCATCATTAGAATCATTTTAAAGTGTATTCATTATATTGGGAAAAATTTATTTTAAGAGATAATTCAGTTTGTTCACGTTTTGAAATGTGCGATCAGAAAAGTAAAAAGCTAAGATTTGAAATATCTTTGAATTGAGTAAAGCTACAGTGGAACTTATATCACCAGCTATAGTCTGCATTGTTTCAGATATTTTGATAGTAAAATTAAATAATTTGGCAAAGTTTAATTAGCAGTTTTAATTAAGAAAAAATGAACTTTTTAACTAAAAGAAATACGGATTTGAAATTTATATCAATAAATAGCCTAAATTGAGACTATTATGAAAATATAATGATTTTGGTAAAACGTTTAAGTGTTTGTCTGGTAATTAAGTTTTTAAAGATAGATTGTCGCGGATTGTTGTTGAAGCGCGTAAAAATTCCGCCAAGTTGGTCACATGATAGACTTCAATTTTAAGCTTATAGAAGTACTTTTGAAAGTAAAATTAAATTAAAACAGATAGAACATGATGACAGGAAACCTTTGTAAAAATTGCAAGTTAAACTATTTTGTACTTCGGGAGATATTAATTAAAGTAAAAAGTTACTGACGTCATAGGCCACGGCAAGCTTATAAAAGGCCATGCAGCCACCATGATTTGCCTCAGTCTTTTAGTGATTATCAAAGAAGTAACTTCATGCTATTATGTAGTCTCATTCTTTTGCCGGAAATTGATCGCGTAACTTCACATTAGTTAGCGGGGCGAACTGCTCCGAGCAGTAGCGGTTTTGGCAAATTCCAACATGCCGTAGTACTCACTAATGTTACGGAGACTTAGTGAGTTTTTGTCTTCTCGTATGACTGTGCTTAACCTGTAATATTCAATGAAACTGTTATTCGATGCTTTATAGACGTATCTGGTACCGACAATGTACAAGTGAACTTTATCAAGAATGTAAGTATTGTGTTACTCTGAAACTGTGTCAAGTGACTTTATTTCAATTACCCTTCGCATTTGGGGTTTAATACAAATGCGTGGCGGCTGATTTCTTAAATATTTTAGGTACCAGAAAGCTACACCTGATCATGAACTTAGCTGTTTACAGTTCAGGCGAAAGTGTTAATCCCCCCCCCCCAACCAACCTTTCCGCCTGACAATTTATGCTGTGGGATAGTTGTTGAGTGGTGAGACTGAAGTAGGAATCAGTGCAATGAAGATAGATAAGTTGGTAAATAAGATGAATGGTGAGGTGTGTTCAGTAGTAGGAAAGGATTCTCTTGTGATGGGACTGAGTAGGCTGAATGAATGTTGCATGTTTTGCTGCAGAGTCTGTTACAAGGGAAAGACTCCTGTGGAGATTTAGGAGAGTCAGAAGGTGGACTTGTTTGGAGGGAATGAGTAGGATTTTGGGAAGTAAGACACACATTTCAGTGAAGGAATGTAGTAAGTTATGCTAATGGCAAAGGATCTGGTTAATGGTTTTCGGGCCAGGAAAGAACTGGGTCATGAATATTGGTCCACGGTCAGGTTTAAGAGGTGCAGAATGGCAACTGTGGGAGATTTGCTTTTCCACAAGATCATGTGGGTAGCAATGGGAAATGAGGGCTTGGAGTAGTTTTTGGGGATATCTGGAAAGTGATTCATGATCAGAACAGATGTGTCTTCCATGGATTTCATGGCTGTATGTGAGGGAATGTTTGCTGTGGAGGGGATGGCAGCTGTCAAACTGTAGTAACTGTTGTAAATTAGTTGGCTTGAGGTGGCAGAGGTGTGGAGCACACACACCCTGTCATAGGGTGATACTCAGGTTAAGGGAAGTGACACAAATGTGGGACTATGACCAAGCGATATTGATGGATTGAGTTGAGGAAATCTAGGAGGTGTGGGTTCCGATCATAAATATATCATCTATGTATCTGACTCTTCTTCAGAAGATCTTTCTCCAGATAGCTCAGGAGACACGATCCATAAAGCTGGCAATCTGGGATAACCAATTTTTGTGGCGTATGGTTCTTCCACTGAATGAATTTCAGCATTAGTGGATCAACCTCTCCAAAATTTTATGCAGAATACTCCTCCCTGTAAAAGGCACCTCACACTTCTTGGATTGTCTGTTCGAAGTCCCCAGTACCTCCAGACTCCTTCCTTGTCTCCATTGACGTAACTTCCTTGTACACTAACATCCCCACTATGAAGACCTCAGTCCCCTTCAACACTTCCTTGATGTCTGCCATCCACACAGTCTTCCCAGGACATCCTTTCTCACATCCCTAATTGACTTCACCCAGTCTAAAATCTACTTCTCCTTCAGTTCCCAAGTTTATCATCAGATACGCAGTTCTGCCATAGGTATCTGCATGGCCCTATCTTATGCCCGCCTCTTCCTGGGACGTATGGAAGAATATTTTCTGCACCCTCAGCCTCCTCTTGTGGTTTATAGTTTTATTTATTTACTCTTATAACAGATGAAAATTATATTATTTAAACAAATTTCACTTTACCTCAACTCATTGTCACAGAGATTATTCTGTTTCACAATTATTGATGTGTTACTTTTCCCTGTCCTATCTTATTTTCAGTGCCTAATAGCAGTTTCTCTATTTCCATTATCTATGAATAGAAGAATAAGTGTGTACAGAAATTCTCACCGGGCATGTAAACCATGACTTTTTCTCTTAAGAAGAGAATGACGATTTCTCTACTAATTTTAGTTATATTTGCTTGGTAAGACTTACTGTATGAACAGAAGCAATTTCTTGTAGTACATCTGCAAAAGTATGCCATGGAACATCACAATTGCGGTAATCTCCCCAATAGCCAGCAGCAGATTCTGCATCTGGTGCTAAACCCTGGTTACTTTGACAGCATGTTGGTTCCTCACAGTTTGCATTACCACCTGGTAGGTATGTTGGATCATAGTGAATGTCTGACAGTTGTAATATTGTCACCACTTCTGCATCCTCCTGAAAATTGAAACAACTTAATTTAGAATACTATTATGGCTGATATTATGAATATCAATTAACAGTTAATTCTGACATAGTAAAACTAATTTTTCGCTAAAAAATCATATTCTAGTCTTCTGTTTAATCATCAGTTTACTCAGTTGTAGTATAAGTTCTAGAATTTATCCTTTCTTATATCACATAAATTGATTTTCTGATGATGTTATAATAGCTTGATTGATAACAAACCCCAAAATAATTAAGTAATCATGTTTATCAGTTTGTCTATTGAAACCTTCTTAGTTTCATATTGTATGGTGAGATTCTTCTATGGTATTTTTCACTTTATTTTAGAGATAGGAAAATTTCAGAGCAGGAAAGCATACTAAAAAGATTGATACAAAGTAATTGAACAAATAGTAGGATCAGGCGTATGGGCAGAATTATCAAGGAGATGGACAAAACGACTAGGATGATGGACGTAACTATCAGGGAATCGAATGATATCACTAGGGACCTTCAAGCTCATCTGACAGAAATGAAAAGAAAAGGCAGTGGGGAGAATGATAAGGATGGTTGTTATCAAACAACAGGTCAGAGGATAAACAGCACGAAGAAGACAGACACTTCAGACATTTTACGAGAAAGTGCTCTGACCATTTTTCAGAGTGAAAGATTGTGATGAAGGAATTGGCATTTAAGTATAGATGTGTGGAAATAAAAATAGGTGTAGACAACTTCTGCAGGATCAGTTATGAACAGGCTACCAGGTCACAAACATTTTCAAACCGTGTGTAATGCTTGGTCATGCAATAGAGAATATATATCATGATTTAGTGGTTTTTCTAAGGAGTATAGAGTAATAGTAGTGAGGATGCTGGGAATAATATTGATATGAATTACAGAGTGTGGTCCAGAAAAATGGCAAAAGGTGTGCAGGATATCAAGTTGAAAATGACGCAGGTTCTTAATTGACATAATCAGCCACATTTGAATGCTGCAGTGTGGTGGTTAAACATGGAAATAGAGGTGCTGCCTGGGAAAGGTATTAGTTCTAACTTTTAAATTATGTCTGTAGACTCCATTGGTTGATGAGGTTTCACTAAATGTGGCTAATAACTTAAGAGAGAGGAGAAATGAATATTTTCTGAGCTGTTAGTTGAAGTTTTAAGAGAGCCCACTTCCAGTTATGATCAGGCAGGACAGAGAATTTTTTTTTTAGGTTAGTGATCGCTGGTGAAGGGATAAAAACAAGAGATCAGAGAGATACTGAATGTAGATTCACCATTGGAAAAAATATAAATACAAAAGAAATAGCTAATAATAGTGACAAAGGACCTGCTTTTAGGCAATGAAAACAAGGAGGGATAGTAAAAATAAGCAATCTCTTGCCACATATGAGGGCAAGAGAGCCAGGGCATACACATACACACTTTACAATATTTCGGCAAAGACTTTAATCATGTGAGAAATGAGTTATGGCAATAGGTGGCACCACCATGTCATAGGTCTGGATATGTATGTATCTTTCCCTCCTTACATGATTAAAGTTTTTTGCTGAATAGTTGAAGTTTATGAACAATTAAAGAGGAGGTCAAAACAAGGAAGGCTAAGAGTAATGCTGAAAATATCACATAGCCAGTTATAAGACCATTGTTAGTGAACAGTAGGAGTACAATGAACAAAGTAAAAGAGTTTGGTAAGTTAATAGAGATGCACAAACCAGTGTAGTAAGAGGTGTAAAGTCTTAGTTGAAAAAAAAGAGTACTATACAATGAGGTTTCCCCTGATGGTTGTAGAGTGTACTGCAGAGATAGAGGAGAAATTAGCAGAAGCGTTTTCATATTAGTTAATAATGTCTACTAAAGTTTTCATTGATCATAGTCATGAGATAATTGGGGAGATTGTTGGACTGATAAGAAAAGAAAAAAATTGA
Source organism: Vandiemenella viatica (assembly GCA_031002005.1). Classification (NCBI taxonomy): domain Eukaryota; kingdom Metazoa; phylum Arthropoda; class Insecta; order Orthoptera; family Morabidae; genus Vandiemenella; species Vandiemenella viatica. The sequence goes on along the minus strand of JARYHS010008074.1, from coordinate 154,515,065 downwards.
GATCTTTGCTGCATACCACAGTGGAAAAATGAATTATGAAGACAAGGCTCTTCAGGAGAAACTAAATTCAGAAGATAGTGTAGAAAGGTCATTATCAGTACAGACTTAAATTTACCAGTTGACTCCTGGGAGGGAAATAAGATATATAACACAAGGGAACAGAGATTTTCAGATACCTTAGTAAGGAAAGGAAACTTTACACATATAGTAGAGCAGAACTCTAGGGGATGAAACATGTCAAATATTTCCCTAATAAAGCCTGACAATAACCTTGTGAGTCTCCACTGTCTGATAGAATAAGTGATAACGAAGCAGTTCTGATGGAATATAGAAGATTCAATAACCGATGATCAAAATCAAGATGGTAATATGTAAAATTATAAAATGGTGCATATTTTGAACTGATGAGAAATTTTAGTGCAAGCTTCAGCATTTTGAAGAAGATCTCAAGTACAATGGCATGAAAGTTGTAACAGTTGTAGGATGTAGTAAAAAACAGATATAGTAAGAAATGTTTATTCTAAAACAGAAAAAAATAGAACATATAAAAGGGAGGCGAGAATGCTAAAGAGAGTGCAACAGAAGTAAGAGACAGCTAAGCAGTAGGGGACAGTTGTAACAAGTGACAAGGAAATAATGGAAGCAAAGAGGGAAGATTCAGTTGGATTTATGAAAAAATATTGTGGGTGTAGGGGGATGACCAAATAATTCAAATAGAAACTTCTATGCCTGTATTAGAAAACTGAGGCAAAGAAAAGGTAATCAAAACATTGTAAATAAGGGTGGATAAGACGTAAATAACTGATTTAATAAGAACATAAGGACCATTAATCAGGGATGGGAGGTTGAAGTCATAGGGAGGAGCTTCTCCACTCCATATACGTAGGAATAAGCAGACTAAAAAAGTTGAAATAAATCCTACAGAAGCCATTCCCTGAGTAGACGCTAACCCATACACATGCATCAGACCGGAATGATGTAACCTCAACTTTTCTATCCACTGAATCAATTTCCACTGCTCCAGTGACAATTTATGACGATCCAAACATCACTCAAGTCACCGAGCTTTATAGCTTGTCGTGATGTGGGTGCTTATGTGCAGTTGGCCTTCTGAAATATCCATGCTGGTGGGCCTCTGTACTTAATGTTTCAGTGGAAAATGATTCTCTTGTTGCTGCATGAAACTACTGTCTGTTGGTAGCCATGGGTTGTGCCCTATTTTTGACAATTTTACATTTTATAGTTCTACAAAGTCTGTTGGTCAAAATTAGAGGGTGCCCAGAACCTGCAGCATTGACGCAATCCACATGAATCTTCAACTTATGCAGGATGAATGTGAGCATTGATTTGATCTTGTTAACCTTCACAGCAATCACCCAGCAAGACAACCACTGAAATGGGATCTCACAAAAATGTCCTTATCAAAGTCAGATGTCCCTGTACATCATGCCATCTCCTTGTCAACTGGTTTTACAGAATCCTGCAGTATACAGTGGCACCACAAGTTATCTAATATACTGAATTACCTATCTTCATAGGTGTCTAATTACTTTTTGATAAATTGTGAACAAGATATTTCATGTGAAATTCACAAGGAAGGTTCAATTGATAATATACCACTAGATCTTTCCAAGACACAGTGTGCCATAAAATGGCATTAAAGAATGTAATAGTCATTGGATTGGTTGAAAAAGTTACTTTCTGGGTATAAAAGTTCATAAAAGGTATAAAATAATTATCAGTGAAAATAAACCGTCACTTATCACAGTTAAATGCAGGATGGCCAAACAAACATGAAAACACCCAAACACATTTTATAATTATCCATGTACATGGCACTGGGCCATTTGGCAAGGAGGGGTGTGCACTCACCACAGCCTACAGCATGATCAGCTACTACATGGGAACAGGGTGGGCGATGTTGAGGTGATAGAGTAGACTATTGTGAAATATCAATAATTCTCGGGAAATGACTAAAATATTATATTTATTGCAGGTGGTGGTGAAATGTCAGAGTAGATATGCATGAAAGTAAAAATGTAAAATTGTATTAATACAGGGAAAAAACAATATATATATATATTTAGAAGAATTTTTGTAAAATTATTATTAAATAAATAATAAATGATTGCTTATTTGTAAGGTTTGGTGATTTAGGCCAGGAGGATGTCTGGTACCAAGAGTATTTTGATATGCAAGTTTCCATCTCCAAACATAAGATGAGGTGGGGATTTCTGGAAAAACTACAACAACTCCCACTGTAAAGTAGTCATTGAAGTGTGGGTATTAGCATGTTCTGCTACTGGAAGGTATAGGTTGCAGGTATGGACTGTTTATTAGTAGTCATTCATTCTGTGCAAGAGTTGTTTTGTATCGATTCCTATATATGAGCTATGAAGTGTGATGTGGAACAAGTAGCATGTCCAATTATGTGTATGGTTTCTTATGTTGTAGGGTTGGAATAAGTTGTGGTAGGTGGATGCATGTTACAGGTTTTGCAGAGAGGTCTGTGGCATGGAAAAGATTCATGTGGTTGTTTTGGAGAATCTGAAGGTGAGTATTTGTGGACGAAGATGTTATTAAGATTGGGTGGTGCGCTAAAACATGTGGAGGAAGGGGGGGGGGAGGACAGTGAGTAGAATTTTTGGGAGAAGGATGCACATCTTTGGAAAGGAGTGAAGGAAGTCATGTCCATGTCACAAGACTTGAGTGATGGATTCATTTGTCCTGATAAAGAATCCCTCTCTAAGTACTTCCGAAATTTATCTTAAGCCCTCACTTCCACTGCTACCCTAAGTATCTTGTACAAAAGCAAATATAGTTTCTATCACCCACCCTCCATATAACTACTCGTGCCCTGCGCCTACAAAAACCAACTCTCTTGTCATTGTAATTGCAGATGTGGTGCTGTTGCTGCTGTCCTTTTATACTATAGCAATGCATCATTGCTATCACGTCTTCGATAGACTACATGTAATGCCAAGTTGTTGGTTTGAGTCTTGTGAGATTGTATTATTATTTTAATACTAACAACAAGTCACCACTGTGTGGGTAACAAATGGCTATCGTGTTCTTTAGCTTGCCTTGTTCACTACCAGATGTTAACTTCGTTATTAAATCCATGCACTGTCAATAAGTTTTGACAGTGCATTGTCTAGCTTTGTGAGGTACTTGACTGATAAGTTGAAAGTTAGTGTTGTACAGGTTAAATAGTATCAAATTTGGCCACCACCCATATTCCGGGAAACACTGTTCACTCTTTAAAATAGTTTAATCAGAAAATGAATATACTAGTCTGGAATAATAATAAAAAAACACACAAAACACTTGTGATACAGTTACTATGAAATTAATTTACATTTTAAAGTCACATCATTAGCAGACACGTGCTAATTTAACATTTACAATAATGGTCACTCGATTCAAACATACTTGCAGGTTGGTACACTCAGAAACAGTATTTTACTGGTTCAAACATTCTCATGACACAGTGGCAGTTTACAATTACACGTGACTCCTGAAACTTGCAGATTTAAAGTGCTTCTAATGACCACATGGCAGCTAACCTCGCCATAGTTATTACTTACGACCAATGTAGACAAACTCCAGGATAATACCAACTCAAACAAATATGGCTGACCACTATTTCTAGTCATCCTGCCAATCATAGTTGCCGTTTTCTGTCACTTTCCTTTTCTGGCCTATCCTGCCTTTCTTCTCCATAAGTACATCAGAGATCTTTCTCACTTTTCTTGTTACTCCAGCCAGCATTCTCTGCTTCTAAACTCTCTCTCTCTCTCTCTCTGGGGGGTTGTTACCTGGACCAACATAACCTATCCTCTCTCACTCATTTAGTCGGGATCTCAATGCTTGAGTTACACTCTCTCAGTAATCCTGAAACTTATCTCAAGTCATCATTTCCCATTTCTACCCTATGTGTCTTGTACAAAAGCAAATATCTTTTGCTATTACCCACTGTCCATACAACTACTTTTGCCCTGCAGCTACAAAAACCAATTCAACCAGTCAGTCTTGCAGTTTTGACATGACTTCACTCCATCTGAGACATGCACACCCTTCTTCCAAAAATAATACTCACTATCCCATACAGACCACCCTGTGTTACAAACATTTTCAGATTCTCTAAAAACACTGCATTGATCTTTTCCATGCAACAGACCTTGTTGCAAAACTTGTGACATGCATCCACTTACCATGACTTATTCCAGTCCTACCATAGGAGAAACCTTACACATCATTGGACATGCTACTTGTTCCACAACATTCCTCATATACCAACTAGCTTACCCTAGCTTCGTACATAGGCGTCATTACAAAACAACTCTTTCACAGAATGAATGGCCACAAACAGTCCACACCTACAACTTATACTTTGCAGTAGTAGAGCATACCAGTATCCATGATTCTAATAACTTCAACAACTGCTTTAGAGAGACGTCAGAATGTTCCCAGAAACCATGACTACATCTGATCTATGGAGATGTGAACTAGGGTACAAAAATATCCTTGATTCCAGAAATTCACCTGGCCTAAATTCCCAACAAAACCCTACTTATAACCCATCACTTATCGTTTATTTACAAATAATTTATAAAAAAAACTGTTCTAAATTTATCTATTGTTTATTCTCCTCTATTAATACAATTTTACATTTTTTCTTTCATGCACATCTACTTTGATATTCCACCACCATCTGCAAAATATATAATACTTTTGTCTTTTCCCTAGAATTATCAATATTTCACAATAGTTTACTCTCATCACCTCCACTTTCTTTTATCCACAGAGTAGCTGGTCATGCACTAGGCCATGATGTGCATGCACCCCTCATTGCCAAAAGGCACAGTCCTATGAACAATAAAAATTGTAAACAGTGTTTGTGTTTTCATGTTCATTTGGCCATCCTACCTTTATCTGTGCTAAGTGGCAGGTTTTTTCATCACCAATCTACATACAGGCCTGGTGGCTACTTCACAAAACCGTTCTGATGTCACATCAGTTAGGCCAGTCCGTTGACAGGCAGCCATTTGTTAGCTGTTCTGTATGCGAAGTGTGAGTCGTTTTTTTTTTTTCAGTTTACTGTTTTCTACGATAGTTAATAGTGAATTGTTATTCTGCAGAAATGGTATACACATGTTGCATTCTGAGATGCAATGGAAATTATCCAAAGGAACCAAAAACTGGGTTATTTCCATCTCCTTAAATGTGTGCATTATGCCAGCGAAGTATATCTGCAATGCACAGAACTTTATACCACAGTTTCTCCCAAAGTAAGTTTCTTTCTGCTTTAAAAATTACATGTTCCTTTCATCTTGTATTTTTATTGTTAGTTAACTATAACATTAGTGGCCCATCAGCTCTATAAACATGAATACACTTCTATAACACTGTTCATTTGTATTAAATTTTAGAAGTTGTTTGACTAGTTCATTTATACATACAATATTCAAAAGTAGTTTATATCACGATACATGTAGTCACTAGCAGCTTATTTGCTCAGATCAACCAAATTGCTCGTATCTTATGCTGTAAGAAGGTAATTCTGGTCCAGGCTGCATTTCAACCCAACCTCTATATCTGCTATTATTGCCACTACAAAATGAAACAATACTCACACACCTTATATGCATCAGAACTACATTTCAAATAGTAGCAACATTTCCAGCAACTGGATTTCTTGGTTTTCTTTAGAATGTTTATAACTGATACAATTATCTCTTCGTGGCAGGTTTTCAACTACATTTTGCAAAAGAAGGACAATTTACAGTGACAGGATGGATATCAGCATCCAGACACAACAATTAAATTCAGCACTACTTACAAACTGCTCAGATACACTTTGACTGTCAAACTTTCAAGAGAAGAACTTGAATAAGAAAGTATTAGATTATATGGGGCAAGGAATGCAATGAAAGCTCTTCTTTTTTGTGACCTCTGACATTTCCAGTATAATAATTCTAATTTCAAGCAGACTAACTCCCTCCTAATTTTTTATATTACCATAAAACCACGAAAACGCCACCAGTTGCTTAAAAGTTTTTATTCTTTAAAACTTTACTGCAGTTTCGACAAATACATGTTTGTCTTCTTCAGAAGTATGACACGTTAAAATTACATAGGCAGAAGCATTATCACAAATCAGTCCTTTTGTGCGAAGTTGCACATCGTCACGGTTCTTCCTTCCGTCTACCGGACAACATCTGTACGAGGCAGGCGACTTCCGCCAACTCTATGTGTCATACTTCTGAAGAAGACAAACATGTATTTGTCGAAACTGCAGTAAAGTTTTAAAGAATAAAAACTTTTAAGCAACTGGTGGCGTTTTCGTGGTTTTATGCTAATATAAAAAAATTTTACCGTTGCTGACACGCAGCTATGCTCAAGATCCCTCCTAATTGTTTTGGCTTACTTTGTTGAATACTGTGACCATGCAGTGCTAAAAAGATTTAAATGTGAATTATGTATTAAATCTGCATTAGTTGTGAGAAGCTATGCCTGTTTTGAGTGACAAAACACAAACACTAATGTTTCATCATAGGTTCAATAAATATGAGAAATTTTAATTACATTAAAGTTTATAAATTAATTAATTGTGATAAAAATAAGTATTTTAAAAGTTTTCATTTGAAAGAGGTCTGGGCAACTCATAAGATTTAAGAGGGCTGCTTTTAATCTCAGTGATTCTGGATCTGAAAGAGGCTATTCAAAGGACAGTGTTCTGCGATTTTGTCAGTATCGGTAGTCTGTTCATTGACTGGAACAAAGGATGGTAGTTATTCTTCAGCAACATAAGAAAAATCAGACTATGAAAAATTCAATAAACCAGTTTTATAAAAGATGTATATGATCCATTTTAATTTATTTTATTTCAATGACTTAAATGGATTTGCTGTTTATCAGTTATTTTTAGTCTGCTTTGTGCTTATGTGATATAACGCATTTGTGACTAATTGTGAAAGTCTTGCTAATTCATGCTGCACTTCCAGTAAAGACTATGCCAAACTCACTTGTTTACTCTTACTGTGTGTGAGCGTGTGTAAAATTTGAAAAAATTCCACTTGTTAAATATTATTATTATTTTAAAAACCGATGTTAGCTGTTGTATTTGGTAAAATATTTGTGCAATCATCAAATTAAACAGATATTATCTATATGTCTGTTGAGGTTTCATGAATATGCCTGTTAAAGTGCAGGCTGATGAAAAAACAAGATACTGATTTTTCGACAGCATGTGGAAGTGGAAAACAAACTCACGATTAATTTTTCTAACGGAAAAGAAATATCACTGAAATTGTCTTTATCAATAAATATCGATAATTTTTTTTCTAATTAAAAAGAAATATCTCTGACATCGTCTTTATCGGAAATAGCTAAAACGGCTGTTAATTGTTGACCAATTTATTTCTAGATGGATAAAAGCGTTGAATCATTGCAAAGTTTATTGGAAGTTATAATATTTTTCAAACACTTTTGCTTCTATTTAGAACAAACATGAACAGACTTTACAATATTTTGATGTAACCTTAATCATGATTAGAGGAGGACATATGGTAACTCAATCAGATTTGTACATATTGGGACTCATCACATAACTTCTTGGCATAACATTCAGCAGTAAACTTAACTGGACAGGACACATTGGCCAGGTGGTAGGAAAAAGTTTCAGAATATTTCATTTATTGGTGAAGGTATTGGGGGTAAGTACCAGAGAAGTGAAGGATCGGGTTGCAAAACTTGATTAGACCATTACTTAAATATTGTGGTGCAGTACGAGCCCACGTTTGGGTTATCAAATACAGTAGTTGGTGGGTGTGCAAAGAAGGGCATATACATTCAGTTATGCCAATTGCTACAGAACCTGATCAGTGAGTCATGTAGTAAAGAAACTGTATTGGTAGTCATTGGTAAACAGGAGGGTGAAGTCTTGGTTATCGATTACATAACAATTTATCGATGGAAGTCAGTTTCTCCCAGATATTTAATCCATTACAAGAGTAACATTGTTTATGGCTAGCAAACATGTATTTTATACAAGCACATTGAGGGAAATTGCCACTGGAGCATACACTCTATCACAGTCAAATTAAATTAACTCCTTTGAATAATAAAGTCATACATAAGTTTGTAATGAAAATAACAAAGGATAGGAAAAATTTCTCATCACTCACAAAAGTCGAAGGGTGCGACGTGAGTGAGACACATATGAGACAAACACAAACATATATAATATTTCAGTTTTACACCTTATTCGTGTGCTAGGGACTGAGTCATATGGTCCAGGAGGTGTGCACATGCTGAAGTTTCCCTATCCTTTGTTATTTATGTGGCCTAAAAGATGTTTGATTTTTCCTTAATGTTATTATAAGTTTGTAATAAATAATTTTATCATTCATTTGTTGGAAAAGAATGTGTAAAAAATAAGAGTTGCCACTTACACCAGAATCTTCTGAATCTCCCTGTTCTGGTTTCTCTCCAAGGTCTACATCCACTACCCAGTCATAAGCAGGATCATCTACTGCACAGTTTTGAGGTTGTAGAAGAACTCCACATACTCGATCAACTGTGAGATTCGGACTGTTGTTATAAATGTAGAGAACTACCTCCTGTAAAAATGATATATAAATTATTCCTGTGACAATTTGTATAAAAGACAACAAATATAATTTACTTTAATAATGTAATTGGTCAACTTTTTATTTTTGAAATGAGATGGTGATCTAAACTAGACTGTTTTGAAAAAGAATAACAATATAATATTTGATAAGCTTTTAGACTGAACTTTTATTAGATATACAGTAAGTTGAACTTACAGTATTACTTTCAATGAGTCCACTGCAAACAGGTTCTGTCTCTATGTTAAGCGTAACACAAGCATCAAGCAATAGTGCTGCCAACTGCTCATCAGTTTTACCACTTTGATAATATTCTACAAATGCACTAATAACAGCATGACACACACTACATAAGGTTAATTCTTCCTGCAAACAAACAGAATATTACAAATTTTTAGTGCATAAATTTAAAGTTTAAGATGTAGCTAATTCTCAGGAAAAAAAAAAAAAAAAGATAGATGTGATGTCTGGTGAGAAAAGAATTCAGGAAAGTATTGTATCTTGTTTTTGGGAACATATGATGGAAAGTTGCTGTTCTGATCTAGCGATACTGTATGATCTTTTTTTGTTAAATATTTATATCCAAGAGATTTAAATCAAAATAAATTAAGTCTGGCTCTCTAACTTTAAATGACTTATTCTGCCTTATTAACTTGCATTTCTTTCCACCATTATAATTTTTTAAGTCCTAAATAGTGCTATCACGCAGTTCAAAAGTTTACAATAATACTAGTGGAAAAGTTTACAATAATACTGGTGGAAAATGATAAACAAATAAAAGGAAGAGAACCACATTAAATCACATGTTATTTTATTGAATTTTTTATTTCTGTTCCTCAATCAATCCAGACAAGGAAAGACTTCTGGGATGTGGAACATTTTGTAGTTAGTAATCATGTAGATATTGTACATAATAGTCAAAGAAGAAACTACACATACAAACACAGCAAATACCTGGTAATATTTGCCTTAAAATATAAAACTGCATTTTGCAGAGATTAATGTCTTATCAGATTCAGTTATGTGTTGTACACAAATTTTTGAAAGGTGTTTCCAGTCAGGTATTCTTAAATGTCTTTTTAGAAACTTTCAAATAGAAGTGCGCCAAAATAATTAACATCTCTTGATAGCGTATTAAAGATTTTTGTCTAACATGAAAGTTATTTACACTGAAGAGCCAAAGAAACTAGTATACACATGTGTATGCAAATACAGAGATACGTAATCACTCAGAGTACGGCGCTGCGGTCGGCAACACCTATATAAGACAACAGATGTCTGGCACAGGTGTTATATCAGTTACTACTGCTGGCAGGTTATCAAGATTTAAGTAGGTTTGAATGTGGTGTTATAGTCAGCGCACGAGGGATGGGACATAGCATCTCCGAGGTAGCGATGAGGAGGGGATTTTCCTGTATGACCATTTCACGAGTAAAACGTAAATATCGAGAATCTGATAAAACATCAAATTTCCAACATCACTGTGGCCAGAAAAAGATCCTGCAAGAATGGTATCAATGATGACTGAAGAGAATTGTGCAGTGTGACAGAAGTGCAACCCTTCCGCAAATTCCTGCGGATTTCAATGCTGGGCCATCAATAAGTGTCAGCGTGCGATCCATTCAACGAAACATCATCAATATCGGCTTTCAGAGTTGAAGGCCCACTCCTGTACCCTTGCTGAGTGCACAACACAAAGCTTTATGCCTTGCCTGGGCCCCTCAACACCGACATTTGACTGTTGATTGCAAGGATATTGCCTGGTCTGACGAGTCTCGTTTCCTGCGGTTGGACGTGTACGGGTATAGAGACAACCTCATGAATTGATGAACCCTGTATCTCAGCAGGGGACTGTTCAAGCTGGTGGAGGCTCTGTAATGGTGTGGGGCGTGTGCAGTTGGAGTGACATGGGACCCCTGATACGACTAGATACGACTCTGACAGGTGACATGTATGTACGCATCCTGGCTGATCACCTGCATCCATTCATGTCCATTGTTCATTCCGACGGACTTGGGCAATTCCAGATGGACAATGCGACACCCCACACATCCAGAATAGCTACAGAGTGGCTCCAGGGACACTCTTCTGAGTTTAAACACCTCCACTGGCCGCCAAACTCCCCAGACATGAACATTGTTGAGCATATCTGGGATGCCTTGCAATGTGCCGTTCAGAAGAGATGGACAGCCCTGCAGGATGCATGGTGTTAATTCCCTCCAGCACTAGTCCATGCCTCATCGTGTTTCAGCACTTCTGCTTACTCACGGGGGCCATACACGATATTAGGCAGGTGTTCCAGTTTCTTTGGTTGTTCAGTGTATGTTACTTGTTTAGAAATTCTGTTTGTAGGAGTTGAATTTAAAGGATTCAAAATTCTTCTGAGAAAATATGAATATTCAGAAGCCAGTTTTTATGATTTATGAAGCATTCTCAACAAGAACCACCACACTTTTACACTAAGAGAGTGCCCAAACAGATCACTTCTGCGCCTTTTTTTTAAGACAAAAATTATGACATAAGAAGTAACTGAATGAAAATAAGTAGTGTACACTTGCTCTATGGTTCCACATCTGCCTTCAGAGAAAGGTTTTTTATTGCAGAAGTTGCACTACTTAACTATTTTATATCATCAGATTTGTATTTGTAGGTTCTGTTTCAACTACATTAATTCAAGGAAATTCCTTAGGATCAAGTTGTTTCATAATTTATAAGTGAATGTTCAAGCACACTTATAATAATCCAAGAAGTGCAAGATGGCATAATGATTAACTTGTGTATGCTATACTACAAGAATTGATTTTCTTACTTTTTCTTTGTCTCATAAATGGTCTTATATTTATGAAAAAGAAAGCGGTTTTCTCTGACAAGCATAATGACTAACATTGACTTACATCATCAAATATTTATATAATTTCCTCCACAAAATTTATTCTAAATGAGGAAGTAGCCATTACTTGTACATTTAAGATGCTATAATTGAATAATCTGAAGATCGTTTGCAAGACTAGTCAGCTTAGTAAATAATTCTTTATAGTTAGATTGTTTTACCCTTGGTTGTCTGCCTGAGAGATGCTCCAAGGCTTTCTTGAAATGTGATGTTTGTACCCCTTCTGACTGGTATATCTCAAACCCTTTCACAAACATATCTGTTATCATTTTGTATGTTGGCACTGAAAAAAGAAATTAAAATAAGTGTTAGTATGGAAAGGAAAAATAAAAAGGAACCTACTCTACTGTTGCTGAAAAGTAATTGTTAATTTTTTTACACTTACAGTAATCCATCATCATTTGTGGAGATTACACTCTGAAAATGGTGAGTGGAATTGCTGATAATGAATTTATGTAAAATAGTGCGGGCTGGGGCTTAATGTATATTACTGTTACTTAAAATGATATCAATATTTCCTTTTTTATAATAGCATTTTTAAATAATTACTGTGCAACTTAACCACAGGCATAAAATGAATATGATTAATACGGTAAACATTTCAAGGATGCAATTGTTTAGCTGCAAAGAAAACCTGATTTACCATTTTTATTGAAAGCTTCCAGCTTGTGTTATGTTAAGTCCTATTTGTCAAGGTTAACAATAATTTTCTCTTTGTTGGTTGGTTAAATTAAAATTGCAACGGAGTACATGCTCTGGTAGTAATTTCCCTATACACCCATCTTCCCCCTTTCCAGCACCCACCAACATTTTCCTTCTACAAATTTCAACTTTTAATTCTTTCAAAGTTTTTGATAAATTATTCATAATTTCTCTTGGGAACTTATTCCAATACCTGACTTCTTACCTAAAGAAGAGAATACTGCCTGAAATCGAGTGCCAGTTTGTGGCCATAGTCCTCTTTTTCCCTTCCATGCATTACTTTTCATTCTTACACCAATATCTTTCCATGCTTCATCACCAATATACGCCTTGTATGCTTTCATGATCCTCTTCACCACCCTCCTGGCTTCCAGTGAATCCCATTCCAGCATCTTTATCATATCTGTTACTGATTGTGTTCTACAGTAATTTCCATAAACAAATCTAGCAGCCATTTTTTGCACCCTCTCCAACTCCTGTATTTGATACTCAAAATGTGGGTCCCATACTTCACCACCATATTCAAGTAATGGTCTGACCAAAGTTTTGTAACCCAATTCTTTTACTTCTCTTTAGGTATTTATGAATTTTCATTTAGGTTAAGGCTATTAAAAGTAAAAAACATAGGTGATTTTTTAATTATATTGAACTTAATGTGAAAATTTAAGTTCGTATTTTCTTCAGATCACAGTACTGGATTAGCCAGGCAGCAAATGCTATGTGCCCCGCGCCTTCGGGGGACTCCACCCCTGCGCTTTCTGGGAGGCCTCCACTGCTCCCGACGGCAAAAACCATGGGCCTCTTCTTCACATCTGCTACGGGCCCCTCGTTGCTTTAATACGGCTCTGTAGATCAGATTAACTTGTCGGAACTATTCTAGATCCCTGACCACACGAAAAAACCATTCGCAGGCTTAAGGTGGCCATACACGATCACTGAGGAAATTGATGAGGATGACATGGACTGACAGGATTATTTGGATATCCAGTCAGTTATCCATCAGTTTCGTCCATTATGCCATCAAGCCAACTGGCGGTGTGTGGGGAAAACCACATGAAGCGACATCAAGCCATCGCTCCAGGCGATTGGTGTATGGTGAAACCGCGGTCCAGACACTTCTCATTCTGTCACCGACCACCGACCATCGACCAGCCTTGATTGGATTGCGCAACATTATATCATTTGTTGTTTTTTTTTTTTTTTTAAATTTGGTACAGAAATATTTGTTATTATCTGTCGAATCTAATACTATTATATGAGCAACTCTTGTAAATAGATAAAATTAATTTATCACAAACTTGATGAAATCTTGCATACTGAACAGAAATCGAAAGATGCCGAGCGAAGATCGGTCACCCAGGTACTACCGATAATTTATAAAACAAAATGGTTGACAGGATATATGTATTTCCGAATGTGTGGGCAACACATAGAATTTTGCTGACCATATCTCTAACTGTCGCCAGCGCCGGCGCTAGGAATTTCGGGCCCGGGGTAAACTGGGCGACCTTTTTTTTTGGTCTATAAACTAGCGGGGCGAAAATGGGCGGATTCTTGGCTTCGAGGCCTGGGGCCCCTGCAGCCGGTGATCGGGGCCCCCCATCAGCCGGCGGGCCCGGGTACATTTGACCCGCTTACCCCCCCCCCCCCCCCCAACGCCGGCCCTGACTGTCGCTAAAGGAGAACGAAATTTCAGTAAATTAAAACATATTTACGGTAAACTCGGAATCAGGATAAACCTTCAGATCATGCAATTTTATCTACAAAAAATAATATTGCCAAAGGGCAAAAACTATGAAATTGGCAAACTAGGCCTTTTTGTTATTTTATTGCCTCTTTTATTTGTTTTAAACATTTTTATTAAAAACTGTGTAAATTGACGTACTCGTGATATGAGCATCGTGTACGCCATAGTAGCGTAAATAAACCTTTTCAAACATATAGTGTTCTTTTATACCGTTGTTGTTTATTATTCATACAATTGCTGACCTATCTAATCTTTCTGGAGTTATTGTTAATACTGTATATATAAAGACTGTTTTCTGAATTCGGCTTTGCTCGACTGGAATTTATAACGCATTCATATATGTATTCGTATTAGAATCCCACGGAAACAACTTTTTCGATCTGGATAAAAGTATATAGGCAATACATTACTCCAAATTTTATCCTAAGCTATCCAGCTGTTTCAACGTAAAACACTAGCAAATATCCAAGAAAATAAACTTTTACATTTATGATTTTAGTAGATTGTAAAAAATGTATTTTACCTTCAGTTTGTCTGTATGAACCGTGTATAATGTTCAAACTTCTATGGTATGAACACCTTATGCGCGTTTAAGCGATTACAGACTTGAGGCGCCACAATGAAAAACTTGCTATGGCCGCCTCTGGTGTCACCTGTCAGAGTCGTATTTATACGTTTCAGCGGTCCCATGTCACTCCATCTGCACATGCTCCACACCATTACAGAGCTTCCATCATCTTGAACAGTCCCTTGCTGACATGCAGTGTCCATGAATTCATGAGGTTGTCTTCATACCCGTAGACGTCCATCCGCTCGATACAATTGGAAACGAGACTCGTCAGACCAGGCAACATGTTTCCAATCATCAGCAGTCCATTGTCGGTGTTGACAGGCCCAGGCCAGACGTAAAGCTTTGTGCCGTGCACTCGGCGAGGGTACACGAGTGGGCCTTCGGCTCCGAAAGCCCATACCGATGATGTTTTGTTGAATGGTTTACACGCTGAGACTTTTGATGGCCCAGCATTGACTTTCGCAGCAATTTGCGGAAGGGTTTGTACTTCTGTCACGTTGAGCTGTTCTCTTGAGTCGTCGTTGGTCCCGTTCTTGCAGAATCTTTTTCCGGCCGCAGCTATGTCGGAGATTTGATGTTTTACCAGATTCCCGATATTCACGGTGCATTCGCGAAATGGTCGTACGTGAAAATCCCCACGTCATCGTTACCTTGGAGATGCTGTGTCCCATCTCTCGTGCGCCGACTTTAACACCACGTTCGGACTCACTTAAATCGTGATAACCTGCCATTGTAGCACAAATAACCGACCTAACGCCTGCGCCAGACACCTGTTGTCTTATGTAGGCGTGTGCGACCGCAGCGCCGTACTCTGCTCTGAGTGTTTACATAGGTATCTCTGTTTTTACATACGCATGCCTATACCAGTTTCTTTGGCTCTGCAGTGTATGTACCTACAACCACCTCAATTTTGCCTTCTGCTTTACTAAACCCCCTTGTACCTATCATAATTGCTTCGTGTTAATTTACTAGTTCAATTACTTGAGACTCCACAAGATTATCGTCAGGTTTTATTAAGAAGATGTCGAATACGTTCGGATCCCTTGTGGTCTGCTCTACGACATGTATGCCTTCCTCCATTACCTAGGTATTTGCAAATCTTTGTTTTTGGTGGCATTAACCTTACCTTTCTTCAACTTGTAACCTGGTAAATTTAATCTCCATCATCCTCAGTTGTGTAGATATTGGTGTATCTCATATTTAAAGCCAATATAGTCCTTGCCTGAGACACGAGGGAAAATCAAAATTGAATGACTTAAAATACCTTGTTTTCGTTATTTTATCTAATCTCTTTTATCTACAAGACACAAATAAGTAGGTGAAAGAAGTATTTCACTGCGGTAAAAATAAATATGATCGATCGCTTATTGATCAGCTTTTGCGAACGGAAACTTCTCATTCTAATGGCTGGCTTTCCCCAATGAATCATCGTATTAAATTTGACACAATATTATATCAGCTTAAAAAAACTCACTTTCTTTCATTGAAATGTTTCATTATTTGTGTAATTCCGATGTTGCCACAGTGCAATAAAACGTGGTCTCATTTCTAGTTTTGTATTTGCCTTTTTCTTACAAGGAATACCTTTGACCTCGAACGATCGGAACCGCACGAAAACATGTTTAGAATAACAAGCGATCACAGACAAAACAGTGGTGTGTGTCATTCCCATGCAAAATGTTGCATTCTACCTAGTGTTGCAAACTAAAAAAAAAAAAGTTTTTTTTTTCAGCTTTGTGAAAAAAAACATGAAAAAACCCTAGCACCCGTGGTTTTTTTTCTAATTTTTTTTTTTCAGAAAACAATATATTTGATAAATTATAGTTTTATTTAAGGAACTTCCATTTTTCAAGTGTGTTTTAAGTCTTACTGAATCATATAATGTCTCACATAATGATTCATAAGTGTATCTATATAGGTAACATAATTTTATTCATCCTCTGTGTCACGTAGGGTTACGTGGGGTTCATAGGAGGCCAAAATGGAGCTATGTGGTTTATGCACGCTCCCTTACTGACAATTTAATGAGTCAGTACCACTATACTCTGAGAGTTTAACAAGTACATGAATATAAGGAAAGCCCAATAAGGCAAAAAAACGTGGATAAATTTTAAATTCCTAATTTTTTTAAAGGATCTGTAGGTAATTTTGTAGGGCTGGCAGCACTATTTCAAATAGCAAGTATCAATCCAAACAATGGGGAATGGAGATTCCTTCTCGCGCAACCTAGTCTCTTCGGGAAATCCCCGTTCATAAAGAAAATTTCAGTCAATTTTGCCAATATTTTCGTAATTTTTTTTCCTACTGAACCAGAAAAATATAGTAGATTTTAAACTAAGATAAGTACTTAGAATAAACTCTAAAACAGTCATTTTAAACGATAACTGCCTTACAAATTTGAGATTCAGTAGTTGTGAAAAAAAACATGTTTTTTTTATGTGTTTTTTTTCAAGCCAGAAAAAAAAACCGTTTTTTTACAACACTAATTCTACCTCAAGTAGCATTTTAATAGAGAGAAACAAAGTAACAAGATATCAATACCACATGAAAGATCAATCAACAGTGCCAAAAACTCTCTGCTTAAAGTACTTAATATAGCGCAAAACACGCATATACAGCAGTAACACAAACCTGATAGTGCTTGTATTAGTCCTCAAAGTACAGATGCGGGAATTCGATGAAGTGGTTAAAACAAAGTGGAAGAGAACGATGTGCACACCTCACTATTGCCACGTTATCACATTCCAAATCACTTTTTCATTCACGCAGTCCAATATCAAAAGCCACACTAATTACATTTTCAAATGATGATGTTGGTATGTCAATGTCATAACCGCTCTTTCTCCAAGCATATTGTAATATAGGCTAATAGGTAGGTGCAGCAAATTGATTGTAAATCACAGAGTGAAGTTTCATGATGAAATAACGATCATGTATCTTCACTTTTGGTATGACACATTGTGATCTTACAAAATCAATAATCCTTCTGATACAGAGCTTATATTTCCGAAAGAAATAAACATCAAGGGGCAGGCAATATTTTGTTGTTTTCGGTGGCAATATGTTCAGCATAACATCTTTGTTTGGAAAAGTTGCATCTAGAAGGGTACGAGCTGTATGACCTGACCAGGAATCAGACAACAATAGGCTCTTTTCATGGCTATTTAATGGCGCTAGCAAAGTGCGGAGTTCTGCTTGGAAACCACTGTTTTGTTTATGGTCGCTTGTTATTCTAAACATGTTTTCGTGCGGTTCCGAGCGTTCGAGATCAAAGGTTTCCCTGGTGATTACATGCTGATTCTACTTAAAGTTAAAAATTGTAGGTGGGTGCAGGAAAGGGGGAAGATGGGTTTATAGAGAAATTGCCACCGGAGCGTGCGCTCCATTGCAATTTAATTAAATATTAAGGATCCGTATCTTTATCCGAAAACATTTCATTGATTAGAGGCACGAAGGCCTTACTTCTTACACAAACGTGACTAGCTTTTTCATATTGCACGCATTATTCAGCTGTTCCAAGTTTTTACCGTCATATCATTCTCAGATATCATAGAGTAATTGTTGAAAATTTTGACTATCTTTCCGCATGTTTCTTCTTCGTCTTCCTTGAATCTTTGCACTTATCCCGCTATTTCAGGGTCGGATTTTTCAGGATGCGACCATGGAGGTAGGAATAGAGGGGAGACCAGGTGTCGCTTATACTGTGAAGCAGCCTGTCTCCGGAGCCGCCATCTTCGTGAGTTCAAAACATTGGTCTGTTTTCATTAGCTTCCTGCTGTGAACATTTCATGTTCGGATATTTCAAGGTGTTTCATAATGCCAAATTGTGTTGCCTATGGTTGCACAAACAGAACAAGTAAAAAAACAACCTGGAATAAAATTCCATAGGTAAGTTATGTTGAAATGATTGTTCTTGAAGTATTTGTAGTGCGGCGTCTGCAAGACATAATAGATGTCATTATAGATTTACAGTGGCTGTTAAAAAAGTTTATTCACAGGACGACGGTGTTATCAAATATTTGCTGATGCAGAGAACCATTTTATCTTACTATTTTTCACGTGTGGATCAAATTTACATCGCGATGAAGCGAATACATTATTCTATGAGCTTTAGTCCAGTTGTACCTAATTTATGTTGAAAGTGTTTGATGCAATTAATCGTGATAATTTGTGATATGCGTTCTAGTATTCGCAATGAAGTATATTTTGTTGTTATCTGAAATGTTATTCGCAATACTTTTAAAGTGTTTGGTTGCATTTGCGTCGTTTAACTCTTTAGCGGCAACATTAAGTCATGATTAGGTTGAAATGCAGCCTGTTGCAGAGTATTCTTTTTATAGCATAAGGAATAAATTATTTATTTGTTATTAGTAATTTATTGAGCACGTGGTTAGTGACAAAAGCTTGCGACTTTTGATATATGGTAGCAAGATAATTGCACTGGCCAGTTCTATCATTATAGTGATTATGAATTCTTATGTAACTTAACGAAACTAATTGAAAGTAAAGAACAAAATTTTTTGATATCTCGCCTAGTTCTTTTTTCTTTTGGTCCAGGCTGCATTTCGATCTAACCACCTCACTTTTGAGACATTATATCTCGAGAACTAAGCGAAATATCAATATATATTTTAGATTTGTCTCATCGAGTTCCTTAAGAATTCATCATCAGATTGTGGCACCACAGTAATTTTAGAATCCACTTGCACTAATGCTGCTGGCGAATTTAAACAGGTATCCACTACCATTGCAATATCTTCTGAGTAAGCCATGAATTCTTTTGAAGGTTTCAATTGTTTTAAAGTCCTTACCATTCTGCTAGGCTACTTTTAAAATTTCATATAAGACTTGCTTCTATTTTTAAATAGGTCTAGACCTAATTTTCTTGATTTTGTAATCTTTCCCATCAAAGATTTTAAAATTACTGAAATGGAATGTGGAAATATAATCTATTTGAACATGAACCAAAATTTAAGGACTTTAGGAACAAACAGTTTTGTTTTGTACTTATTCATATTAAAAAGAACTACTGCTGTGTAGCCAATACATAGAATATTTTTTCTTTGATACAGGTTTCCAAAGAATGAAGATCTACAATCAAAATGGATCAATGCTTGCAGGAGGCAAAATTGGATGCTAACTAATTTCAGTTTTCTATGTTCAGCTCATTTTTCAGAAGATCAAATGGATAGAACATCACTGGCATCAACAAGACTGAGAGAAAATGCAGTACCAAATGTTTTTTCTGAAAAAGTGTTCCATAGAAGTGTTCGCACTAATGTCTGTTAATTTTTTTAAATGAAGTAAATATTTTGAAAACAGAAACCATAATTGTACGAATGTTACTGAGTGAAAATATATTCAGTCAGCTCAATGAGCACTCCCTAGACCAAGGTGTGTTACACAACCACACAGCCCTGCTTATAAGGGCAGTTATAAGAAATTATTTATCACTTAGTTTTAGCTACTGGGGCAAGAACTATGTAAAGAAAGGAAATTCCAGTAGGAATAAATATACAATATTGATTATGTTTAAAAGTCAATAAATTCTTTCTTTAAGAATTTTTTCAATTTTGATTACTGAATTAGGAGCATTTTGTACATACATTTTCAATAAACTGCCAGTAGTTTGTGTAAATGTAGGTGACATAATTAACGTACCATGTATGCTATGATTGTACAGCTTCTTGTAAATGTGTTATTTTGCTATGCAGTTGTTTAATGTACTATGTATGCTATGCCTATACATCTTCTGGTGTGTGTATTTTTTTAATATGCAATTGTTTATCTGTAAATTGACAACTTTCGAAATCCCACTGAGTCAGTCTCTTATATTGGGATCAATGGTAATTGAATGCTTTGTATTGTATTGTATTTGAACCTCTTTCAAAATAAATACAAATCATTTTTGGTTAATATTTGAAATACACACTTATTGATGTAGTTGAGATCTTTGAATTATTGCAAATATAAGAGGTAATTGTGCTCTTTTATGATGAGTTCTAAAGAATTAAACATACAGAAATTGACTATTCCTGTTTTTAAAAATAATTTTAAGTGGAAGTGGAACACATGATCTAGTCACAATTCCGCTACTAATCTAATTACCCTCTTATTATTTTTTTAATTATCTTATATACCTTGAGAGTTTAATGCTCCTGCATATTCTTCTGCAATTGACGAATTGTAATTTTAAATTCTGTATCATTTTTGGTATACTATTCATCACTTGCTAATTTATTCAAATCCCTGACACCTACATCCACTACCTTATGTTTGAAATAGAATGTCATATTGTGGATATCGTTGTCATTTCCCTTCCATAGACTAGTACTAATTATTCCACCAATATCTTTTCACACTCCACCACAAATATATTCCTTGAACACTCCCAGCATGCCCTTCCTCTCCTTCTTCCAAATACAGTGCTTTTATCATATCGGATCTTGACTTCTGCAATAATTTGCACTATCAAATTCAGCTGCTCTTTGGATGCCCTCCATATCCTCTGTTTGATACCTAGAATGTGGATCCCAAACTACACCACCATATTCAAGAAATAGTCTGACCAGAGTTTCATAATCCAATTCCGTAACTTCTCTGTAATATCCTCTTATCACCCTTTTGTAAAATTTTCCTACCATATTCCCAATGTGCTTTTCCTAGTTGCGATTGTTATAAAATGTTAGGTAAAGATATTAACATTCAAGCGTTCAAAAATCAACCCTTTTCTTGGGTCTAGGCCATTAGAAGTGGGAAAATAATGGGGGGGGAGAATGAATTCGGCCATGACCTACTGACAGAACCATCCCGGCATTCCCTGGAGTGATTTGGGGAAAACTTTTTTCTTATTGCTTTACATCTCGTCGACGTTGAGGTCATTAGAGGTCGTTTGACAGAACCATCCCGGCATTCACCTGGAGTGATTTGGGGAAAACTTTTTTCTTATTGCTTTACATCTCGTCGACGTTGAGGTCATTAGAGGTCGTTTGACAGAACCATCCCGGCATTCCCTGGAGTGATTTGGGGAAAACTTTTTTCTTATTGCTTTACATCTCGTCGACGTTGAGGTCATTAGAGGTCGTTTGACAGAACCATCCCGGCATTCACCTGGAGTGATTTGGGGAAAACTTTTTTTTCTTATGGCTTTATATCTCGTTGACGTTGAGGTCATTAGAGGCGGGAAAAGGCAAGTGTCAAGGAACGGGAAGGAATTCGACCATTCTCTTTTGACAGAACCATCCAGGCATTCACCTGGAGTGATTTTCGGCAACTGTCAAAAACCCAAATCTAGGTAGCTGCACGGTGATTCGAACCCACATCCCTCGAATGTGAGGCCAGAAGGTAAACCGTTCACTCACAACGCTGAGTCGCACCAAGTAAGTTCCCACAAGAAGATATGTTTAGAATTAAATGTCTAGAATGTGAAAAATTTTTTTCAGCCCTTAAGAGTACTATTGATTTATTCAATGATTTCAAAATAGCAATATGACCCTCTTCTGTTTTTTTTTTTTTTTTTTTTTTTTTTTTTTTTTTTTTTTTTTTTTTTTAAAAGCGGCTGTAGGCAGAAAAAAAGAAGTTTTATTTCTGCATACAAAATTTCTATCAAAAATTATTTGGCAGTTGTTTTTCTTAAATTCTAATGTTTGTAGATAATATCAATTAGGGTATTTATAAATGTGACCTCATAAGACTTCATTTTTAATAATGCGATGATTAAAAACGAAGAAATTCTTCCGTTCTGTATACATTCCTTGTGTTTCTTGACCCTACAGATATGGCGACCTCCCCACTCCACCGCTCTCCTCTCGGCTTCACGTCGTTGTATGGAGAAGGTCCCTTACGTGGTCTCCTCTCTTTTCTTTGCTCCATGGATGCGACGTGTATGGGATTTGGCTGGCCCTTCTCTGAGCCTGACCTCTTCCGGGGAGGACATTTGTGTTTGCGAAGCGTTTAGCTATGCTCTGTGTGCGCTAACTGTATTTTGTTTGTGTAATGTGTAGTTGATGACCGCAGGGAACCGCCCATAATCCTCAACTAGAACGGCTGGCTTGAGGGAACCAGGATTAAATCTTACCGCACAGAGTAACCCCGATCCTGTGAGCGGAACCTTGACGCGGGACTCTGTCGGTATGTTTCACAACCTAATATACAACAGCACCATCTGCGAATATTCTCAGGTTATTTTTTTCAGTTATTTAGAAAGCTGGGATGTGGAACATGTCACGGTTAATATACAAAGTGTATCAAAAAGAATCATCCGATTTGGCACGTCTATATTTCTGAAACTAGTAAACATGTACAATGAATTTTCTTTTTTGATGAACGGGAAACTCAAAAAGTTTTTTTTTTCATACCTTATCATATGTCCCCATTGAGATACACGGCATATGTCAATGCGGTATTTAAATTCTTCCCACACTACAGCGAGCATGTCCACAGCCGCTGTTATGCAATGTCTCAGTTCATTCATTGTTGTTGGTAACGGAGGCACATAAACAGTCTTTTATAACCCCCACAGTAAATAATCACATACAGTCAGGTCCGGTGACCTTGGAGGTCAGTAATTTAAGTCTGAATCATTAGGCGACTGATCCATCGTTCAGTAATCCTTTGATTTAAATATTCCCGCTCTTCTAGATGTCAGTGTGTCGGTGCCCCATCCTGATGGTAAATAAAGTCATTCGAATCAGTCTCTAACTGCGGGAAAAGAAAGTTCTCAAGCATATCGAGATATATGCTTCCTGCAACAGTGTTCTCGACAAAGAAAAATGGACTGTACATCTTTTCCCGTGAAACTACACAAAACACATTCAATTTTGGAGAGTTCCTCTCATATTGTACAACTTCACCTTACCATCACTAAACAATAAGCGTGGAAGAAAACTGTCATCCTCCATCTTGCTAAGAACGAAATTACACAACTCCACACCTTGTTATTTATCACCTTCACGAAGAGTATGCAATAGCTGAATTTTGTATGGTTTCATGTGTAAACGTCGACGCAACACACGCCAGACGGACATCGGGGGCATGTTGAGCTGTCGAGCTGCACGGCGAATGGATTTCTGCGGACTCCTTGTGAATGTATGGCGGATGCGTTCAACGTCTGCGTCAGACACTCGGGGGCGGCCCGGCGATTTGCCTTTACACAAACAACCTGTTCCTCGGAATTGTTCATGCCATCGTCTAATGTACTGTGTTGTAGGAGGATCCACACCATACCTAATACGCAGGGGTGGATCCAGGATTTTGGTTGGGGGGGGGGGGCGCTTGGCTTGATGCCTCGAATCCGTAGAGCTAAAATAAAAAAAGGTCTCCAAAATTACAATGTCGGGGGTGGACCTAGATACTTTGGGGGGGGGGGCGGCTTGAGCCCCCAAACCCCCCCCCCCCCGGATCCGCCCCTGCTAGTACGAACGTCACGCAGAACAGTTGTTACTGACCCGCACTGCACAAAAACGTAGAACACAAAACGCTTTCTGTTGTTCCCACGCCATTTTTACTAGAACTGAATATTGAAGTGGGCGCAACCTGCTGCTACCTAGAGGGAACCATGTAAAACTCAAGATTTTGCTCTTTCCAACAGTACATTGTTCACGCACATACAAGTATCTCAAATAACATAATAGTAATGATTTTTTAAAAAAAATTGGTTGATTCTTTTTGATACACCCTGTAAATCGATACACGTACAATGGATAAATTCACAATAAAATCTTTTACATGTTATAAACTAAATGAAACTATATTTTAGAATTCAAAACTGAATTTTGTAAAAGTTATGTCAGATTCAATTAATTTATTGGATAAATTCGGAAGAAAACTGTTTAGAAATTTCTTTTTTCCATTCTGTTTTACTGAATGAGCGAACACATTGAGGATAAATGATTTTTGCAAATAAACTTAAACTTTAGCGTCGAATTCTATGCAGCTAGAAAATATATCACTATTGGGGGAGACATACTCTTTTTCTTGATGATATTTATAGCATTAACGATACATTCATGCATGTTTCAGTCCCCAAAATAGATTATCAAAGTGATACTGATTGCAAATTCACGATGGGGAAAGTAACAGATGTTAAAGAAATAGATGAAGTGGCTGAAACAATAACTGACTGCGGTAAAAGTGGGAAAGAGGAGATACATTCTGAAAATGTAAAGCCAGTAGTAAGGGTGTTAATGGTAAACTGTAGAAGTATAATGAACAAAGTAATCGAATTTGCAAACTTAATAGAGATACACGAACCACAAGTAATTATTGGGGTAGAGAGTTGGTTAAAAGAAGAAGTTCTAGACAGTGAGGTTTTTCCTGATTGTTACAGAGTGTACCGCAGAGATAGAGGAGCAATTGGTGGAGGAGTTTTCATACTAGTTAACAAAAACTACCACAGTTCACTGGCGTTCATAGATCAAGACCACGAGTTACTTGGGGTAGATTTCTGGGGTAATAAAAAAGAAAAAATCAGAGTGTTGGCTGTTTACCGCAGTGGAAGAATGACAGAAGAGGATGAGGCTCTTGGGAAGAAATTAAATTCATACTCATATTTCAGAGGTGAGAATAGAATGATCATCATTGGTGGTGATTTAAATTTACCAGGTGTAAACTGGGAAGGAAAGATAAATTACACAAGGGAACAAAGATTTGCAAATAATATCTTAATAAGGGAAGGAGGACTTACACAAGTGATTGAGCAAAACACTAGGGGACAAAATGTTTTGGCTATATTTCTAATTAAGCCCGATTAAAACCTTTTGAGGTATCAAGTAACTGAAGGAATAAGTGATTATGAAGCAGTTCTGATGGATATTAGAGAATTCAGTAAACCAGCAGCCAAAATTGAAGGGGGAAATAGGTACAATTATAAAAAGGCACAGGTTTCAAATTTGAAGAGGTATTTCAGAGAAAAATTCAGCAAATGGAAGGAAAGCTAAGTATAGTAGAGTCAAGGTGGGAAGAGTTCAAGGAGATAATAAGAAAGGGGGAAGAAAAATTTATTCCAAGGCAGAAAATAAAGAGAAGTAGAGAACCTATGTACTATAATAGCGAAATAATATTTTTTTTTGCTGGTATTTATTTGATTTTAAATGAATTAATTATTTTTATTGAATGGAGTGAGGAGGATAAAGAGGTTGGTACGAAAAGAACATAACAGAGTTAAGAGACAGCAGGGTAGTAGGGAATATTTAAAACAACTAAACAAGGACTTAATAACAGCAAAGAAAATGGCTAAAGATGGGTTTATGAAGAGTATTGTCAGTGCAGGAGCACCATTGACTGATGCATCTAGAAATTTCTATGGCTATATCAGGAAACTGAGGGGATAGGAGGGTGTAGAGACACTTATAGATAAGGATGCAGAAGAAGTTACTGACGATTTGAAAAAGGCAGAGATTTTAAGTAACTGGTTCAGTGAAAGCATTAGGGACAATGAATCAGAAACAGGAGGGTCTAATTCGGAGAACGAGCTTAACAACACAATTAGAAATGACGATAGTAAAAAATTTGATAATCATCCTGAGGAAATCATGAAGGGAATAAGAAAGCTGAAAAACATAAAGTGGCTGGTGAAGATAATATTACTGCAGATATCTTAAAGTTATCCGGATGTGACATTGTGCCTTATCTTGAAATATTATTTAAATTGAGTCTGGATACTTGCTGCTTACCACAGGACTGGAAAAGTGCAATAGTAGTACCGGTACATAAAGGAGGGGTGGGAAATAGAGTTGAGAATTACAGGCCAATCAGTTTGACATCAGTGGTAGGTAAATTAATGGAAAGATTGATATGCAACCACATCAGAAATATATGTGAGGAACGTAAGTGGTTTTCAAGCAGGCAACAAGGGTTCAGGCAAGGATATTCATACGAATCTCAGTTGGTGGGATATATGCAAGATATTTCAGATGAAATGGACAAGGGAGGCCAAATTGATAGTGTAGCTCTAGATCTGTCAAAGGAGTTTGACAGAGTAAGCCATAAAATGGTAGTAAATAAGGTAAAACAATTGGAGTGGATGAGAAAGTGATTTGCTGGGTCGAAGAATTTTTAAAAGGTAGAAAACAGAAAGTTAGGGTAGGGAATGTAGTATCAAAAGAAGTAGAAGTAAAAATGGGTGTGCCACAGGGTAGCGTATTGGGACCATTGCTATTCATTATTCTAATGAATAATTGTGTTGATTGTTTACTATCTGAAATTAGATTGTTTGCAGATGACATAATGCTGTATAAAAGAATCAAAATGATAGAGGATTGTAAACAGTTGCAGGGTGATCTGGACAGCATATCTAGTTGGGTTGGTAAACATAGGATGACGATAAATACAAAGAAGAGTCAGCTTATTAGATACACAAATAAAAAACAAAAGGTTAATTATGAATATAAGGTGGGGAAAGAATTGCTTGCTGAAGACTTGAAATGTAAATATCTTGGCATTACTTTTGATAACAAGCTTAACTGGGTAGGACACATTGGACAGGTGGTAAGAAAAGTTTTCAAAGTTCTGCACTTGTTGGAGAGAGTGATGAGGGGATGTTTGGGAGAAGTAAAGGAATTGCTTACAAAACTTTGGTGAGACCATTGCTCGAATATGGTAGTGTAGTGTGGGACCCTCATTTTACGTATCAAATACAGGAGTTGGAGAGGGTGCAAAAAAGGGCTGCTAGATTTGTTTCTGGAAATTATCGCAGAATGCAATCAGTGACGGATATGATAAAGGAGCTGAAATGGGATTCATTGCAAGACAGGAGAAGGATGAGGAGGGTCATGGGAGTGTACAGGGCATATACTGGCGATGAGGCATGGAAAGATATTGCAATAGGTATGAAAAGTAGTGCATGGAAGGGAAAAGATGACCATGACCACAAGCTGGCATTCGATTTCAGGCACAAGGGTGTGGGAAGATTCTCTTTTTTAGGTAAGGGTGTAAGGGATTGGAATGAGTTACCAAGAGAAATGATGAATAATTTACCGAAAACTTTGAAGAATTTAAAGATAAAATTTGTAGAGGGCAAATGTAGGTGGGTGCAGGATAGTGGGAAGATGGGTGTGTAGGGAAATTGCCACCAGAGCCTGTGCTCCATTGCAATTAAATTAAATCTGCTTTGCATATCAAAACGAGTTTTTATTACTAGTTTCTTCTGTAGTTTGAATGGTCCCTATGTTAGTGCGAGGTAATGGTTGTGTTTCACACGTTTGTTGGATAGTTGCATCAATTATAATTTAACTATTGTATATGGTGAAGAGACAAGATGGTGGGCTATATTTTAAGACTTAGCTATGTGTTTGGTTGCCTTTGTGGTAGAGAGATTAGCTGAAGATTGAAAGAGACGGAGGAATGTATAAAACAAGTTGGTAAAAAAAAAGAAGAAGAAGAAAATGGAAAGGATCAACTGTTCTTATATTTTCTTAACCTATTACTTTCCGAAAAAGGGAAAGAAAATTGTATAAGAGGACAAATCCAAAAAATCACATGCTAAGGAAATAATCAATGTGATGCTGTGGATCGACAGATAACTGCATCTGCAATGCAGTATTTCGACGATAGGGTTATGGCCGGGTAAACTTCATACCTTCATCTGAATGTAGATAATACGCTCCATTAACGTGATTAATCCAGATACACCGCTTTCGTGGTAAAACAAATTATCGTAATTAATTCAGCTATGTTTTTGTTTCAGTACTAGAATCATTAAATTGTTCCATGGACTGACCTCTAGCGTTGCCAGTTGTTCTGATTTGCGCGGGACGTCCCGATTTTCGGGGTCTGGGAACGCGTCCCGCTTTTCTCTCGATAGGGGCGCAAAATGTCCCGATTTTTTGGCTAAGTGATAAAAACCATTCACTCGTCGCAAAAATGAAATCGCGTGTATACGTGAGACGCATTGCACAAAACCAGCAGTGCTGTTCACAGCTTATGGTACGACTGAACCCCACTAACCGGCACAATGTACCAAAAACAGTTTGGCATATTTCATGATGGCAAAAATAATGTAGCATAATACTAGAAATGTAATGAGCACAAGAAAAAATAAAAGAGTTTCAGTTTAACAACATCTCTGAAATTATTTTTAACGTCGATAAAATTAGCAGCTAAGAATCATATTACTTGGTCAAGCACACCTTGTCATTCAGTTCCTTCGGTTGTGAATCAAAACACGATCACACTTTTTATAACGATTCCAAAAATGCTGAAAAATTGCCACTTGGAAGATCAAAGGCCAGTAGGGTTGCACTTAAGGCACCTGCTCGCGATAATACCTAAAAAGACAAACTGCAAATGTTTCTTTATCTCCAGAAACAAGGGTAACTCGATGGGCAACGTGGATTGGAGCTGTACTTTTTTCAATCAACATTTTGGGGCCATTGTAGATGTAGTAAACAGCTTCAATATTGTAGAGGTCGCTAGTGTTGCCAGGTCCAGATTGTTAAAAATCGGGACAGAGGTTCAAAAAAATCGGGACTCGGGGCTACAAATCGGGACATCCCACAAAATATTGTTTTTGTAAAATTCACATTATTTTTTTAATTTCTATAGATATCTGTCTATCATATTATAGGAACTTATAAACCTTATTACTAAATATTATACTAATAGTAAGACTTGTAGAGTACGACTAGTAACAAAATATTATTGAAATAATGTATTTTCAAGTTGAATTTTAAGTATTT
Source organism: Vandiemenella viatica (assembly GCA_031002005.1). NCBI lineage: Eukaryota > Metazoa > Arthropoda > Insecta > Orthoptera > Morabidae > Vandiemenella > Vandiemenella viatica. The sequence goes on along the minus strand of JARYHS010008074.1, from coordinate 154,485,847 downwards.
ATTTATTCTCTTAGTAAGTATAAAGTTTATGTTTTTATTAAAATTGTATTCAGTATTGTATTTCAATGCCTTTTTCTTTTATAACATAATTATGAAATTCGTCAAAAAACAAATTGTAGCAAATTTTAATTTGTGTCTCTACTCTGACATGTTGGAGTGATTATTCGAGCTTTTAGACCAAACTATAATAGGCTGGAAAAATTTCCTTTCAGTTGCCGCATTTGGAACCGGTATTGACGCCATATTCAGATTAATGCGTCTCATGAAAGAGTTTTAAAACTTGAGCTCATTTGGCATAGTACAAGAAATGGCTGTGTAGTTTTACTCATAATCAGAGGATATTTTACATTGTTATACAAAATATGTGCAGGACATCCCTCTGATATAATTTGAACATTATCATGGTGCAATAACTGGAAAAACTTAATTGTGGCACCTAAAGTTCATATTTGCGATGTTTGAAATGTTGCTAGTAAGATGTTTACTGTCAATGCTAGACTCCTTCAATCGTGTCACTAAATTTTTATACGTGTCTGATGCTGCTTCATTCGCGTCTTCATAAACCTCAAATATTTGAATTTGTAGTTGGGCTGTAAAATCTTACCATCACCACAAATAATTTTCTACTACCATGATTGGAGGCGTCTGTAGCAACTCTGTAAAGTGTTTCATTTTGGAAAGTTTCGGTCGCTTCTTGAGTAGATGCCGAACCTAAACCATTAAGAAACTCTTTGTCGATTAAATCGGTTAAATAAATTGATTCCGAAACGCGGATAGTAATTCTTCAGCAACTCATGTACTCCGTGGGCAAAGTACGTCACATATACAATATCAAACTGGGATAACTACTTTGGCTGCCTTTATTATATAGGGAGCAGTATCCGAGGGAAATAATGACGATCGAAGAATGATTTGAGTTTTAAGTTTTTTTGCAGGCCACCAAAAAGGAAAAGAAGGTCTTAGTTTTAATGTTCCAACATTTAAATTTGTAATACTTTTTTGCACCGACCATTTAATACGCATGTCACCCCCCCCCCCCTTTTCCCCTCAAAATCATTCGACTAAAGCCACAGAAGACCAAAATCAGGCTGGACGGACAGTTATCGTACACGCATGTTGTTAACGCAGTGGAGAAATGACCAAAGTAACGGAAAGAAATTCTGCTGATGAATTGTACAATTGTTCATTGCTTAGTATGATTTCGGGAAACAATGGAAAAAATAAATCTAATGGTCCGACTATGAACTGATCCCGCGTTCTCTCAGATGTCATTCCCTAACGACTTCTGTTAGGCAACAGTCACAATATACAGATTATGACAACTGCAAGGAAAATTTCGAAGAAGGAATGTATGCAAGAAATGCTTGAATGCCTTGAATGACGTCATGAATGGAGCGCAACAGTGTTACCGATACCTAGTTATAACCATTTTTTTTTTTAAGGTTATTTGGACGTACGCTGCCGTTTGTTTAGATTTAAGTGGATGTTTAAGGAAACAAAACAGCTGTCTTTCAGGAACAGAAAATTAAAGAATTCAAACTTAATTTGCTTAAGCTCCTTTTTACCCTTTTAGCGTGACCCGGAGTTGAAACCGTTCCCCACTCACCTATCAGGCTTGGTATCCACATCTAATGCCAGAATTCAATAGTCGATTTATTGCAATTTTTTATATACAAAATTTAAAAACGTTTTAGAAAACAAAGCAGAAAATTACTCACAAAAAAACTCTTTAGATAAAACTACAAATCATTCAAGCTACTTACAGACAGTATGCATACCTCACACTGAAATTCTTAAAACATGTCTCTGTGGAGATGGTGTAGCTTTCATATCTCCACTGCCGGGAATGTTGATCTACAACATACTTGTTTACGTCATTGTTTTTTAAATGCCTGACAAGCTCATTGAAACTCTTCTTTATGGTGTGTCCTGTTTCACCAATGTGTATTTAGCCGCAACTACAGGGAATCCTACAGACGCCTGGCGTTTTCAAATGTCCCTCCTATCTTTGACGCTAGTAAGAATGGTGCGATTCTTCCTGGGTGACCTGTTTACGGGACGAAAGTTCTTTTTTTTTTTTTTTTTTTTTTTTTTTTTTTTTTTTTACCATTGGTGAAACAGGATATAACGTAGAAGAGAGGGTCTGAAATTTAAAAAACAAAGACGTAAGCAAGTCAGTTGTAGTACAACATTCTGCCAACAGTGGACAATCGTTTTTATTTTGACAGACCGTTGTGGTCAAAGGGAAAAGCCTGTGGTCCGGTGCTACAAATACAGAAGAAACCTAAAGACATGAACGTTGATAGTGGGTTACAACTTGAATAAATTTGGCCATACCTATTTAGAAAGACGCAAGGCATGTCCCAATTCGACCGCCTACGCTGGGCGCAGTAGACTCCATGACGTCACCGCGAACGGTTATCAGGCGCGCGTTTCCTGTTGCTATATAAGTGACAGTGACAACAGACACGGAAGTCCTGTGATGAAAGCCACAGCATAATTGCCGAAACGTTATGTAGTAATAAATCGACGTGGCTTCATCTAAAGAACGAAGAAAATACGTACAATGACGGTGGAAGTCGACGCAACCATATGATTCCAATATGATAACGATGGAGGAAAACTGGATGATGAGTCCGGTAATGTAATCAACGTTAACCTGAAGGCCTATTACAAACTTCAAAACTCATCAAATCTTTGTAGCTTCCACTTATCGCTCATTTTAGTACTTGTGATTCTGTAGGGCGCTGCAAACTCTAGTGGTACAACAGCACAAAATATAAACTTCAGCAGTCTGCGAAATTGGAAAAATCAGGCCAATAGAGGTGCACAGAACCTTTTGACGGGCTTTAAGTAAAGCGAAGTCTACGTTGAAGTGAACAGTTTTAACTTGAAGCATTGCAGTGACCGGACGAGTATATCGTCTCCTGGGCGCTATCTTACTTTTTCGAACTTCCAAGTCCACCCCTCCACTCCTTTTCACCTGCGGGAAGTCTGACCAGTGTCTTTGCTTGAACAAGAGACGATGCGATCGCTGAAAATAGCGCACATTTGCCACTGGCCAGAAGACCCATGAAAACACAACTTGACTGCCTATAATATATGGTTATGCATGGATGGATTATTATATAAATAAGTCTGCTTGTTGTAAGAGAGATTTTTAACCTGTAGTTCTAATGAGACGGAGGTAACGTAGATAAGATTGTGACAAACTTGGAGAGCAACGCACTGCTCAGTGCAGCATGCAGGAAGTTTGTTTCAAACTGTTTCATCTCATGAAGACTCGTCACCGGTAAAACACCATGCCGCCGGTCCTGGCAGTGTAGGGGCTAGCGCGCTGGCCTCGTATTGCAAGGGCCGCCGGTTCGAGTCCGTCCTCGGGCAGGGGTGGTTTTAATTAAGTGTTGTGTTCGTCTTGTGCTGTCCTCATTGTAGTGTCAACAATATCATAAAGAAACCCTGATACAGCAATTGGAACATAAACAAATTGTAGCTGGCTAAAATGGTCGCAACGACCTAAGGCCATATAAAAAATAATAATAATAATAATAAAAAAACACAGTGCCAATTTATAAACATTCGGCCAGTTCTCTAACGTGTCATTTACCCTGTGATATACTGTATGTCTCATGTTCGACGCCCCAATTACACAATTTTTGATAAATTGAATTTTTATTATGTTTAAATTTATTTCTATGTTTTGGTGTATGAATAAAAGCCATTCAATCACTCATATTTTTTCAATATCAAATAATAATTACAAATTATTAGGCAATCATCGAGCTGCTCGTTAAATTAAATTTTACACAAGATATTGCTAGTAATTCCTGATCTGCCATGGAGACCGAAATAAGCTTACCAAAATCAATGACGAAAAGCTTTTTTTCAACAATTTGTCTTATGTAAAATATAGTTTTACTTTTTTTGTGACGAAATTAGCATAAAACTCCTAAGTGAAGTCATCCTTCTCATGAGAGCCTGACCAGTAGAAAACCTGGTAGTAATAGCCTACAATGCTGAATCACATTTAGTTACATTATGGACACGTAAACATTTTTACTTTGCATGATTTTTTCTTGTATGAATTTTCAGCTGCATGTACCTCGAATGCACAATCTGTAGACTTGAGACATTGCCTACAAAATGCAAACATACTGTTCCGCAGTTTGTATATCAGAGTGTGTATGGTATGTGATTCGAAGTGATCTTAACCATGACACGAGGCAATGGAATCAGAAGATTCAAACTACATGAAGCGGGTCGTCTTAGATCAGGAACGTGTACATGTCCTCGTCAAAAAATCCAGCGAACTGCGTGAGAAACGTACACTCTAGACCATATATGGGCAACCCCCGGCCCCCGGGCCGGATCCGGCCCTCCACCAACTTCAGTCCGGCCCGCGAGAGATTCAGAAATTTCAAATAACGCTTCATACTCAAGCCTCCCATTAATTTTCATTTGATTTTTCTATCTTTTTTTGTTAATTTGCTTTTTTATGTTTGATTATCCTATTGTAATTCTAGTAAATAAAAAATGTGTGAATTTTTATCGCCTTTTTATTCACTACTATCTACTTCTTTCTTACCTACGGCCCGCGAACTGATTAAGTCCGGCCCGCGACCTGATTAAGTCCCGAAATTACGCCCTCAGCTAAGCAAAGGTTGCCCATACCTGCTCTAGACTGACTGTGTAAATACTTGATAGATAATTATAGTCCACTCTGAAATCTTAATCGTTTATTATCTGTTGTAACTTATCTTGCCAGCTTGATTCACTCCACATCGGTCGTATTATATCACCAGCACGTAGCTACAATGTGCTGGATGCAATGCTTAAATCAGGGAGCTACCAGTTTTTACACCTGCACATATCCACTTTGAAGGATTTCTCATTAACCATTGAAGTCTAAACGATGACAACTTAAGGGTGCCTTGTAAGGGGTAAAATGAAGGAGCTGTAGGAATTATCACATTAGAATATGATAGGCTTAGATCTATTTTAATAATGAGATGGTACTTGCCTGCAGGATGTCCTAGAGTGCCACTGCAAGTGGCCAGGAGTGCCCCTAGGGGAAGCAGCCATTTGCAGAACATGGTGCCAGCTATTGGAAAGTCAGAATTTGACAATCGCTTTATATGATGCCCGATAAGAAAATCTTAGCATATCTGCACTGCTGATAAGTTCAGTGGAGATTCAGATTGTGGAGTATCGAATCAAATGATTCGTACGTGTATTAAAGTTAACAGAGGAGTTAATTGTGAAGGCTTGTCCAGATAACTCGTCAACGGCATTGCGTAATGCGTATGTGTGGGAATGGCGTTGTCTGGATCAGTGAAGGCGTGTCTTTCATAAAATTTGGCCATGATACCTTCGCTTCTTTTTCGTACCCACGGCTAACATTATTTCCACATTATTTTGGTTGATTAGCTTATAAACCTGTCAAAAATGACGGCTTGGATACAGAGTACTGACTGTTAATTTCTTCGAAATTACTATAATAGTGATGTAGAATATAGAGGAAACATCTACATCTAATATAAATACGTTGTAAGCTCATCAACAATAACACAATACATTCTTTTTTTCGTGTTCTGGTAATTCATTTCTACGCGGTTACTTGTTCAAATGGAATTGTTATTAAATAATGTCTATAACCCTAATTTATCAATTAGTCCGGTATCAAAAGCCGAGTGCGTTACGAACGCGGCTGCACGATGGCAAAATAGAACAATGTTAGCCTTTTATTAGTATAGATTTGGCGCTGCATGTATTCTTAGAACAAGATAATAGAAATGTGAAGAGTTGATTCGAGATTATGATTATTTCCCAAAGGCGAAAATAAAATTAACAGTATCTTTCTGGTGGCGAAAAAGCCGTATTTTTGAAACCGATTGTTCCAAAAGGAAAAGAAAATCTGATTTTCAGTTGGTTTCGCCGAGCAGTGCAATAAAGGGCAACCATTCTACATCACCTGCTTTGATTCAGTCAAGCGGTTTCTTGATAATTCAGCTAGTCCTTCAATAATTTGCATGTTTTTATTATTATTATTATTATTTCACGTGTCCAGGAAAGGAAATTAGAAGTTAAAACAAGTAAAATTAATTCATTATTGTCAATCTTGTAAACTACAATACTCAAATTCAATAGAATATGTAGGCCAGAATTCTGAAATCTTGAACGCCTTCTCATTTGCCCTAAAAAGGTCGGCCATGGTACAGGTTTCAGGTAGGTTTCTGCATATCAGTAGATGTTGTGTGTCCTGCAGTTCATAATTCGTTTTCAACAGTGTAATCCCCTTTCTTTATGTTGGATCTGCATTGGGACATTTCAGTTCTCAGTCTATTTAGTGTCTACCATATAGCATATGACTGATAACACCTTGCGGCGGGCGCCTCTTCGACATTTTTCCAATATCCTTCAGGTAACGAATTTCACCATAGATCTATATGGCGATCTCCAGGTGAAGATGTTATGGCTGTAGTTGTCTGCATTAAGCCCTTTTTTTACTTTATTTGCATGGTAAGTTTTTAAGATTGTCTTGAAATAGCGAATCAAAAGCTGAAGCTTTTGTTAAGTGGAGCAACACAAGGATTTTTGAAAATAAAATGTATAGGTACAGCAAAAAAACTCGTTTTGGAAACGTTGGATGAAAAGAGTAGAGTTTGAACATTATCCTTTTTTTTAACACTACCGGGTAGAGATTGCCTTGACCAGTAGTTTAGTAGATTATTTGGTACATGATCAATTGTGTTTCGAAGTTGGTCCAAAATTTGTTAATAATACGTAATAATCCTGCATGTCAGGGTGTGCAACACCAAATCGTGCACCATACATCTTACTTGCTAGACCGAGTCTGATGACAGAACGGTTAACATTCGGCCGTGCAATACTTGAGATCGCATAGTGTAACTCCAGATTGGTGTGTATGCGATATCTGTTCAAATATATACATTGGCAAATGTATGTAGTATGCACGATGATCTGTTGCATCACTGTTACCGCATAGAATTGCCAACGTTTACAACATCAAACAATAGTTTTGTATCCCACGAAAGATGATTTCTATCAGAAAAGAAACACGAAAGTCAGTGGATATTTGCTCCATCTGTGGCATCTTGGGAAGCTTTTAAGTCTCGAAGGATTGTGCGGGAAAGGTAATCAAATCTACTAGTGTGAAATTGTCATCTGTCACCACAGAAATATTGATATTCATATACAACTTATTGAAAATCCAGAATAAAACTCCAGTCTGCCCTTTACGATCTGTCCACGTCTCACAGACTTTTCAAACTACCAACAGTCACATATGTATTAGTCACTTCAACACCTACTAACCCCTGATATCGTGGACGGCTTAACGTCCACGAAATGCTGCGTGAGAACGAAATATACACCCGCGATTCATGAAATGAATAACCTGAAAAATGTCGAAATGGTTCGCTGGATATCAATGGCGTCATTGCCGTCCAAACATCGAGGTAAGCATGTTGTTTAAGAAAGCATTTGAATTAAAAATGATAATAAAAAAAATCGTCATGAATTCTTCACTGAAATCGAAACCTTCCTCACTGACATATATCACAAATCATTAGAGGAAAACAACTTCTTTCCTGGAAAATAGTGAAGGTCTCTACAATTTTCAAGAAACTAGACTGAAGTGATTCCAAACGTATTCCTTAACGTCCAACTGTAGTAGTGTTCTGTGGCATGTTACATGGTCGAAAGTTATGAAATTCCCATTCGAAAACCAGTTAAAATGCCGGCCCTGGCAGTGTAGTGGCTAGCGCGTTGGCTTCCCATTGCAAGGGCCGCCGGTTCGAGTCCGGCCTCGGGCAAGGGTGGTTTTAATAAGTGTTGTGTTCGTCTTGTGTTATCCTCGCTGTAGTGTCCACAATATCATAGTGAAATTCTGATACAGCAGTTGCAACGTAAACAAATTGGAGCTGGCTAAATGGTTGAAAAGACCGAAGGCCATATTTTTAAAAAAAAAAAAAAGAAAAAAGAAAACCCAGTTAATTGAACCAAACATCAGGTGGGGCAGGGTGGGTCGCCTTCCCCATCCTGACTCCTTGCCTCATGTAATCGATCGAGAAATATATGGTAATAAAATATCCCTCTTATAATATTTAATTTACATTTTGAAAAGGAAGCACGGTGCCTTAGTTCACGGTCAGAGTGAATGAGTACTCTGACAAGTCGGTGGTCGTACGTACTCGTGCGTTTTGATCGCAGTTTTACCAAACACTACAAAGTAACTTTGAAAAAAAAACTTTTGTCAAAATTTCGCCAGACTAGTGTTTAAGTAAGTTAAGAGAGTTTTTTTTTTTCAGGTATAACCGTTTTCAACAATCATTTTTATTAAATTTCCTTATTCCTTATTTCCTCTACTCTGAAGCTAATCCTGGCTACGCCCCCGGAACCGAAACAACACTGATTACGGAAGAAAAGAAGATATGAAACACAGCTATACTATGTTCAGATAGGAAAGGCGGGTCAAGGTCACTGTACTCTATCCATACCCCTCTATCCCAGCCCCTACAGGCGAAGGGGTAACAGCTGCCGTCCATGCGCAATCATCATCACAACGTATGTGGTACAATATGTTGCATCTAATTTCATGATTTCTTCAGTAAAATCGAATATTTAACCTATTTGTCGTGAAGGAAATGAGTGAATCGTATGTGAAAGAAATTTCGTGTTTACCAACTACAATTTCAAATGTTAATAAAGAAAAAAATTATTTACATATCAATGAATAAACTTCCCGCTCCAAGTCATTATTGTTAGTTTTTAAGTTGCGCAAAACATTTCGAGGACTAAATCCAATTTTTAGATGTGTTTCCCAGTGGAAGTTTACTCTCGAAACACGTCGTTTAAATTTTGATATGTAAGTGATATTGACTCGAAGCGATAGTTTCTGTTTATAGAAATCGTTTACATAAACCAGGTATGGGCAACCTTTTCTTAGCTGAGGGCAGAATTTCGGAACTTAATCAGGTCGCGGGCCGTAGGTAAGAAATAGTAGGTAGTAGGGTGGTTGGTAAAATCTCTCACGAAATATCATCGGGGGGGGGGGGGGGGGGTGGCGACGGAAATCTCACGTGAGATTTTGTGAACTTTAATTGACTGTAGAGCTAAAAAAAAAAAAAAAAAAAAACAACTTAAATACCTATTTACGGGATAAAAACCGTCTTTTCAACGTTTTCGGGATCGCGAGAGCTAAAAAAAAGGCCTCAAAACTTTCCCGCGAAAATCTCACCTCACCGAGGGGGGGGGGGGGGGAATCGGTATTCCGAAAAATCACCTTACCTAAAATGTGGACGCTCCCTTGTGAATAAAAGCCAATGAAAATTCATTTTTATTTATTTATCAGAATTAGAATAGCATAACATACACAAAGTAAATTAACAAAAACAGGTAGAAAAAATCAAATGAAGTTTAATGAGAGACTTGAGTTTGAAGCTGAGAAATAAGATCATCGATATTGGGGTCAATAGCACTAGTACAGAGGCGCAAAGTGTTTTCTAAATTAACATCTGTAAGTCGAGTACGATGCTTATTTTTATTAATTTTCATGATTGAAAAAAGCTGCTCACATTTATACGTGCTTCCAAATGTGCAAATCATTTTTCGTGCGAAAACTCTCAGCTGTGGATATTTCTCTTCGGAAAGGTATGTTCTGTAAAATTCACTTAGTTCAACATCATCAAATTTAGACTTCAGATATAAGTCTTCTTGAAGCTCGATCAACTCCATTTGTAGGTGAAGCGGAGCATCTTCCACATTACACTTACACGGATTTGCAAAAAGATTGAAAGTGCTGTCCATATTCTTAAAATCGGAAAACCGATCATTGAATTGCTCTGACAATAGTTTTAGTTCTTCAGCATAGCGACCGTATTCAATGTTTACATTACTGGATAATGTTAAAAAATGAAAACAGTTTTTATTTCTCATTTGTGTTTCCCAGAAGTTAACCTTTTTTTGAAAAGCTTTAAGATGACTGTACAGCTGATTTACCAATTGCCCTTGTTTTTGAAGCTTCAAGTTCAACTCGTTTAAGTGTCCTGTGATGTCCACCAGGAAAGCCAAGTCACAAAGCCATGTAGGATCACAAATTTGCGGTAGTGATTTCTCTTTCATTTCCATAAAATCAGCTATTTATTTTCTGAGGTCATAAAATGTTTTAAGCATTTTACCTTTGCTAAGCCACCTTACTTCGCAATAGTATGTCACATCATCGTGCTGTGAAGAGAGATCATCCAAAATGTTTTAAACTGGCGATGGTTAAGACCGCGGGATCTAATGAAATTGATGGTATTTATTACCACATCCATAACGTTCTTCAGTCGAATGGACTTAGAGCACAAGTTTTGTTGGTGAATAATGCAGTACAGAATTATTAACTCACATTCTTGCACATTCATAGTGGTTGCTCTTTCCTTCAGAATTCCGACAAAACCTTTTCGTGAACCGACCATCGAAGGCGCACCATCTGTACACACTCCCAACTAATTTATACCACTGCAAACCATATTGCTCAAAAGTACATTGCACCTCGGCAAAAATATCTTTTCCAGTAGTGGTCCCTTGTAGCGGCCGTAAAGCCAGTAGTTCCTCTGTCACTAGAAATTGTTCATCAATACCTCGTATAAAAATAGCTAACTGGGCTGTGTCAGATAAATCTGTGCTCTCGTCCAGAGCAATAGAAAATGCTTGAAAACCAGCTAATCTGTCAGTCACTGTGTTTTTGATATCACTAGCCATCATATCTATACGTCGAACTACAGTACGTCGCGATAAGCTCACTTTCTCAAACACTGTCTTTTTTTCTGGGCACAAAAGTTCTGCAACATCTACTAGGCACTCCTTAACAAATTCTCCATCAGAAAAGGACTTCGATGTTTTCGCTATTTTATAACTAACTATAAAACTAGCTTTAACAACACTGTCTAGATTTGATCTTTGTGAATGGAACATTTGTTGCTGTTTCCCTAAATCGGTAATGAGTTTTTTTATTTTCTCCTTTCTTAATTGACCTGTAAGTAAATTATATTGAGCGAAATGCTTGCTGGAGTAATGCCGCTTCATATTGTATTCTTTTAAAACGGAAATTGTTTCACTGCACAACAAGCACATAGGTTTACCACTGTGCATGATAAAAAAGTATTCATAAGTCCATTTGTCTTGGAATTGACGACACTCTGTATCCACTTTCCGCCTTTTTTAAACCAGACATCTTGATAGATTGTTGACACGTTCGCTGTACGGTTTACGTATTACCCGCAATAAGCAACTAGAACACACTCGATCGTACGCGAATATGCCGTGCAAGCGGTCAAAGTTGACTGAAGGATGAAAACATGCCGAGCAGCTAGCGGCGAAGATCAAAGGCGCGGTCGCGACAGTTGTTTCAACAATGTGAAACAGAAGCATTGTTAGTAATGAGTCAGCGCATGCCGAACTAACAGTCGCGTTTGAAGCGCTTAGGGCCCTATTACACTAGGCGACTTGGCGGCGCAACCAGCCGCACCACTGGTGTCTCTGTTGGCGACGCAACCAGGATTCTGGTGGCGCCGCGCCGCCAGCCAGCCACTCGCACAACCGAGCAGTCATTTTCTGTTATCCTCGCATTGTACGCGAATTGTGTAGTTCAATATCTCCAGTGAACTACAGAATGTCACTGTGGAAATGAGTGGAAGTGAAAGTGTAGAGAAGACAAAGGGGTAAAGCAAGAAGAATTTCTCATTTTCGTATATTTCCCGGTAATATCAACCTTTGCTAAGTACAATGATTAAAATAAAGACGATTTAGACATTCTTAAGTAATTGAAAAACTTGTTGTCGTCTGAATACAGTTTAATTGCGATGGAGCTAACACTCCGGTAGCAATTTGCACATTTACAGCACTCTCTTCACCCTCCTCCTTTCCTCCAATGAGTCCCAATCCAGCTCCTGTATCATATCAGTTACTGACTGGGTCCTGCGATAATTTCCACAAACAAATCTAGCTGCTCTTCTTTGCAAACTTTCCAACTCCTGTATTTGATCCTCAAAATGTGGTCCCAAACTACACCACCATATTCAACAAATGATCTGACCAAAGTTTTGTAACCCAACTCCCTAACTTCTCTGTTACATCCTCTCATCACCCTCTTCAGCAAATGAAGGATTTTTAACCTTTTTCTACCACCTGCCCATTTGAGTTTGTCAAACGTTATGCAAAGAATTTACACTTTATCAAGCAAATCTGACCCCACTCTGTAATCATAATTAACCTTTAGATCTATTTATCTTTGTATCTTATAAGCCGACTCTTCTTGGCATTTATCTTCATTCCATGCTGACCTACCCATTTAGATATTCTATCCAGATCATCCTCCAACTGTTCAGTCTTCACCTGTTTTTATCCTATTGTATACCATTGTATCATTTGCAAAATACCTAGATTCTGACCGTAACACAGTCATTCATTAGAATAATGAACAGCAACTCCCATATTTACTTCCAATTCTCTTGATAATGTATTTCCTACTCTAACCCTTTGCTTTCTAACTTTTAAGAATTCCTGTGCCCAGCAAGTAACTTTTTCATCCAATTCAATACCTTTGAGTTTATTTAAAACCATTCTATGGCTCACTCTGTCAAATGCCTTAGAAAGATCTAGTGCCACACTATCAACTTGGCCTCCCATTTCAAATTCATTTGAAATATCTTGCACTACCTGAGATTCAAATGAATATCCTTGCCTATCTGAAAACTAGTTTCGTTCTTCACAGACATTTCTGATATAGTTGCATATCAATCTCTCAATCATTCTGCCCATCACTGATGACAAACTAATTGGCCAGGAATTTTCACCATTTTTTTAACCCTTCCTTTATGAACTGGTACTACTATCGGTCTTTTCCAATCCTTTGGTAAGCAGCAAGTCTCCAAACTCGTTTTAAACAAAATTTTAAGGTAAGGTACAATATCCTATCCCACAATCTTTAATAAATCTGTAGTAATATTACCTACACCAGTTTTAGCTTTCTGAGTTACTTCGCAATTTCCTGAGAATTTATTTCAAATTTTGTAGGTTCGTCATTTATAATCTCCTCCGATTCATTCCTTCCCATCACAGGATGACTGTCCCTAGTTGTCTCACCAAACCTGACACTCAGTATCTCTGCAATTTTAAATTGTAAAGTAGGAAGGGGCATATGAACAGTAGACTGAACGCGTGGTGGCGAGTCTGGCGGCGCCACCTGGTGGCCTAGTGTAATAAGCTACGTAAGATACAATGCCCCGCCACGACTCTCGGCCACCAGTGGTTGCCGGCCTGGTGGCCGGGCAGGGCAGCCAGCCGGCCGCCAGTTTCTGGCGGCGCCACTGGCTGCCCTAGTGTAATAAGCTCCATAAGACACTGTGCCCAGCGACGAGCAGAGCCACCAGTGGCCCGGCTGGTTGCGCCGCCAAGTCGCCTAGTGTAATAAGGCCCTAAAGGTCATCGGGAGGCTTCCTGAATGTTTACCATTTGTCTCTTTCTAACGATATTTCTCGATTTTAGTCTTTATGATTTGAATAAATACATTTTTTTTTGCACGTTACTTGAACTTACTGAATCTCTCGCGGGCCGGATTGAAGCTGGCGGCGGGCCGGATCCGGCCCGCGGGCCGGGGGTTGCCCATATATGACATAAACAATAACCGGATTTCACACAAGTGCATAATGTATGCAGTATATATAGCTGAAGCAGAGTAAGAAATGACTTACCAAGCAGGAACTTCACAGCACGCTGTCTGTATCTTCACTGTGGCTTTCACTGGATCTATCATCGGTCTCCTCACGCAAATTTATTATAATTTTTTCGACACGTTCATCTCGTAGTCCATTCTTCTTCTTGCACACCTTCTGCATGACGAACACATTTCTTCCAGTCACGTGACTTATGACATCCTCCAGTAATTTTCTGACATCTTTCATATTACAAGTAGAATTTTTATCCTTTTATTTGAGCCCATATAAGCTCAATCGGATTGTACTGGTAATGGTATGGTGGAAGCCGTACAACTTCGTGTCCCATTTCTAAAGCCAATTCATCAAGCTCATATTTCCTGTACAAACTGCTGTGCTGCTTAACCAAAGCAAGCAACTCTGCTACAATATGTGATGGATAATGTGGTATGCCCTTTTCTTGAAGCTATGACACAATTTCAGCTTTTCTTGAGTTAGTGGTGGGAATGTTTTCTTTGTATTTTGAATGGTAACTTGCATTATCCATTACGAGAACACACCCTTCTTCCAGACTCTTAAGCAAGTTAGAAAACCATTCTCTGAACACTTCACTATTCATTTCTTGGTGATAGTCGCCAGAACTTTTAGACTGAAACACTAAACTAGCCCCTTCAATGAATCCATGAGTTGCTGACCCAGCATGGCAAACGATTAATCGAGAACCTTTACCTACAGGAATCCTGAGGCCACCATTGAGTTTAGAATGTTTCCAAATAAACTGCCTTGCGTGATTTGATTTATCCACGTCTCGTCAAGGTAGATGACAGGTCGAAGAGGATGTTCCTTGCTTAAACCGTGCATTTTTCTGAAAAATGAGGCCCTTGCTGAAACAATGTCTGTCCTTTCCATCAGAAATCGTCTACCGACATTACATTTTCTGTATTTGAAGTCGAGTGCTTTTAATAACTTAGGCAGAGAAGTGACGCCTCCAGTGTAATTAATTTTCTCTTTCAGTACATCAGTAAATTTCCGTAAGGTAGGATATTCACCTCGATCATAAAATTTTAGAACGGAACGTCGAATTACATCTTTTTGAAAGTCATCAATCTCCGTGACCGGTTTTTTCTCGGTGAATGTTTTTCTTTGGAGAAGAAAAGGATGGCCCTGGAACACTCAGCTGGGCTTCGCGACAAACACGCTGCACTGTTCGTAACGATACGCCTCTGCCGTAATTTTTGCGGTTCCCTAAAAAGTATATTAACATTCTCTTCAGAGTTTTCTAACCATTTAAAAAAATTATACACGTCAAAATAATTGTTTTTGACTGTCGCCTAATGTAACAACGAGCTGATGCCATTTCACTTACAGAGTTTAATAACGGTATATTGAATAACACGACAATACTGTGCTATGCGACACTGCCTCCTGCTCGGAGGGGAAGGCAACTGGAGAGGGTGGTGAGGTAGGGCGCGGGGCGAGGGGCACTTGACCTTGACGCGCCAGGTGAGAGCGAACATAGTATAGCCACATTTTCTCATTTAAAAGTTATTGATTCAGATCCGAAGGAGATGTAATTATTTTAGAATTCCAGCAAGCTATCGACACTGTGCCATGCAACAGAATCTTAATAATAATTCCCTGTGGTCGTAATGACCTGGTGACAGAGTTTCTGTTGGCTGCGCATTCCGCTCCTGCCGTAGCTGCCTAAAGCTAACCCGGTAATCCTACCAGGTATAGGGGACCTACAGTTTTACGCGTAATCCGAACCATGGAACCGTTCTGGAGTATTTCACATTACACAGCAAGCTGTGCCAAAGTTGAAGGTCTGGTTAAGGACCTATAAAAATCCTCGCCAAGACAAGAATTCAAACAGAGAACCTTTAGATCGCGTCAGACACCTTACCCACTGAGTCACCAAACCGCTATCCAATCTTAATGAAGATACATGCATGTGTGGTATCTCTCAACAGATTTGTGGATGGATACGTGATTTTCTGACTGGTCGGTGGCAATATGTTGTTATTAATGGTAAGGCATATATCACATCGAAGGTCCGACAAGTGTAATAGGACCATTTCTTTCCTTAATGTTCATAAACGGTCTTGAAACGACGTTAATAGCAATCTGAGATTGTTTGGTGAAGATGAATATCTGCGGTGCTTCTGCTATTTTTTTTTTTTTTTTTTTTTTTTGTAAGTGCTTTACGTCTCTTTTTAACATCGAGGTCTTTAGAGACGGGAAAGGATGGGGGGCAAGGATGGGGGCAAGGAATGGGAAGGAATTCGGCCATGGCCTTTTGAAGGAAGCATCCCGGCATTTGCCTGGAGTGATTTGGGGAAACCATGGAAAACCCAAATCTGGATGCCCGGACGGGGATTCGAACCGCCGTCCTCCCGAATGCGAGGCGAGAACGCTAACCGTTACACCGCCCCGCTCGGTCTTCTGCTATTATGATCCTGTGTGCGGAAAACTAAGATTTTTGTGTTATGATTCGAATCCTCGTCCTCTTAGATAACACAATGGTTTGTTGGACCTTGCAGAACTAGCGCACTAAGCCAGTGTTTTGAAGGTAAGGCGCATAATTCCTTTGCGCTGGAACCTTCACATTAATGTAGGCCTGCTAGAAGGCCGTGTTTATCATGGGGATTCACCGCGGACGAAAAATTCCGGTGTTTATGCGCGTCTCGAACGAAGAAGTCCAGTATTCTGTGCTCAGGTTTTCGGATACAACGTTTTTTCATTTGCTACGCAGCCGCCGGTTATTGTGGGCCCACGCCGCCACAGCAAACTGACCCACATTAGGATTTCTATGTCTCAATGACATCATGTGAACTGCATACGGCACTTTGTCTAACCAGTGCAGGTGGCTATAATACAACGCTTGCTTATTATCGTCGCCTAACACAATATAACAACCTCACAGTACACATAAGGTGAGATGAGATAACCTAACCTGAACTTACTGTAACCTACTATGACAAGCAATTTAACAGCCCACATTAAACTAAGTTTAATACAAGTTTCTTCTACTTACTGATAGTAGTAGTTTTGCTTATGCCTTGCTACGGTAATGTTGGCTTCGGTATGCATACTGCAACATTGAGTTGTATGATGCAAATATCTATAGATGTTATTCTTTGCACAGCCTTATGATGCTAAAGTGACGTGTGTGGTGAGGGGCTTGGCAGAAACTTATTTTTGTCCAAATAGTACACATTTCTGTGGTATGTTGGGTTGATGAGCACACATCACGAGGACGGCAACGAGTTCAGTGATGCACGCAAATGTGCTGATTGTGGTAGTTTCAGCTACACCATGGTGTGTTAATGTTGGCTCCTGTCATTGTGTCAGTTTGTGTAATGTTTAGACCTTTGATCGATAACATCTGTAATTTTTATCCTTTTGGTGGATGTTCCCCGCTGGTGACTGGACATTAACAGTTCAAAGACAATAACAGTTTTTTGATATATTTCACAAGTTTTCATGGCTTTTTTTATCTATTTTGTGCATTTTCAGAACTTTTTAATGAAATTTATGGAAAGTGGCACATACTGACTTATATCCAACACAATTTATGACTCAACAATTCCATTACAATTTGGTCTTAAGACTTGTATGTAGGTGATGAATCAATATGCCATAATTTGATAAATGAATTTTTTAATGCAAGGTGTGTGAAATAAAACAAAGTAAGTCCCGTAAAATGTGTTTTTACTTATACTTTTTCCATGTATATAGTATCACAAACATCATATCCAGGATCATAATTCTTATTTACTATACAGTATTATCAACATCATCCAATACTAGTAAAATTTTGTATTCAATTATTTCATGTATAAGTAGTGTATACTCCAATGATAAAATTGAGTGCTATGTCACTTGAGTCACATAAACGTTATTACTAAGTACACTTAACAGTTGTTGAACCTTAGCCATACGATAGTCACGTAGCACTTTATTGGGTAAGATGCTCACAAACTCCTAGTAATATGTTGCAACTTGCACCACGTCTTTTTGATGATCAAGGTGCCAGTCACTGCAGGCTGAACGTCGACGATATTTAGTCATGTCGATTTTCTGAAGAACACACAGCTGGCAGGATAGTTATTGCGATAAACACATACAGTTTTTAATCCAGCCACCATTCGGCAGGAGACACAGTGCTCGCCGAGAGAAACATCGGCCTGGACGCTGGTTGTGTTGAATAAATCGCAAATTACGTCCAACACTTGGATCAGGACTTTCCATTCTCCATAAGTTAGTGTAACTTTGGTGCTGTGCTCCACCTTTTCTAGCACCATTACCGGTTCAAAATCGTGCTTGGAGGATAAACCTACCATCAAACGTTTTGAATCACCAGCGTTGAGGTGATACACCGACGAGAACAAAAGTACCTGACGGGCTAGGTCTGAAACACTGACGCTAGCAGGCCGGTTGGGAAGAGTATTTGCGTCCTGCTTGTTCGAGTGGTGGGAGTGAAGCTGTTGTATCCTGGACACATGCCCCAATACCCATCAACGGCTCGTGCTGTGGGATGAGGGGTGGAGTAGAATTAAACCAGTTAATTCCGTTTGTGGAAGACCATTCATCAATATGGCATCAGATGTAAGTCGCATGCAGTGAACCTAGCAACATGGGTCTATCGGTTGTCGTTATACTTGAAGACTATTTTGTCAACGGAAATGTGACTTATTTCGTGGAGGAAACTAATGTAACTTTTACAAGTTTCAACACAGGTGGTCAATGATAGAGAATGAAATCAATATTCTGTCTACGAAAATATACCTAAAGTGAAGTGGACTACACTTAATGGTTCCTTGAGGTTTATTACTATGTACACAAAACACTGGTAAACAATAACAAATGTGGTACAGTTAGCGGATGACCGTCGAGAAATTTAGCCTGGTCCTGATCCGGGGTAGAGAGAGACGGCTTCTACTTCTCGCGAACTTCCGGTGGTCTTCTGTAGTTGAAGCTGGTTCCGCGGTCAGGCCGGAACTGGCGGTGGAGCGGCCGGCTACGCTTATATAGGCGGCCTGGCGCAGGAATTCCGTTGTGTGGTAGTACGGCGACCTCTGTAAGAAATAGTCCCACTTAGCTTCTAGATGATTCTATTTGTTTTCCTGGTTTGTTTTGATGTCTCTGCGCCTGTTTGGAGTCGTATATGTATCCCGGCGTGCAGGCGCGTTGTGTGTGAGGTCTGCCTGGCAGGGGCCTTTACTGGCAGACTGAACATACCTCCCTCCCGGGGGGGGGGAGGGGGGGAAGCGATGTCTGCGACGTCTGCGAGGTCGTCTGCCGCGGCGCCCTGGAGCAGACTATGAAGGCTACCTCCAGGGGAGTACGGAGCTGTTCCCCTGGCGATGCGTGCCGACCTGCGTCGTGGTGCAGGTTGTGGTGGAGGTACTTGTGGAGCTAACGGCATCGGTTCGTCGGCGTCGATGGCCGGGGGCTGTACGGGGGGCGCTGAAGATGGTCCCCGCAGGTGGTCGAGAGGCTGCGGCTGAAGGGTGTCGGAGCGACCGACAGGTTGTGGCGTCGTTGGTGGCACTGTAACTGTCCCTGAGCAACGGTTAGACGGCAGGAGTGGTGGAGGTGGCAGGGAAGGAGAGGAAGAAGTGGATGGCCGTGCCGTGGTGGAAGAGGACGGTGCCGTGGGGTAGCGGGGACGTAGTTGGTTTCGATGGCGTCGCACTATCCGGCCATCCAGGCTGACGTCGAACAGTTGGCGGCCCCGGGGCCGCTGGATGACCCCCGGAAGCCAACCGGCCCGGGAGCCAAACCCGCGGGCCCAGACTAGGGAGCCCGGGGTGAAACGGAATGGGCCCGAAGGTACCTGTACTTTGGGCGGGGGTAAGAGGAGATGGAGGAGAGTGCGAGGTTGGCGGCCATGTAGCAATTCCGCCGGGCTTTTGGCCCCCACTGGAGTGGTTCGATAGGAACTGAGGAAGAGTGTCAATGCCTCTTCGAGTTTGTGACTTGTGGTGTATTTGGTCATTTGGGTTTTGAATGTTCTGACTAGCCGTTCCGCCTCCCCGTTAGATTGGGGGTGGAAGGGCGGGGTGAGGAGGTGTTGGATATTGTTGGCGGTACAGAAGGATAGGAATTCCCGACTTCGAAATTGCGGTCCGTTATCTGTGACGATAGCGTATGGTAATCCTTCGATGGAAAAGATCTTCGTGAGGGCTGAAATGGTGACCTCTGTATTGATTGTGGAGCAACGGACGACATATGGGAAGTGGGAAAAGGCATCCGTCACTAGGAGCCACTGGTGGCCTAGGAATGGGCCAGCGAAGTCGAGGTGAATGCGTTCCCAGGGTCCGGACGGTGCCGGCCAGGAAAGGAACTTTTGAGGGGGGCGGGGCAGTTGTTGGGCACAGATGGTACAGCGCCGCACCATCTTCGTGACATCCGTGGTAAGGCCGATCCAGAATACATGGCGTCTGGCAAGGGATTTGGTGCGGGCAATTCCCCAGTGTCCTTGGTGGAGAGTTTGGAGGATTGTCGGTTGTAGGGATCTCGGAACGACGACCCTCGGGGTGGAATTTGGTTCTGTGCGGAGGAGCACTCCCTCTACTACTGAGAGCTGGTGGCGGATGGAGTAGTAGAACTTGAGGTCTTGATGATGGCGTGGAGGGGAACGTGTTTGCCACCCGTGTTGGATGTGGTGTCGGATGACACGGAGGAGGGGGTCCTCCCCTGTGGCTGCCGCGACTTTTGAGGCCGTGACTGGAAATGTCTTCAGTGCTTCTTGTATGTCATCGTCGATCTGGAACACCAGAAGTTCCGACTTGTCGAAGGCAAGGTCTGGTCCCTGCGGTAGTCTGGATAAGGCGTCTGCATTGGCATGCCTGGAGGTGGTACGGAAATGCATGGTATATCTGAACTGGGACAGGAATAGTGCCCAACGCTGGATGCGGTGGGATGTTTTGGTAGGCAGACGTGTGGACGGATCAAATAGTGATAGGAGTGGCTTGTGGTCGGTAATGAGATGAAAAGAAATCAGATATAAAAGGGAATAGAATTTGGAGCAGGCAAAAACAATAGCTAGCGCCTCTTTCTCGATTTGAGAATATTTAAGCTGAGCAGCCGATAGGGCTTTGGAGATGTAGGCTACGGGGCGTTCCGTGCCATCTGGTAATTTATGAGACAGAACTGCCCCCACACCGTAATCGGATGCATCTGTGGCAAGTATCAAGGGGAGGTTTGGAGTGTATGGCATGAGGCATGCTGCGGACTTGAGCTGCTGTTTAAGGGTGTGGAATGCGGTCTCGCAAGCTGGGGTCCAACGGAACGGGACATTCTTGCGACAGAGGTGGTACAGGGGTGCTGCCACTTGTGCTGCTGAGGGTATAAATTTTCTGTAGTATGAAATCTTGCCTAAAAAAGATTTCAACTGATGTAGATCCTGAGGCCGAGGTAAGTTGGAAATAGCGTCCACATAGGAAAATGCTGGGGAGATGCCTTCCTGAGCGATGATGTGACCCAGGTAGGAAATGGATTGTTGAAAAAAT
This sequence comes from Vandiemenella viatica, assembly GCA_031002005.1. Classification (NCBI taxonomy): domain Eukaryota; kingdom Metazoa; phylum Arthropoda; class Insecta; order Orthoptera; family Morabidae; genus Vandiemenella; species Vandiemenella viatica. The sequence goes on along the minus strand of JARYHS010008074.1, from coordinate 154,464,612 downwards.
TGACACTTGGAAAGGTTGCATTTTAATCCTGCTGCACGGAGGCGGAGGAAGAGTAGGCGGAGGTTGGTCATGTGTTCGGCAGCGGAGGGTCCCGTGACGACTATGTCGTCGAGATAGTTGATGCATCCCGGAATATCCTGGAGAAGTTGTTCGAGATACCGTTGAAAAATCGCTGGAGCACTGGCCAAGCCGAACATGAGCCGGTTGAGTTGGAAGAGGCCAGAGGGAGTGTTGATGACTGTGTATTGTCGGGACTGGATATCCAAAGGGATTTGAAGGTATGCTTCTGCCAGGTCAATTTTTGTAAAGTAGGTACCTCCTGCCTAGTTTACGGAAGAGGTCGTCCGGTCTCGGAAGTGGATAGTCGTCTACCAGCAGATGCGGGTTGACGGTGGTCTTAAAGTCACCACAGAGACGTAAGCGGCGTCCTGGCTTCTGAACTATGACCAACGGCGTGGCCCAGGGGCTGAACCGCACCGGCTGGAGGATCCCTTCGTCTTGGAGACGTTGAAGTTCTTCCTGAAGTGGTTGTTGAAGCGCTACGGGTACCTGGCGTGCCCGGAAGTATCGAGGCCGTACGTCCGGCCGGAGTTGGAGTGATGCTTCGAAGTCCTTTGCACAGCCGACGCCTGGTGAGAACAGGTCCTGAAACTCGGTGCAAAGGGCGTCCACTTCAGGAAAAGGAACATGCTGAGATACGAGGTGTATGTTATCCTCAATTGAAAATCCGAATAAGCGGAAAGCGTCCAGTCCAAATAAGTCTGCTGTGAGAGAACTGTTAACTACTAAAAAGGGGACTGAACGATGTACAGACTTATACATGACGTTTGCTGTGAATTGTCCCAGGAGTGCTATTTCCTGTTTGTTGTATGTCAGGAGGCGCTTGGGGGCCGGCGAGAGGGGGGGCGAGCCAATTTGCACATAAGTAGTATAATTAAGCAATGAGACTGCTGCTCCTGTGTCGACTTGTAGGCGCAGGGGCTTGCCATTGACCGTAACGTCAATAAAAAGTTTGGATGCTGTGGAAGTGTCTACCTGATTGATATCCATAGGTGCGCCGCTCAACCTGTCTTGGTAAGACCCTGGGCGGCGAGAGCCGGGATTGGCATTGGTGGTGTTGGTGCGGCAGACGGACGCCAGGTGTCCTTCCTTGCCGCAACGTGAGCATTCAGCCCAACGATCCGGACAATTTTCCCTCTCATGTGCTGAATAACAGGCGGGGCAGGAGGGTAGGCGGAGCGGGCTGCGGCGTCGGCGCTGCGGGATCCGCTGCTGCTGCCGAGACTTGGTGCCCCTGCCGGAACGGGCCGGTTCGATGTCCTTCTGAGGAAGCGGTCCCCGGTTGTGGTGTCGGGAGGAGCGCGACTGGGAGCTCTGGATGGCGGCGACGTCCTGTGTGTCCTCTACGTCGGTTCGGATTGCGGCCACATCCGCCCAGGACTCCAGGCGGCGATCTGCGGCCGTAGATATTTCGAATTTGTAGGCAAGTTCGATGACCTGCTCCAGGGATGGGTCCTCTAACTTGAGGGCGTCATGCCGGAGTGCGGCATCTGGTGCAGCCTGTATGATGTGATCACGCACCATGTCGTCGGCGTAGGATTCGTGGGAACAACGAGTTTGAAACTTACATTTTCTGCTAAGGCCTTGGAGTTCGGCCGCCCACTGGCGATACGTCTGATCGGGCTTCTTCCGGCATTGATAGAATTCGACGCGGGCCGCGACGACATGGTACCGGCGTCTGTAGTATGCATTCAGTGTCGTACAGATGGTCGTGAAGGTGAGGGTGTCGGGGTCTTGTGGCTGAAGTTTGGTGAGCAAGACATACATCTTCGATTGGTTCCAGGAAAGGAAATATGCACGCTGGTCTTCTTCTTTGGATATGTGATGAATTGCGAAGTGTTGTTTTATGCGCTTCTCGTAGGTCTCCCATTCTTCGACGTCGTCGTTGAATGCTGGGAACGGAGGCGGGGCCGTGGGTTGGCGGAGATTCCTGACTTCCGCAATCAGTTGTCTCTGAGATTCGAAGAACTGATGTAGAAGTCCTTGGAGGAACTGTTGCCATTCCGTAGGTGCTGCTGGCGTAGCCATGATGGTCGAGAGTTCTTATCCCAACCTTGTCGCCACTGAAGTGAACTACACTTAATGGTTCCTTGAGGTTTATTACTATGTACACAAAACACTGGTAAACAATAACAAATGTGGTACAGTTAGCGGATGACCGTCGAGAAATTTAGCCTGGTCCTGATCCGGGGTAGAGAGAGACGGCTTCTACTTCTCGCGAACTTCCGGTGGTCTTCTGTAGTTGAAGCTGGTTCCGCGGTCAGGCCGGAACTGGCGGTGGAGCGGCCGGCTACGCTTATATAGGCGGCCCTGGCGCAGGAATTCCGTTGTGTGGTAGTACGGCGACCTCTGTAAGAAATAGTCCCACTTAGCTTCTAGATGATTCTATTTGTTTTCCTGGTTTGTTTTGATGTCTCTGCGCCTGTTTGGAGTCGTATATGTATCCCGGCGTGCAGGCGCGTTGTGTGTGAGGTCTGCCTGGCAGGGGCCTTTACTGGCAGACTGAACATAAAGTTTGATATTTTTGGGGGTCCACCCACGAAGCTGGATAACTTTGATAAATTCTGAATGTGATACAGATGATGGGTTCAGGAGAGATTAATTTTCGCAATCTGAGCAGCAATTGGTTACACATACAGTGTCGCGACAATCAGTAGCTGTGGAGAGAATTATCTGAATAATACATGATGTACCGTCAGTGAGCCTGCTGAATATCTGTTCTGGGAGCTTTATAACAATGATTCATAATTCTATGGAACCAAACTCATTTTGATAAGAGGCAACTTCTTAACGGTTTTTCATGGTTCTAATTAACTCGACGCCGATGTAAGATCTTTAAATGAACCAGACATCGAGCAATAAATTCTACATTAAGGCCTCACGTCTCTCTATGCTCCTTTCAGTTCCGCATGATTTCGATCACTTTCTTAAATTTTGAGAATGTTGAAGTAATGTTTCGCCAGACACTTTTCGTTGCCAAACACGTAATCAAAAACGTCCAGGTACTAAGACGGACTCAAACTGGTGACCCCTGCAACGCAAAGCAGGCACACCACCCTTACACTGCCGCGGTTTTTTTGGTGCCAGAGGCAGGCTCCGAAACGTCGCTTTGTATTTTTACTGACGCACTATCCCGGTGGAAAGCTCGAGAAGATTTTACGCAACTGACTCATCGAGAAAGCCTACATTCTTTCAAACTAAATTTTGTTTCGTTCCTGTTCTTTGTTTGGAAGTTATTCATATGTAAATTTCACCGATTTTATCTCCTGCTTACTGCCTTATGATCATCAAAACTCTAAAATACTTCCCGCAGCTGAAATTCTGTACACAGAGTTTTATTCCAAAATCATAAAAAAAAGTCTGAAATGGTGTAGTTCCTTATGCATACCACATATCTAACCCAACCGCTTTCTACCCTAATATCTTTAAACGCCACAGATTTTTACTATTGATGGAGCTTACTTAGTTTAACTTAGGAGTAAAATATTTTTCTCTGTTACTTAGTGAAATTCAAAATTTTTAACCCACTACGGCACTCAATCGTCATAATTCCACTGCGCTTCATATGGTCTTAGAAACTGGTAATTTGGTACACACATATGGGACCATCTCCTAATCATTAGAAAAGTTCAGTACTGGTGATTTTACCCGTATTTATCCAGAGGCAACCCCATACATGAAACGTTTTAGCGCATACTTGTAGGTTAATTGCTTTGCTCTGGATAACGCTTCTTCTTTCTTCATCACTTTTTATGAACAGTTTGGGGTCGGCTGACTGCAGTGAGTTTTACTCATCATTAGCATGGTCAAAGTTGCAGCTATGGCTTTACGACCGCTTGCCATACCTGACGCCAAACATTTTATACCTACTGCCGGATCGTACTAAACACTAATGGGGGAAGTGAAGTGTTGCCACCTGTCTGTGAAAAGTGTATGTATGTCAGTGTGTGATAAGTGTATTTTTTGTTTATGAAGTGCGTAGTTTATGAGGCGAAGATTGGGGAAAATCCCAGCATTCGGCTCGACGGCTGCGGAAAAAACCGGCCGGTGCGCGTGGACGGGGGTTCGTGCCCGGTCTGTTGTACAGTACCTACCCGATCCAGCGTGCGATGCCTCAGCGCTCTGAGAGTCCTGGACGACGCTATGTGCCTCACATTTATGTTTTACTTTGTTCCCATGATAAGTTTGAAAGTTACTTGGAAATTACTTGTGGCGCCAGTTAAACCTAAGGCAATCTGCAGTACTCGCCCAGAACGTAGATCCATTCTCAAAGAGCGTGTGCATTGTTGCTATCGGACATGCGAAAATTGATTACTTGAATTCTGAAATGTCCTTATCCACAGATTTCCAAATGAACCGTTACACTTGAGCGTCGACTCAGAATAAGCGATCATCATACAAAATGAAAAACCCCACAAAACAATACTTGTAAAATTAGGCTGTATCTTGGTTGTTTGGTCACATCATGAGATCTTCTTCTGAACAATATCTACATTTTACAGTGAGTATTCACTAACTTCCTGATACAGTGTTTTCCCTACGTGTTATGGAGTGGCTATTTAAACCCGGCTCCTCCTATTTACCAGGTCAGTTATAGGCCATCCAACAAGCTCGATCAATCGCCGCAATTCAACATCATACATTCAGCTCATTGTTACAAAGTGCTGCCGGTGTTTAAATCAAAATTTAGATTTTTTCAAAATAAATTTTTCTATTTCTGATTTTGCCTGTTGCGAACAGCATCGTACTGCAACATAAGAACAAATGACAGGGAAGATATATCTTATCATGATTTGTCTACCAGATAAAACTTGATAACGTGACATTCACGTGCTTATTAAAGGTGATATGCGAGCAGCATCGTACTGAAAATAATCTTTTACGGAAACATAAGAGTTTTGACCTAAGTACAAACGGCAGGGGAGATAATATTTTATCATGATTTGTCTACCAGATAAAACGGGATAACGTCATGTTCACGTGTTTATCAAATGTAGTAAGCTTTGCTCAGTATACAAATCAGAACGTCTTTGCAGCTTTCTCTAAATATAAAGTTAATCAAAATGCCGAAACTGTGCAGTTCTCTGCATAATGAATACGCGAAAGAACAAAATAAAATGAAGCGTCATCAAAACTTTGAGGATTTTGCCTTTAAAGATCTTCAAATGACTATGTAGAAATACTGAAGACGCCAATTATAGAAACATTAATAATTATTACCTGGAGGGCGGGAACCATGTGATCTTAGGTGGCAGTATGATAAATGAAAGAATCTACAAAGTTACGATTAGCGAAACAACTTAGGAACGATCAACAATCGGGCCAAACCATTAACGATCTGACAGTCATCCAATACGGAAACATATGAACCGTATGTAATTAATCCTATTTTCCTCTATCTACGTAGCAGAACAATCGTTTTGTTGATTTTGTCGAATGCTTTAAATATTAAATATTCAAATAAATTGCGATGGAGCGCACGCTCAGGTGGCAAATTTCCCTACACACCTATCTTCTCCCTTTCCTGCACCCACCTACATTTGCCCTCTGCAAATTTTAGCTTTAAATTCTTTCAACGTTTTTGGTAAATTATTCATCATTTCACTTGGTAACTTATTCCAATCCCTGACACCCTTACCCAAAAAAGAGAATCTTCCTACACCCTTGTGCCTGAAATCGAGTGCCAGCGTGTGGTCATGGTCATCTTTTCCTTTCGATGCATTACTTTTCATTCTTGCACCAATATCTTTCTATGCCTCTTCACCAATATACGACTTGTACACTCCCATGACCCTCTTCACTCTCCTCCTGTCTTCCAATGAATCCTATTCCAGCTCTTTTATCATATCTGTTACTGATTGCATTCTGCTGTAATTTCCAGAAACAATTCTAGCAACCCCTTTTTTGCACCCTCTCCAAATCCTGTATTTGATACGCGAAATGTGGGTCCCATACTACACTACCATATTCAAGCAATGGTCTGACCAAAGTTTTGTAACCCAATTCCTTTATTCTCTCCTATATCCCCTCATCACTCTCTCCAACAAGTGCAAAATTTTGAAACCTTTTCTTACTACTACCTGACCAATGTATCCTGCCTAGTTAAGCTTGTTATTAAATGTAAAGCCAAGATATTTACATTTCAACAAGAAATTTTTTCCCCACCTTATAATCGTAATCAACCTTAAATTTTTTATTTGTGTATCTAATAAGCTGCCTCTTCTTTGCATTTATCTTCATCCTATGTATACCAACCCAACTAGATATCCTGTTCAGATCACCGTGCAGCTGTGTACAGTCCTCTACCGGTTTGATCCTTTTATATAGCATTATGTCTTCTACAAACAATCTAATTTCTGATAGTAAACAATCAACACAATTATTCATTAGAATAATGAATAGCAATGGTCCCAATACGCTACCCTGTGGCCCTCCTATTTTTTCTTCCATTTCTTTTGATACTGCATTTCCTACCCTAACTTTCTGTTTTCTACCTTTTAAAAATTCTTCTACCAGAAAATCTCTTTCTCATCCACTTCAATAGTTTTTACCTTATTTACTATCATTTCATGGCTCACTCTGTCAAAAGCCTTTGAAAGATCTAGTGCTACACTATCAATTTGGCCTCCCTTGTCCATTTCTTCTGAAATATCTTGCATATATCCCACCAACTGAGATTCGCATGAGTATCCTTGCCTAAAGCCATTTTGCCTACTTGAAAACCACTTACGCTCCTTAATGCCTCTCCTAGGTGTACATTTTCTTTGTAGGTAGTGGAATTAAATTAATGTTTTATTCGAATTTAGCTTTCGTTACACTAAAGTCATACCGAGCCTAGTAATGTCCTTGCCTGACATTTAGGAGGAGGCAGGTTCATATCTACCTTTCATCCATCCGGATTTCTGTTTTCATGGTTTATCGAAATCATATCAGGCGAAATCTTCAAAAGGCCATGGCAGAAATCTTCCCAGTTAATTATCCGTAAGCCTTTAATTACTATGAAAACGAAGACCGAGCGCAGTGGGTTCCACTCGGACGGTGTAGTACCTCACGTCCCGCACCCCTCCACCGACATGTCTTTTCAGGTTGAGAATCTCTACAATTTAAAGGATGTAAGCAATGTTACTGATGTCCCTCAATCATTCGAATTTTTGGTCATCTGGAGGAGGGTTCTACGTGATCGCGAAATTTATCATTAGCGTTAAAGTCCAAAGAAGACCTGATAATTTTTTGTCATATGTTCTGTTTTTACTGCTAGTTTTTTTCTAATAAATCTTATAGTTATCAATAGATTTAAACAAAATTGACTAACATCGTGTATTGGATGAATCATTATGCCTATTATTCGATGAATCTCCTTTGCACTTCTTAATTTATGGAAAGTAAGACTATACAATATTTGTGGCTATAAACCAACGTTTAGTCTGTTGTGATGAAAGGGGACGTCCATTAATTACGTGAGGCGTTTTATCGTATATCTGGACTCCCTCCCTCTTCTCTGCTAAGATTTGATGAGATCTACGGGGATCCTCCACCATTAACGTGAAATCAGTTGAAGGTAGTTCCAGTGGTATCATATAATTGATATTCTCAGACTTCCTTTCCAGTCGGATCTTGTAGTGTAGGTACTATTAAGGCACTGACCTCACGGTAGCTGTGATTGCGGCCTCGCACACTGAGTTTATTGTGTGTAGATACATAGGTGGGCACAGTTAATCGAAAAGTTAACTTCGTTAATCTGCTACTTAAAAAGTTAACTTCGATAATCGTTAAAGCGTTACATTTTTGCAAATTTAACGCAAGTTAAAGTTAACCATCCTACAGTGGAACTGATGTTTATGTATTGCAATAGGTATTACTGCAAGCAATACCAAGTTGCTATGTACCATGATGTGAATCAATAATACATCTACGAAATGCCTTTCTGGAAATTGAGTTTTTACCGGGGTTCAACGTTTTCACCAGCTTCTCTTTTTTCTTTTTAAAACTGCTTAACGTCTCTTAACAGCGAGGTCTTTAGAGACGGGAAAGGATGTGGGGCAAGGAATGGGAAGGAATTGGACCATGGCCTTTTCAAGGTAGCATCCCGGCATTTGCCTGGAGTGATTTGGGAAACCATGGAAACCCAAATCTGGATGCCCGGACGGGTATTCGAACCGCCGTCCTCCCGAATGCGAGGTGAGAACGCTAACCATTACACCACCACACTCGGTTTACCAGCTTCTCAAAAGTATCGGATGGATTCTTCAACATTTAGTGGAATCATGTTGGCAACGAAAATGTTTGCAATACATCGGTCCACACCAGCTTAAAATTTGTTGGTTCTGGTAGCTATGATGCCAAATTTATTATTGACGTAAACTTTTATCAGCAAATTGCGACGGAAGCAAATCAATTCTGCTGCTATCTACGTAAGAAGAAGCCACAGCACTTAAAGAAGGCTTTGAATTATTTTTATTTTTTTCCCACGAGTTGGCCCTGTTTTTACTTTTTCTACAAACTATTCATATATAGATATATGTATCCTCTACGTTCTTTAAGATTATTAAGGCTGGACACATGTGCCTTGATAGCAGAAAGTTTAGACAAACACAGTTTCGATTAATAAATCAATTTTCTCCCGGTCTTCATTTAAGTGCAACATAATCGCATAAATGTGACCAAGGATTTTTACATTCTCGTTGCTATTGTTAGCATTGCTGCTTTTACTAACTGATTGAAGAGCTAAAGTTTTCATGACGTAATCATGTAACGAATATCAGAATAACTTATTTCACTAACTAACACCAAGCCAATACCAACTAAAAAGTGAAATTTTCCTGGCAGTAAAAAAGATAGATTATAAAAATATTAAAATCAATCACCGATAAAATTAGAAACGAACAGTGAGCGCCGGTTTGAAGGTGTGAAGTAGAAACTCTCGAAAATTCTAGCTTTCCTGTTCACACCCACGCCATGCCTAGCATAATAATTGTATACGCATCACACTCGCACTTCCTATTTATGCGTTCGCAACCCGCCTCGCCGAAAGTACGAGCGTGGCATGGCGCGCAATTCAAACATACCAAAAAACAACTACCAGTGTAACGGACTAAAGTTAACGGTAGTTCAATTTAACGGAAGTTAAGAAGAACGTTAACAATTTATTAGGTTAAGTTAAAAGTTGAATTTTTGCAATTTTTTACCTTCGTTAGTTAACGATTAACGATTTTCTGCCCAGCTGTAGATACTTAGATTGTAATAAACATTCCTGATTTTATGACAAACACAAGGAAGGGACTAGTGCGCGCAAGCAGTGGACCAAATGCCGTAATGTTAGGGAAATATATGTTATATATCTCTATCTAATCTCAAACATTTCCCGCGATAAAGGAAGAAATTAATTTTACAATTTGACAAAAAGTCTATTTTAAATATCCTTTAGAGCTACAGACGGGACGCTAAATATGTAGTGCAGACGAATTAGCCTCCTATTTATTACTTTATTTCATTTTATATATATATATATATATATATATATATTCACAGTCCCATCTTTCCTTCTTGGTAGGGGAAACAGAGGTCCTTCAGGCTTAGATTTCAAACAATCATATTATTTGATTGTCTTTTCAGTTATGAATTAAGAGAAACGACTACACATATGTACTGGAATTGACACCACTGAAGGAAAAATTATGTAAGATATGGCGTGATCCCGTGATATTGGTAGATTTCATAGGTTGAAAGACAATACATTCCTTTTACATTTTTACGTGAAATCTGCTATGGAAAGCTATGATGTCAATTATATTTTCAACTGAAACATGATTGATCGGAGATCTAGAATGACTGGAGTGCATGTAATGTTTTAGAAACCAATATTTTAATATTTTTTTTCAGATTCAGTGCAGAAAAAAATACGAGAATAAAGCTTTGGTTGCCCATTATTTGTTAATTTTCTGTGTTTTACATTAAAATTCTTAAAACACGTGACAGTAATGAGTGATCTGACTGGAGATCGAAAGGCCCGCGAAATCTCACCAAGGGGGGGGGGGGGGGTTCTACGGAAATCTCACGTGAGATTTTGTGGAAAATTTTGTGGACTGTAGGGCTAAAAAAAAGTCTACAAATTGCGCGAAAGTCGATTTTAGGGGGGGGGGGGGGATTTCATCTAAAAGTGGGGTTGTGATCGGATTTTGAAGGGTGAGACCTAAAAAAAAAGGTCTGGACCAGATCTCACCAGAAGGGGGGGAGGGGGGGCTACGAAAATCTGGAGAAACATCTCACGTAATTTATGGATGTTCCCTAATGCCCTCGACGGGGCTTAAGACCCGAAAAAAAAGTCCCCTCTCGATCCCAGTCATTTTTAGGAATTGTTTTGTTCGTCCTAAGTTGCCCATACTGTTGTGCAAACCAGTACTTGAATACGCATATAATTATTAAGTCTTGCAAAAATAAATGTCAGAATATGAACAGAAATTTTCCCGGCTTATAACTGCAATGAAATCTTCACGGGTGTACTACTGGATTTTGTTGTAATAACACGATATTTCGACGACTACCTCCGTCGTCTTTACAGAGCATGGTGGCTGAGCGGTTAGCGCTCTGGCCTCGCATTCGGGAGGACACCGGTTCGAATCTCCGTCCGGGTATCCAGATTTGAGTTTTCCGTGGTTTCCCAAAGCATTACAGAAGAATGCCGGGATGCTTCCTTTAAAAGGCCATGGCCGAACCATTTCCCATTCCTTGTCCTCAGTCCCATCCCGCCTCTAATGACCGCGACGTCGATGAGGCGTAAAGCCATAAGTAAAATAAAAAGTTCGTTGTCTTCCGGTGTGAAAACATTTGACATCTGTCGGTTAGCCGACCAGTACAGATATTTTCGCACCTGAGGAAGACAACGGAGGTAGTCGTCGAAATATCGTGTTGGCACAACTCAATTCGGCGGTACACCCGTGAAGACTTCATTGCAATGTCAGAATCCTTGCTGCTATGTAGTAAGTCGTAGTAATGACTGTACCAGATTTCGTTGGTTAATGTTATTTTTCTCCATGTCACATAAGAAACTGTTAATTCTAGATTAATTACTCCATAGCCAGATACATTAGGATACCTAGCGAAAAAGAGGTGTACCTCTCCCCCCCCCCCCCACCCCTGAATGGATAATTACGACAGAGTTCACAATTTCTTTAGCACCACGCTTGTACGACATTTTTTCACAAATCTAATGGATGACCACCAACAAGAGTTAAATATAAGTTCCAAAAAAGCAAATTTTTAAGTGGAAAGAAACAAAGTTAATACACGCAGTCACTTAGTTACCAAGTTCGACTCAACGTAACAATGTCTGTAAATATTTTAAAAACCGAAACTCTTTCACCATCACTTCTGCCTAGTTTTAAGACGTCCCAACAGTTTTTCCGACACCTGCACTCGTGTAATCCTGTCGTGCATTACCATGGCCGAGAAATGTATAGCACCTAGCTCACAACAGTAGTGTAGGTTTGGGGGAGCGAGTCCACCAGCCCCCTAGTGGTGAATTCGGACCTAATGTTAGCCACGCCCCCTTCTATTGTTCTAATTGGATACATTGTATCATTCTATTGTTCTCTCCCCCTACTATTGCTCTTTCGTCAGGCCAATTGAGTTCACACCTATTCTATTGTTATGCTAATTAGGCCACTTGACTTGAGGGCCACTTGACTAACCTCAGCTTCCCCACCCTAGCACCAGCTGCCCTTGGGGTTCTTTGTTCTATTCTTAAGCTAATGTTAGGCCACTTGAGCTACCCCAACCACACCAGGTGTGTCGCGCCAGCTGCCCTCGCGGTCCTTTGTTCGATTGTTTTTTTGTTCTCCTCCCCTACTATTGTTCTTTTGTCAGGCCACTTGAGCGACCACCTGCTCCCTCTAACCACACCGGGTGTGTCGCACCAGCTGCCCTCGCGGTCCTTTGTTCGATTGTTCTATTGTCAGACCACTTGTTTGAACACCTGCCTTCACCGCCCTAGCACCAGCTGCCGATTCTATTGCTCTTTTGCCAGGCCACTTGTGTGAACACTCACCTTCCCCAGCCCTAGCACCAGCTGTCCATTCTATTGTTCTTTTGTTAGACCTCTGCAGTGACCAACTGTTCTCCCTAACCCCAGTTTCATCGTATGGGGAGTTATGCCTCTTCAGTTCGTCTCTCATCGTGAACTTTACAGGCGACAGAGGATTGAACGGGAGAGAATTCGACTTTGGTCCTTTGTGGGAACCATTCCGGCATTCACCTCAAGCGACTGCGGAAAAACCTTGTAAAATCGAAACTTGGTTGGCCGGACAAACCGCGTCGTCCTATGTTCCAGGCCAGTACAACTATGAAAAGCCTTTTTTGTCTGGCTTCGCCTCGTTGACGTCAAAATCGTTAGAAGTGGGAAAGGACCGGGGAGCAAGTAACTGGAAGAAATTCGGCAGTGACCTTTTGAACAAACCAAGGCGAAAATTCAGATGTGGGTGCCCGGACAAGGATTCGAAACCGCATCTTCCCGAATGCGAATCTCATGTGTATCAGTGTCAGGCCACAAACCTAAGGGATCACCATCGTAAGTGGATAAATTATTAGCGTACCAGTATGGCTTTACACCTCGTCGACATCGACATCATTAGAGGCGGGAAAGGATTGGTGCAGGGAACTGTCACCTGGAGTGATTTGGGGAAACCATGGAAAACCAGAATATGGATGCTCAGACGGAGAATCGAACCAGCGCCCTTCTGAATGCATGGTCAGCGCGTTAACACTCACCCACCACGATCGGTAATTTTCGTGGACAATACTGAAAAATATCTATTCTGAGAAGTAATTTTTTTTTTTTGCATGGTGCTTCGATAATTATGAAATTTCCAACATCTGAAATGACTGGTTACGCAGATATTACTGCTACCAGAGACACAGGGAAATAGTGTGAACTTTGACAAAACATCTTTAGCTGGGACGCTGCATGTTAGAGACTAATACAGTGACTCTAATCAACTACACAATCTTCCTACTCATCCCATTTCTTTGGCAGAGGCATATTGCATACTGTACGGATATTGAGTGACCAAGACTTACTAACTGCGATAAGTTCGGCGAAAGACGTTTGTGACGGCGAGTGTTTTGGACAAAGTTTTATGCATATTCTTACGGCTCAGACCGAGGGTGGTGGGTGAGCGGTTAACTCTCTGGCCTCGCATTCGGGCGGACGCGGGTTCGAATCCCCGTCCAGGAATCCAGATTTGGGTTTTTAATGGTTTACCTAAATCATTCCAAGCGAATGCCGGGTGCTTCCTTCAAAAAGGCGATGGCCGAATACCTTCCCGTTCCTTGTCTCCAGTCACATCCCGCCTCTAATGACCTCGACTTCGATGAGGCGTAAAGCCATAAGTAAAAAGAAATAAAATTGTAGTTTAAAAAACTAAAATCACGCTTTCGTAGTAATGTTTATTAAAAGGTTAAAAATAATATTTAAATATAAACATTTTGTTTAACAGTGATATTACGTCCCACAATTCAAGATAAATTAATTTTTTTGAATAAGCTTAAAGAATAAAGTCACTGATTACAAAATTAACTTTAATGTAAAAAAGCATGGGGTGCTATTTCAGTTGTCTTATATTTTTTGTCGTTGTCTGTTTGTAAAGACAGAGTCATTGTCAAAAGTTATGTAGAGCGCACCCCACGCCTTGGTCAAGAAGAAAAATCTGCGGTGGCCGAACATAGTGTGCAAGAAGGTCACACTTTTGAATTTGAAAAAACAACCATTTTAGCCCGGGTCAAAGATTTTTGGGGCAGCGTTATTACAGAGGCTGTAGAAATAAGATTAACTGATTTATTAGTCAACAGGGACACTGGTTATCAACTCAGTGCGGCCTGGAACCCGGCGATTAAAATGCTGAAACAGTTTCGCGCTGGTAACGAGCAGAAGGGCGGATGACGTAATCGCGTTGTGTTGGTTTTTGTTTTCCACCGTTTCCGTAGCAGCGGCCGAATAAACAAACAGTTATACACTGAAATTTGGTTGAAAATGGAGGCAGAGATGGACGCCTTCGAAACGTCCCGCAAATATGATATATTAACACGGCTGGAAGCCCGAGAAAAATATATTAATATTCAACGCCGTGAAAAATTACGATCCTACAGTGACTTTATACTTTAAGCTTATTCAAAAAAAATTAATTTATCCTGAATTGTGGGACGTCCTATCACTGTTAAACAAAATGTTTATATTTAAATATTATTTTTAACCTTTTAGTTCACAATACTACGAAAGCGTGATTTTAGTTTTTTAAACTACAATTTTATTTTCAACTTTTTAGTTCAGATAGTTTAAAAAGTATGTTCTTACTGATGGCTTATCTTCGCCAATCTCTTTTATTTCTTTGAGTTGTAGTTTCATTATTAATTATTATTCCCACGAGTAAATTACAATTAAATGGTCACCTCAACAAGAGATCCAATAGCACGGTAAACGAGGAAGGCTACTTTTCTATAATAGTACGAAGTAATATTTCGAATACTTACTATTAAACATCACGTTAAGCGACTTCAGACAGAGAAACCTTTCTGGATAGGAGACAGCAGAAGACGATCGTCTACAGCAACCAAGGCTCGAAAATCCGGGAAACTGGAGAACGATGATGATGATTGCTATATTGAGTGGGAAATCTCCGAAGGGTGTGGCCGCCAAATTACGAAGATTTCTCGAATCGCACCTGTGCACTAATGTCGCGGCTGCATTTGCCTAACTCAGTAATCCCATAAAGTATAGGATACACTGACAACGTGGTGAGAGTGAAATTATTGAATTTTTATCGGTTCTTAATAAGTGTGCAAAATTTAAAACGATTCGGACGTCAGGAAGCGGGTAAACACTGAAATGAAAGATTCCATTACATGGCAACCATTTTTCTATTGTTACCGTCAGAGTAACGAGAATAGCAGGACGTTGCTAAGAGACTACTGTATTGTCAACGGTTCTTAAAACGTGTGCAAAATTTTTATGTTTTTACTGTCAACGTAATCAGAATATCAAGACATAGCTATGAAATTATTGTATTGTAATCAGTTATCAATAAATGAGCAAAATTTGAAAGAACTCGGACATCTGGAATTGGGTTAAAATTATATTGCAAAATACCACGACATTCAACCATTTTTCTGTTGTTACTGTCAAAGTAATGAGCATAGCAGGATATAGCTATGAAATTATTGTATTGTCACCGGTTCTTAATATGTGTGCCAAATTTCAAACATCTCGGACATCGGGAAGTGGGTCAAAATGGAGTTGTAAAATTCCGTTACATTCATACATACATACATACAAGTCAAGCTAATATAAAGCGTGTAAAAAAACTTAAGCCCAGTACGTTTTCCTTTACTTTAGAATTACCGTTAATATTTTCTATTGCAGAGACTAAATGCTGATCAGTGCAGAAATGATTACATTCGTCCACGTTTCAGACGATGCAGGTTTAATTTTTGAGACTGGTTGTTGAATTTTTAATGTTCGGCATTGTCATACAGGTGATTTCGTGTTCTTTCTTCAATGCATTCCACTCGTCTTCTTTTCAGAGTTATTGCTTGTATGCCGGTCTGAATATCTACCCTAGTGTGTGAGTTTTTAAAGCAAAGTAATGAATCAGCAGTTGTTGGAGATGTAGGTTATATTGAATGCGTAGAGACGACTGGCTTATCACAACATCAGCAAAGTCAGTTCTGAACAAGGGAAGTTAGAGTAATATCTCCTCCACAAACCAATCTAAAAACTTTACGAGACAAAGTTTTATATTCGTGCTGTAGTATCTCCCAAGATTACTACGAAAGATTTTACACAATTTCTAACAGTCTGAACGTTAGCTATATAACAGTGACGATATTATTATTATCATCACTGAAAACGTGCATCGGATATTGAAAGTCAAGAGGATCATAGAATACCGATCCTGGTGGATGAGCAGTAACGTTCGGATATATCGTTCGCGAGGATATGCAGCACGGTTTTAGAGTCAGAGTTTCTTTCATTTCCCAAAAATCACTCGAGGCTAGTGTCGGGATCGTCCCCGTGCAGTACTCCTTTCAGAGTAATTTTTTAAATGCCGATCTAACTACCGTGCCTGGTAGGTGAGTTTTTTTTGACGATTGGGACTGTCATGTGGAGCTGGAGAGCTCAATTCCCGATCCGGCTGTTCATTAGAATCTGTTGTAGTACCACT
The DNA here is from genome assembly GCA_031002005.1 of Vandiemenella viatica. NCBI lineage: Eukaryota > Metazoa > Arthropoda > Insecta > Orthoptera > Morabidae > Vandiemenella > Vandiemenella viatica. Next base: position 154,448,341 of record JARYHS010008074.1, on the reverse strand, counting down.
TTAGACGCAAATAGCCGTTTATCGCCTATAGTAGCTGCGACAACGAAAAACACGGCTAGTGGCGTTTTTGTCCGTAGGAAGGGATGTTTTTTTTTTATTCCTAGCCATTTGAGGCAATTTTTTTCTTGTATTTTTGACCGAGAGTCCTCGATAAGTTATTGACATTCTAAAGTAACAGAGTTTCGACTTGCCACGCACTCTGCTTATGTCGTGGCTAACAAGTCTATGGTATTGCGTTTCGACGTGGTCAACGGCCAAGGCGCCGGTCACTGTGAGTTGCACGCTGATGAGGTTCCTCCAAAATGAATCACCGTTGGTTGTTAGGCTCAGTATTTGGGTAAAAAGATACTATTTTAACCCCAGCAACCGTTCGGCAGGCCACTGTGTGTTTGTCGTGTGGAACTACGATCTGGGCGCAGGCGGTGTTGAATAAGTCGGACACTACGTCCAAACTATCATTAGCACGTTTCATTCTTCATAACTCAGTGTAACTCTGGTGCTGTGTCCTACTTTTTTGAGCACCACAACGGGTTCAAAATCATGCTTAGACGTTAACTCTATCGAAATTGTTATATGCAAGGGCCAGGATGCTTCATTCAAAAGGCCATGGCCGAATTCCTTCCTGTTTCTTGTGTCCATTCCCGCCCCGCCTCTAATGACCTCGACGACGACGGGGCGTAAAGCCATCAGAAAAAAATGTGCAACTGATGTCATTGAAACACCAACTCACATTTATTCGAATATTATTTATCTAATATCTGAATGCTTAGATATTAATCTCAAGCTAAATTTTGATTGAAATATATTTTTTCTGGTTTTTGATTCGCGCTAAAACAAAAGATTATACAGCCTGTCTCATGCATGAACTGTAATTAATGATGGTATCTGAAACAAAATTACCCATAAAAAACATTAATACTTCAGTTCAAACACTGTTCGCTACCGGAAACAGTTTGCATAAGTATTTAATATCAGTCCATACCATTTATGGTTCTACGCCTCATCGACATCGAAGCCTTTAGAGGCGGGAAAGGACAGTGGACGAGGAACGGGAAGGAATTCGGCCATAGCATATGAAGAAATCATCCCCGGCGTTCGCATCGCGTTATTTGGGGGAAACCATGGAAAACCCAAATCTGGATGCCCGGATGGGGATTCGAACCCGCACCCTCCTAAATGCTAGGCCAGATCTTTACCGATCACGAAGTGTGATAGGACTGGTCTGACTGAATTACATCTGGTGTGCATGCGAGATATAGACTGAATGTGACTGTTATACGGTGTGATATGCTGGCTCCACATATCAACATCGGTTCTGCTGGTTTGAGCAGTTTCATAATGTTTGCTTGCACCTACAGAAATTCGGTCTAGAGATACTTATGTAAAATTCTTTAACTCTATGATACCCCACAGTTTCAAAGAGTATTGTAGGTTTAAAATGCGCTTTAAATAGTTGTATAAAACGGAGTAGAGAAGTATCTCGTTGACCTTTCTACACTCAGGCTGTACTGATTTCATTAAGAATTCACCATTCCTCAGATTAGATACCCTAAATTACAAGATTTATAACCCTGGATACTACATGGATGTGAAAAGTGTGAATAATACACACATAGAAAATTATTAACTCACCCTAGGTGTACTGTGGGGTAGTAATACTGAGCTAGGTCACGACAACAAGTTGTCATATGCCATTCTCATGGCACCACTGATACATGGAAATCCAAAAGTGCCTACCGAGGCGGCGTGGGGGCCCCCCCCCACAGTAAGCGGCTGCTGCGTAGAATAAAAACAAAGGCGTTGCATCCGGAAAACCGACGCGCAAAATTTCAGTCTTCTTAGGCCGCGCAAAATGCCAGACTCCTTAGTACGCGGTGTGGGGCCCCCCAAACCGCCGCGGTAGGCACATAATAATAACATCGTCACTGTTATATAGCTAACGTTCAGACAGTTAGAAATTGTGTAAAATCTTTCGTAGTAATCTTGGGAGATACTACAGCACGAATATAAAACTTTGTCTCGTAAAGTTTTTAGACTGGTTTGTGGAGGAGATATTACTCTAACTTCCCTTGTTCAGAACTGACGTTGCTGATGTTGTGATAAGGCAGTCGTCTCTACGCATTCAATATAACCTAAATCTTCAACAACTGCTGATTCATTACTTTGCTTTAAAAACTCACACACCAGGGTAGATATTCAGACCGGCATAGAAGCAATAACTCTGAATAGAAGACGAGTGGAATGCATTGAAGAAAGAACACGAAATCACCTGTATGACAATGCCGAACATTAAAAATTCACCAACCAGTCCCAAAAATTAAACCTGCATCGTCTTAAACGTGGACGAATGTAATCATTTCTGCACTGATCAGTATTTAGTCTCTGCAATAGAAAATATTAACGGTAATTCTAAAGTAAAGGAAAACGTACTGGGCTTAAGTTTTTTTTTCTTTTTACTTATGGCTTTACGCCTCGTCGAGGTCGAGGTCGTTAGAGGCGGGATGTGACTGGAGACAAGGAACGGGAAGGTATTCGGCCATCGCCTTTTTGAAGGAAGCACCCGGCATTCGCTTGGAATGATTTAGGTAAACCATTAAAAACCCAAATCTGGATTCCTGGACGGGGATTCGAACCCGCGTCCGCCCGAATGCGAGGCCAGAGAGTTAACCGCTCACCCACCACCCTCGGTCTGAGCCGTAAGAATATGCATAAAACTTTGTCCAAAACACTCGCCGTCACAAACGTCTTTCGCCGAACTTATCGCAGTTAGTAAGTCTTGGTCACTCAATATCCGTACAGTATGCAATATGCCTCTGCCAAAGAAATGGGATGAGTAGGAAGATTGTGTAGTTGATTAGAGTCACTGTATTAGTCTCTAACATGCAGCGTCCCAGCTAAAGATGTTTTGTCAAAGTTCACACTATTTCCCTGTGTCTCTGGTAGCAGTAATATCTGCGTAACCAGTCATTTCAGATGTTGGAAATTTCATAATTATCGAAGCACCATGCAAAAAATTACTTCTCAGAATAGATATTTTTCAGTATTGTCCACGAAAATTACCGATCGTGGTGGGTGAGTGTTAACGCGCTGACCATGCATTCAGAAGGGCGCTGGTTCGATTCTCCGTCTGAGCATCCATATTCTGGTTTTCCATGGTTTCCCCAAATCACTCCAGGTGACAGTTCCCTGCACCAATCCTTTCCCGCCTCTAATGATGTCGATGTCGACGAGGTGTAAAGCCATACTGGTACGCTAATAATTTATCCACTAATTATAATATATCTACGATGGTGATCCCTTAGGTTTGTGGCCTGACACTGATACACATGAGATTCGCATTCGGGAAGATGCGGTTTCGAATCCTTGTCCGGGCACCCACATCTGAATTTTCGCCTTGGTTTGTTCAAAAGGTCACTGCCGAATTTCTTCCAGTTACTTGCTCCCCGGTCCTTTCCCACTTCTAACGATTTTGACGTCAACGAGGCGAAGCCAGACAAAAAAGGCTTTTCATAGTTGTACTGGCCTGGAACATAGGACGACGCGGTTTGTCCGGCCAACCAAGTTTCGATTTTACAAGGTTTTTCCGCAGTCGCTTGAGGTGAATGCCGGAATGGTTCCCACAAAGGACCAAAGTCGAATTCTCTCCCGTTCAATCCTCTGTCGCCTGTAAAGTTCACGATGAGAGACGACTGAAGAGGCATAACTCCCCATACGATGAAACTGGGGTTAGGGAGAACAGTTGGTCACTGCAGAGGTCTAACAAAAGAACAATAGAATGGACAGCTGGTGCTAGGGCTGGGGAAGGTGAGTGTTCACACAAGTGGCCTGGCAAAAGAGCAATAGAATCGGCAGCTGGTGCTAGGGCGGTGAAGGCAGGTGTTCAAACAAGTGGTCTGACAATAGAACAATCGAACAAAGGACCGCGAGGGCAGCTGGTGCGACACACCCGGTGTGGTTAGAGGGAGCAGGTGGTCGCTCAAGTGGCCTGACAAAAGAACAATAGTAGGGGGAGGAGAACAAAAGAACAAAGGACCGCGAGGGCAGCTGGCGCGACACACCTGGTGTGGTTGGGGTAGCTCAAGTGGCCTAATTAGCTTAAGAATAGAACAAAGAACCCCAAGGGCAGCTGGTGCTAGGGTGGGGAAGCTGAGGTTAGTCAAGTGGCCCTCAAGTCAAGTGGCCTAATTAGCATAACAATTGAACAATGGGGGGGGGATACTGAGGTTAGTTAAGTGGCCCTCAAGTCAAGTGGATCTCAGGTCAAGTGGCCTAATTAGCATAACAATAGAACAATAGGTGTGAACTCAAGTGGCCTGACAAAAGAGCAATAGTAGGGGGAGAGAACAATAGAATGATACAATGTATCCAATTACAACAATAGAAGGGGGCGTTGTTAACTTTAGTTCCGAATTCGCCACTAGGGGGGTGGTGGACTCGCTCCCCCAAACGTACACTACTCACAACTGCACTCGTCATGAGTGTCCGGGAGCAGCTTGTTTACTGTTCGGCCAAGACTTCCCGCGTTTTCCCGACTAGGGTTGCCAGATACAGGATTATAATTTCCGGGACATTTCTATTGTTAAAAAGGCATTTTAATGGTATGTTTAAAGAGTGAACAAATATTCAAATTAATTAAAAAGTTATATTTTAGGTAAAAACTATGGTACATAACGTACACACACACACACACACACTCATATATATATATTGCACCTCTTTTAAGATTATTAATTCATCTTTGGTTGAAAATCACTGCGCAATTGTTGAACAGTCTATATATATTTTTTCCGGTCGTCGGTAAGGTGGAGCGCTCCTCTAACTCCTGCTGCGAGTGCGGCATGGCCACCGTGGTAACTTAAGTTTGAGAAAAAACAAACTGGTATACGGGAATTCCGGGATAATAACGCTTAATTCCTTGACAGGGGACATGACACAAAATTCCGAAACATTCCCGGATTTCCCGGCCATGTGGCAACACTAGTCCCGACTATTATACTATGTTCAGACAGGAAGGGCCGGTCAAGGTCACTCTGCTCTATCCCCACCCCGCTACACCAGCCCCTACAGGCGAAGGGGAAAAGCTGCCGCGCATGCGCAAACGTCATCACGACGTATGTGGCACAATATGTTGCATCTAATTTGATGGTTTCTTCAGAAAATCCAACATTTTAACTATTTGTCCTGACGAAAATGAGTGAATCGTATGTCATAGAAATTTCGTGTTTACCAACTACAATTTCATATATTAATAAATATAAAAATTATTTACATATCAATGAATAAAACTTACTGCTTCCAATCATTATTTTTAGTTTTAAAAGTTGTGCAAGACATTTCGACGATTAAATCCAATTTCTAGATGTCTTTCCCAGTGGAAGTTAATTCTCTAAACACGTCGTTTAAATTTTGAAATAAAAATGATATTTACTCGAAGCGATAGTTTATGTTTACAGAAATCGTTGATGAGAACACCATACCATTGCGTTTAGTGTGTTGCCAAATAAACTTCTTTGCGTGATTTTGATTTACCCACGTCTCGTCAAGGTAGATGACAGGTCGAAGAGGATCGTGCATTTTTCTTAAACATGAGGCCCTTGCTGCAATAATGTCTGTCCTTTCCATCAGAAAACGTCTACCGTCATTACATTTTCTGTATATGAAGTCGAGTGCTTTTAATAATTTATATGCCTCCAGTGTAGTTAATTTTCTCTTTCAGTACCTTCCTCAATTTTCGTAAGGTAGGGTATTGACCTCGGTCATAAAATTCTAGAACGGAACGTCGAATGACATCTTTCTGAAAGTCATCCATCTCCGTGACCAGTTTTTCTCGGTGAATGTTTTTCTTTGGCTCAGCTGGGCTTCGCTACATACACGCTGCACGGTTCGTAACGATACGCCGTCATTTTTAGCGGTTCCCTAAAAAGTATATTAACTTTCTCTTCAGAGTTTTCTAACGTCTTAAAAAACTATGCACATAAAAAATAATGTCGCCTAATGTTACAACTATCTGATGCCATTTCATTTTTATAACGGTGTATCGTAATAAACGCGACAATACTGCGACAAACGACAATGCCTGTAGGCAGCGTCTGCTCGGAGGGGAAGGCTTCTGGAGGGGGTGGTGAGGTGAGGCGCGGGACGAGGGGCACATGACCTTGACGCGCCACTTGAGAGTGAATATAGTATAGCTCTCACTTCCAACAATGTCGAGGGAGCAATCTCCCCTACCACTATCATGGGGTTGGAAATAATTTCTACTTAAATTCTCCAGAGGATATGAAGCTGCCACATAAGGCCAACTAGGGCCGGATTAAGACAGCGCGGGGCCCGTAGCAAATGTGAAGGAGATTATTTTTAATAAAAAAAAAGCGAAATAAAAATAATACTTTTCTTACCTCTGGTCACGTGACAGAAAACGCTCTAGGATTAGTGGTCACTTGAGTGACGTCACACGTCTGTAAACGCTGCTGCTGGGAACGGAGCGTTTCTTATAATGCAAGTTTTCAGCTATTTTTATTGTTTGTTGCTGGTCAGTTCTTGTTATTAATGAAATTTCATTTTGAATACAAAATCTAGAACAATTTGTAAAAGCCTACAGCGGAAAAATATCGAAAATAGAAGACTTTTTTGTGGGGCTAGCTATAGAAAAAACCTCTGACTTTTATTCTGCTGAGCTTAAAAACAGCTTCAATTTGAGACTCATTTACATTTAATTGAAAGTTAGAGATTGATTGTTTTGCTTTAGCAAACCAAACATTGAAAAATTCTCTAAGCGAAATTTGAGCAGTCAAGCTGAAAATAAAGAAAAGTTGTATGGGTGTAGCAAATATGCGCAAACAAATAAAGGTATTTCTTGTAGCTAAAAAGCTGCTCTTTCAAATAAATATAGTAGGAGATCGGTATAATGTGGTATAATGAACTAAACTCAACATGAATTTGGCTCAGTAGTTTTTTTGTAATTAAAAATAATCTCGCTCTGTTTTAATGATGTTAATGTATAACGGAAAAATCATGCGTAACCTTACCTTGAGGCTCGCCAAAAGCAATAGCAACACACAAATCACTACTAACGCACAGAAACACAGCGTAATCATCGACCAAGCTCATTGAAATGGCACGGCTGACTGGAGCGCTTGATCGGTGGACCACAGGAAGCCCATTGTACAAACTATTTTTTCTATTGTTAGCCGTGGCCCGTGAATTCGTGGAAAATAGACCTTTATTCCGAGTAATATGGTTTACCCACTTTGGATATAAATAAATATTTTGCCTGCGTAGACTATTATCAAAACTGACTTTTGTCCCTCTAGATTTAGAAAATATCACTCCCGGATGGGAGGCCACAGCGTTTACCGCTCACTCACCACGCTCAGAGCAATTGGATATTGTGGGCCATTTTTCTTAATTGCAGATTAAAGATGATAGATAAATGATATTTTTTGTCAATAAAACTGAATTTGTTTGTTTATTCATTTACCTACTTCGTTTCACTTTATCTCACACGAAGAAACTGTGAAGTGTTTACTATTAACATAAAGAGAAGCAATTAAGAAGTAGTGTCCGGATAGCTGCGTGATTGAAGAGTGGTAATTGAACTCAGAACGTCCTACGGTCGAACCTTTGTTTGGATAATATTTTTTGCGTTCATTTTTTCCGTTTTTGTTAGCTGTTTTTTGCACTACCATGTTTTTATTCGAAGAATTCATAATAATTGCTAAATTGCAACCATACATGAAAACTTTTAATTTTTAAACTTACCTGAGAGAGAATATCATGCAATAAATACAGGTGCACGACGGTGAATAATGGAATTTATTTTAGAAGTGACATCACTTGTAGAAATTTCATGCTAATCTTGCAACTGTTCCGGAACGCTTTGTATCCTTTTCGTTGGAATGTTTACTTGACGATACAACTGCAGGTTACCTTCCTGACATAAATGCGTCTATTAGGCGGTATTTATTTTTAATGTACAAGTAATTTTCATTTAAAAAAAACCTTTTTCTCGGTGTGCAAGTAGTGCCCAATTTCCTTTTTGAAATCTTCTTTGGTTGTTTCAAATGGTTGTAATTCGCTTGTTATCCAAAAAGTTGTGAAGCCTTCAGAAAAAAGTAAAATTAAATTGATGTTTTGGTGGATTATCGGGAAAAAATGATTATGCGGTGCAACCAACAGCAACTAGTATCCAAAGAAAATGACAAAAGAAATAAATTGAACCTATTCCTAAGCGAGGATCGAACCTTAGTACCTTAACCCTGATAATTCTCGCCTTAAACAACGTATTAGATTTAACTGTACTAAATTGCGATGTAAATGAGCTTCATATAAAATCGTAAGTGACTTTGTCGCAATATTAAATTGAAGTTGTTACATTTTTAAGCTCCACAGAATAAAACTCAGTGGTTGTTTCTATAGCTAGCCCCACAAATAAGGCGTCTACTTTCAATATTTTTCCGCTGTAGGCTTTTACAAATTGTTTTCGATTTTACATTCAAAGCGAACCTTCATTAATAACAAGAAATAACCAGCAACAAACAATAAAAATAGCTGAAAACTTGGGTAATAGGAAACGCTCCATTTGCAGCGGCAGCGTTTACAGACGTGTGACGCCACGACTGTCGTTGCACGCGCCAGGCAGCAAAGGAGCGTTTTGGCGGGCTTTTAAAATCTTTAAATTATAACTTTGAATTTTACCCAAAATAAAGCACTTATGTCAAAAAATCTCTTCACCTGGTGAATAAGGTGATTGTGTAGGGAAATGTCCTCTCGACATTCCAGCATTAATTATCCTAGTCAACAACACTATCGCTTTTCTGGGCGATTATTCGTAACTTTATCTGTGCCAGGTGCTTTTTTACTTGCCAGTTTTTTAATTTTGAAATTCTTGTGGAGTAGTTAGCTGTGTTTGTAGCGCCATCTCTTATGTTTGCTGCTCGTTGCTGAATCTATTCCTCCATTTTCTTTTCTCTCGCGTTCAGCTGATAATCAGGCGTTCTAAAATGAGTTGCAAATGATTCTGCTAATACTTCTGCCTTAGCTAGGGTAGAAAGGCAACAACATCTGGCCCGTCTTAACTTTCCCTGGGGTTTTGAGCTCCTTCATTAGCTGCCATGTTTCTTTCTTTTTAATAGCAAATTGGACATCTTGTTCTTCTATGTTCCTATTTTTCTTTCAGTAAGTCTTCGTTTTAGTTCCCGAGTCAACCTATGAAACTCCCTGCGATCATGTGGATCGCTGTAGCGTTGCCATAATTTGCGATATCGGTTCTTTAGATGTTTCAAATCTTCCAGCAGAGGTGGTAAGTCTGTATTGTTTTGGTTTTCACAGATAATGATAGTGGACGTTTTGCTTGCTGCTTCCGTAACAACACTTTGTAAGTGGTTTACTGCTGTATCAATTTCTTCCACTGTATTTAACGTGAGGTTAGTTCGTGTTTTACTCTGGACTATTCACTGTAGTACCTCCAGTCTACTTCTGTTCTCTTGCTCGGCATTCTGTGAGTTGGAATCCAGGTATTTAGCTGGAGTTAAACATGCTGATGATAGGATGATAAGTCGTCTATCGTAGTGATGTTTCTTCTTGTTTTATATTTTTCACTACAACGATATCCAAGATGTCTGGGAGCAAGTGGTGGTTTGAAGGTATGTAGGTTGGCTCCAAAGTACTATTCACTTCTACAGTTCTCTCTCCCATAAATCGAAACAGATGTTCTCCTCTTTGATTTGTCCTGTTTGAGTTCCAATGCCAGTGTTTCACATAAAAGTCTCCTCTGATTAATACTTTGTCGCCTGTAGATGTATAGCATCTTTATCTTGTTCCACTTAAAGAAAGGCCATCAACTGGAACGATTTTGCGCTTTCCCAATCAGCCCGCAGCTAATCGCAACGATAACACGGCCAGCCCGACGAACAACAGTCACAGGAGCAAGAAGACATAGCCACATAAGACGACATACGCAGGGGAGCACAACCGCGGTGGCAGTAACGTTCGACTACCAGTAGCGACTGGTCCAGAGGCTGGAAGATACTTTTTATCCCATACCGCGCCAGGAGTCTTCTAATTTTTCCCGATATGTTCTCGCCATATGGAAGGAAAGCAAGAGTTTTCGGTGGTTCTTCTTGCTCCAATGGTAGTCTTGGTGGTTACTGAGTAAAGAAATACTCTATCTGCCACCGAAAGTAGCCGTTCTGTTTAAAGACGTGCTTGAGATTCTTAATTTCTTTCGGTAGGCTCTCATGATAGCGGATTTCTCTCGCTGTGTGTACCAGTGTGGCCAATACGGAATTGCATTGTGTCGGGTGATGGAAGCTGCCTGCACCCAAGTAGCGCTCAGTGTAGGTGGGTTTGCGGTATACGCTATGTGACAGAGTACCGTCAGGTATCCGCTTTATCAAGACGTCCAGGAATGGGAGGCACCCTACCTTCTCTACTTCCTTCGTAAAACGTATATTAGGTCGGATTCCGTTAAGATAGTCGAGATATTTATCTAACGCTTGCATACCGTGTGGCCACACGGTGAAAGTATAATCGATGTAACGATAGAAGCAAGAAAGTTTGAGCGTGGCACTCTTTAGTGCTCTCTTTCCAAAATCCTCCATGTGGAGGTTTGCTATTAGCGGAGAGAGCGGTGACCGCATAGCCACTCCATCGGTTTGTTTATAGTACTTTTATCCATACATAAAATAAGTGGATATAAGTACATATTCAAAGAGGTCTGCGATAGTCGGTTCTAAATGACGGCGTATAAGGTCAAGTGTGTCCTTTACCGGTTCGCGGGTGGAGAGGGATACCACGTCAAAGCAGGCCATGACGTCAGTATCTGAAACTGTTACAGAGTGGATGGTCGCCACAAATTCCATCGAGTTCTTGACGTGATGACAGCAACGACCCACAAAGGGGCTAAGAAGGCGTGTCAGATACTTGGCAGCTAGAAAGTTCGTGCCCCAATGGCACTGACGATAGGTGATAGTGGTACACCCTGCTTGTGGAACTTGGGCAAGCCATATGGTCTCGGTGGTCTCGTGGCGCATGGCTTGATTCTCCTAGTCACCTCTTCCAGTAGTTCGGCCTTCTTGATGAGAGCCATCGTCTTCCTCACAGCTTTTGCGGTAGGGTGGAAGTCCAACTGTATGTAAGAAGCTTTATCATGAAGGCCCATCACCACGGGAAGGAGAAAAGTTGCGTTAACCTTATCTGCTAATAAGTTGACACAAGCTACTGGCAGTTATTTTGTAGATACCTTAGAAATAAATTTTTCGACAGAGTAGAAGGAGTTGTCAATTAAAAATTCTTTCAATTTTTTCCTGAATTTATTATTATCATCTGCTAGACATTTAATATGTGTTGGGAGCTTATTGAAGATATGTATACCTGAATATCGGACCCTTTTTGAACAAATGACGATGACTTGTAATCCTTGAGAAAATCATTTTTACTTCTAGAGCTAAAATGGTGTATTTTACTATTTGTTTCAAACAAAGTATAATTTTTAACTACTAAGGACATCAATGTGTATATATACTCAGACGCTAATGTTAAAATCCCTAACTTCTTGAACAGCTCTCTACATGAAGCTCTATTGCTAATTTATTGTGGCAAAAATTTGTATATTCTTTCATGTCCAAAGCAATTTCTGGATCTAACAGTCACATATCACAATTATAGGGTGCAGTTCTTTAAAATCACCCACTAGATAATATGACGCAAGATTGTGAGAATAGATTTTCTCATAACGCGACAGAATAAATCGATCCTCGGAATATATAGCGTGAAAAGCGGTAGGCAATGAACAGTCTTCAGCGTACAAAAACGTTGAACTGAACTATCCAGTGCACTGTCTCTATATACATTGTCTTTGATTGTTTCTGGTTCAAATTTGAATTGTGTACAGACTGAATCTAGAATTGCTGTGAATCATTTCTGCCGAATCGTTTTCGCATTCAAGTTTTGTAGGTTCTGTAAGATTGGGGCTGTAAAGTGCTTTTATTAAATGCATGACGACCGTAAGTGCGCCAAAAAAATTATACCGGTATTTGTGTGCATTCAATGACACTGAGCTGATACGCCAGTCGACCATCGAATTCTGTAAACATTCCGTATTTACTTAAGAACGGTAAGTTGTTGTCTAACTTTGTGTTTCTGCTATAATGATTTCGTTATGAATAATGCCTTTATGATCCTTTTCATTATTCTGTATTACACATAATTTTGTATATAGGACTACACGATACCAGGGGAGCCACTTTAAAGCGCGCGAGGTAATTACGCCTCAATACTGTGGAAGTCAGTTACGAGACGTATTATGTCACCATTCAGTGATTAAGTTGAAATAAACCTGGACCATCATGATGTGGCTAGAATTACTTTCTGAGTTCTATCAATGTTATGCTGGATCCAGGTATATGACAACCTATTAACTGATTAAAAAAAAATCCTCATGATTGACTGCCGGAGTATTATAACGTTAATTTTCGCGGTATAATGTAGTTGCGCTGGTATCAAATACTGCTATAGACCTTCATTATCCACGTGCAGTTATTATGCTATTGTCTCCTATCTCGTTTCAGTTTAAGAGTATAATAGTTTACATCCTGTAGTGGCTCTTTCTTAGGATCTCTGTTAAAATGTTTAGAGGTAGGCCTATCCTATTCCTTGTCAGCTCTGCATGCACGTTGATGCAAATTGCTTATGTATTTCTCAATATTTCTAAGGTTATGCTAATACTTTGATTTTTCTTTTTATCTAGGAAGGCATATCCTGCTACAAATCTTAAGAATTTAGGGTGGGAGGGGATATTCTCCACCAACCCAAAACTGGTACTGACCTGTTGAAATTTTGATTAACTGCTTCCTTACAATGTCCATTTCACGTTTTGCACTCCCCTTTTCTGGAAAATTGTGATGAATTAAACTAAAAATTCCGAAATGTGGGATGCTCTGCAACTGTGAAATGTTAGCAGCGCTGCAAAAATGATACAAAAACTATTGGTCAGTACCAGTTTTGGGCTGGTGGAGAATATCCCCTCCCACCCAGAATTTCATCTCTCACTCCTTAATTCGTGTTAAAAGAGATTAAGTGTAAAACATTCTCTACACAGAACAGAACTGGCACTGACGTCATTTCATAAATCTCAGATCTCTCTCCTTTATTTCGCCATTTTCCTTTTTATTGTGTCACAAATCTGGAAGGGTTTCGATTTAAGAAGTATATCCTTTGTTCTGTCCTCCTTGACCAACACTTGTTTCACATTTTCTTTGTCATTATCTTTTTCTTATCGGTTCTTTCACAAAGTAGACTGGTTTTTGTTTCTTATATTTCAATATTGTATGTATTAGCTATTAAGTATAAATTTTGTTTGTAAGCATTCTTTGTCTGCCACAAAAAAGGCCTGCTAAACAGCAAAAAGTAGTACTCTGAGTCCTATTTTAAAATTTTGTTTTAAAGTAATTTGCCATTTCCTAAAGACGGTTGGAGGGGGGGGGGGGGGGCGGAGGATGGATGAAATATGACACCCCTGTGTTATGCCACGATTTATTTTACTATAACTAGGTCTACTGACTGTTACCACTCTTGACTATTTGTATAATTATTATGTTTGGAAAACTTTTCTCTACGATAATGTCCCAGAACATAGCCTATATCTTACTGACTTTATCAAATTTTATACATAGTCAATGAAAGCCATATATCTTCCAGTCACAATACAATAAATCTAAAAAGATTTTCCTTTTATATGTAATTTTGGGTTTCGTACACACAGGTCTACTATGGCTCTTACCTGATTTTTTACATTTACATTTTTTACATTATTATAGGGATCAATCATCCTAAACTGTTTCTCTTCCTTGCGATTTGCGTTATGAAAAGTCATAAATAAATTTTCTTCTGCCATGTCCTTCACCTAACATTTTAGTGTGCAATGGAAACAACAAAAGAAACTTATCATTGCCTGTGACAGCCTGTATTCAAATATGATATCTTCATATGGATTTTTACGGCGATTCATCTTCAACATTTAAGAGAGACTAATTAGCCTCTTCCAACCAAATATCAACCTCTCCTTCACCTGGTGCATCTCTTTTTGCAAGGATGAGGCTCTTGTGACTGAAATATTCCCAATATAAGGAGTTTCCTGCTTTTTGCTAATGGCCTAAAGATTGAGGGCACCCTCTTGCGCTTGGGATTGGAAATGGCCCCTGAAGGTAGATGAATCGAAAATGATCAATGGCTCAGGGATGAAGAAGGCAATGGGAAGCCATTGTTTTAGTCTCAATGTGTTTCCCGAGGACATAATCCACCGAATTTAGGCATATATAATGATGACTTCTTCCTGGGTAAAATATTCCAGAGGTAAAATAGCCCCCCCCCCCCAGTCTGATCACCGGGTGGGGACAGCTCAAGGAGGAGCCATCAAAATGGTAAGAAACATTCCACGAGTTTGAGCATGAAATATTAGCAAGTCTGAATAGGTCAGGTAGATTTGAAATCTTAAAAAGGGATATGGAAGGACTTAAGTTAGATGTTTGGATTAGTGAGGTTAAATGGAAGGATGCATAATATTTCTAGCCTGGGGAACAGAGGAAGTAACGAAAAATCTGTTGTTGCAGTTACTTTTGTACGATTTGTAATGATCAAGTGAGTAGGAAAACAGGTGACTTATAATGAGTAATATAGAGATAGGATTACAGTAGAACTTCAATTATCCGAATCAGTTGGGACCGGACCACATTCAGATAATAAAAAATTCAGATAATTGGATTTTTTTTCTGAAAAAGGTCTATTTTAATTAATTACTGTATATTAATGAAAATTTAGCTTCAACTATTAACACATTAGCCATAGAAATTGCAGGAACTGTTAAAACCACCAAGTTAAGTAAAATTAGCAATGATACAAAAACTCTCCTGAATAAACGAAGGAATATGAAAGTAAAACCTGAAAGAAACCTAATTGAATATGCTGAACGGTGCAAGACCATTAGAAAAGATATAACAGCTGACATCAAGAAATATAACGAAAACCTGGTCATATCAGTTATAGAGAACAAGAAAGGCTATAAGAAAGCAAAATAGAGATTTATGATAGGAAAGAAACAAATAATAGCTTTAAATGATGATAACGAACGTATTACAGACAAAACATCAGTATTGAATCAAATCAGGAACTTCTATCAGTCCTTATACAGCAAGCAAGATGAAAATCCTTTAATGACATCAAGCCCAGACTCACCAATTCCTGAAGTGCTCCCAAATGAAGTTAGAAGGGCAGTGAACGAAATGAAAAAAGGATCAGCTAGTGGTTATGACGGCCTATCTATTGACGTACTCCAATTGAATGGAGAAGAAACCTACAGACATCTAGCTAAGATGTTTTCACAATGCCTCGAAGAGAGAAATATCCCATCCAGTTGGAACAAAGTAATGGTTGTGTTGCTACACAAAAGGGCAATTGTTACAATATTAAAAACTACCGCCCCATCAGCCTCCTTCCTATCATATACAAAGGTCATAAATAACCGCATCAGTTCCACCTTGGACACAGCACAACCAATTGAACAGGCTGGCTTTAGGTCAGAATTCAGCACAGTAGATCACATCCAAGTCATCCACGAAGTAATAAGTCGAGCAAATGAATACCAGATGCCACTCTGTTTGGCCTTTATCGATTTTGAAAAAGCTTTTGATTCAGTCCATCACTCAGTAATCAAGCAAGCCCTTTTAGAACAAGGAGTGTATCCCGGCTATATCGACTTACTTTACAACATCTACACCACTTCCACTAACTTTGTCAACATCGCTGAAGTCACCAAAGAGTTCCCAGTAGAAAGAGGGGTAAAACAAGGAGATTCTATATTTGCCAAGCTATTCACATCAGTCCTAGAGTTGGCAATGTCAAAAATCCAATGACAAAACCGAGGTTTGAGAATAAATGGAAGAAGTCTCAACAACTTAAGATTCGCTGATGATATAGTTTTACTCTCAAACAGTCTGGAAGAGCTCAAAGAACTGATAAATGAACTAGAGGCAGCGTGCAGTGTAGTGGGCCTTAAAATAAATATATCAAAAAGCAAAATCATGCAAAACAAATGGGCAAAAAAAGATAAAGACAAGGCGGACATGAAAGATTCTGGTATTGAGTATGTAGATCAGTACATCTATCTTGGCCAACTGATCAATATGAATGGTGACTCAAAGCCTGAGATCTACAGATGGATAAAGCTGGGCTGGAGAGCATACGGAAGAAATTCCATAGTTTTTAAATCGAACCTCTGTCCTCGCATATGCCTGCCAGACTTGGACCCTAAATAGTCACACGAAGCAAAAATTGAGAATTGCCCAGCGAAGTATGGAAAGAGCAATGCTAGGGTTTACAAGAAGAGACAGGAAAAGGGCCGTGCACATTCGTTCAATAAATAAAGTAACAGACATCTTAAAAAGAGTCATGACCCAAAAATGGCAATGGGTCGGTCATGTTGCTCGCAAAAGAGATGAAAGATGGACTACGGCAGTGCTGAATTGGATACCGAGAAATCTGAAAAGAGCAAGAGGAAGACCCCCGGATCGCTGGGATAAGGATATACGTCGAGTTACAGGCGTGAAATGGAAGAGGATGGCTCAGGATCGATCGGCCTGGAAAGAACTATGTAGAATTAAATTCTAATATATAGTTCATTAGGCTTAAAGAGGCTACATCTTGAAAAAAGGATCAATATAGCTGCAATAATAATAATAACAATATATTGAGAAAAAACGATTTTTAAATAAAAAGAGCTTTTTGTTAATTAAATGAAAAGGCAACACTTTTACATGTTAAGCATACTTACAAGTGCTGTACGTTAGTACAGTATGTATGTATCGTCCTGTAAACAAAAGTCATTGCTTGCTGAACATCTCGGTCAAAGTAAGCTGTTTGACTGTATTCATCTGTTTTTGGGCAGCCAACTTGCACATCCACTTTGCAGTGAGAAGTTGCATGTGGTTACACTCAGGCTGATGCTCCATCCATTTCAATGCAGTTTGAAGAGTGTCAAATTCTTGACTAGCTGATGGTTCAACTTCCACATTAAGGTAATCTTCTTCCTCAACACTTGTTTCTCTCATACTTTCAATAAGTTCATTGTCATTTAGAATTCTATACCCAGGGTCTGACGAATCACACACCACCACACACTCCTATATCTTCAGCTCTAACTCCTGAACATCCAAGGATCTTCAAAAGAATGTTTCTGAATTCCTCAAGTGTCCCATCATCCTCATTTTCTCCTGTCTCTTCCCTTTTCTTTTCTTAAGCTTCTTTTTCATTTTTCTCCTTTCTCTTCTCTTCTTCAGTTGGTATGCATTTCAACTTGTTCTAAGCACGTCTTGATGTGACTGCCTTAACCAAGCCCCAAGCTTCTGTGACCGTGTCTTAGTCAAAAAAGCGATTTGGATGTTCAGCTATTTGGATAGTCGAAGTTCAGATAATTGGAGTTCTACTGTATTTTGATGATGTTAGAAACTAAGCCCACTCCAACCACGTTAGTACGAGTGAATACTCCATTGTCACAGGAAGATTAGAAAGAAATGGAGAAAATGTATGCTGAAATCAAAGAATTAATCCAATATGTGAAGGGGGAGGAAAATCTAACAATTGTGGGTGATTGGAATGCGGTAATGGAAGATGGAATAGAGAGGAATACTGTAGGGAGTTTTGGTCTAGAAGAAAAAATTACAAAAGAAGCGAGTACTTAGAATTTTTGAAAAATATAAACTCATCTTTGCAAATACACTGTGCACCTGGAAATATCCAGGGGATACAGCTAGATTATATCATGGCTAAACAGAGATACAGGAATAAAGCATATCCTGGAACGGGTAGACTCTGTCCACAATTTGATAGTTATGGAGATTAAACTGTAATTCAAGAGAATTAATGAATCAATACAAGGAGAAAAAACTTGAAGTGAACAAATTGAAACATCTAATACAAGAGAAAAATTGGCAGAGATGATAGATATGGGTCTAAGAAATAGCTCTGAAAGAAATTCAACTGAGGATGAATGAAATGCATTGAACCAATCAAAGCTGTTAAAAAGAAACGTTAGACTTTAGGGATCAAGCCACCCGAAAACCTTAGATCGCAGAAGGAGTTTTGCAGTTGATGAATGAGAGGAGAAGACACAAAAATGATCAGGATGAAACAGTAAGAGAGCAATGCAGAAAGTTAATAAATCTAAGAAATTCAGATAGCAAAAGAAAACTGGCTTCATGAAATATATGAAGAAGTAGAAAAGGAAATGTCAGAGGTAAAGTAGATGTGGCAGATAGACAAATCAATCAGAATTTTGGAGAAATGGAGATAAGTATAAAAATTAAAGCTGCTGATGGGGAAAGATAGATTTAATCAATGGAAGGAATATGTAGAAAAACTGTATGATGGGGTTGATTTTAACATCAGTGTGCTCGAAAAAGAAGGCTGTCTCTTCATTGATGACTTAGGCGTTCCTGTTTTGAGGACAGAATTTATTCAAGCTTTGATTGATTTGAAATCAAATAAGGTGGTTGGAATTCCTGCAGAACTTCTGAAATCCCTGGAAGAAGAAGGAACCCAAATATTATTCAGACTGATATGAAAATTATAAACGAGGAGATAGTCTAACTGATTTCAATAAAAGTATCATCTTCACACTTTCAAAGAAAGCACAAGCTGACAAATGTGGGAATTAGCACACTGTAAGTCTAACATCATATGCCTCAAAGTTACTGACCAGAATAATATACAGAAGACTAGAAGGGGCAGATGAAAGAGTAGGTGATCAGTTTGGGTTTAGGAAAAACCGCCGTACGAGAGAAGGAATTGTGACTTTTAAGATTAATACTTGAAGGGCGGATCAGGAAAATCAGATACTTTTATGGCGTTTGCTGCTTTAGAAGAAGCTTTTGATAATGTTAGATGGGCAATATGTTCAAAATTTTAAAGAAAAAAGTTCTTAAAATACTAAGGTAGAAGAATACTTTATAATCTAAATACGGTAAGACTTAAAAGTAGCTAGAATAAAAGAGAATCATGAGAGACATGCGTCAGTTGAAAAGGTTTCCCAAATCATCAGTAACTACCTCTACATTATTGTCTTCAGTTGTCTGATACCTTCGTGTCCCCTTACTTTTGGTACATAGCTATAGAAATTTCTAGATAAATCATTTAGTGGTCCATGTGCACCTTTGATATTCGCCATAAATCATTGTTTTGTTTCTCTTTACTGTTATTAATTTATCATTTGTTTCAGTTGTTCCCTAATGTCATGCTGTCTCTTAATTCAATTGTATTATCTTCTATCCAAACTCTTTTGCCTCCTCACCTCCATTGTGCAAGTTCCATACTTTCCTGCTTTGGAATAAATATTCCCCCCCCCCTTTTTCCTCATTATCATCTCCTTAAATTATTCCCACATCGACTGCACTTTGTACTTGTACTCTTATTCCACATTTTGAACCTTTCTTTAAACTATTTTTTCAGATCTGATATACTTTGCTTTTCATCACTGTACCTGTAAACACCTTCAATTTTGTCTACTGTTTTTCTGAGCCCAATTTCAAAGTAGTGTCTGCATGGGGGTTAGCATCAACACTGCTGAGCTTAACTTAATAATGACTGTTGCCCTTGGTACCTATACTATTTTATTCCGCAGTCACCACACAATTGAATTGCACTTCAATCGTGAAAGGTATTGATAAATGATATACACTGTTCACAATTTAGAGTTCAATGAAAAATTACATGCTTTAAAAAAAGTTCATTTACAAAAGTTCGGTACAAGATTTTGGATAAGGCAATCAGCCTAACAGTTCTGCTTGAAGATTACAGGTTAAGGACACACAAGAGTAGACAAACTTCCACCCTAGCCCCCTTATTAGGATTAAAATATTACTATGGCATACTGAAGTGTACCACTAACACTTAACACGAGGTGGCATGGCTCCACCCACTGAGTGTGAACCGTACGTTACTACGGAGACATTGCTCCACCTAATGTCTGTGGGCCAGCCTCAAGAAAATACCTTGAGGGACTGACTACTATGGAGGCATTGCTCATTTCAACGTGAAACTAACTTGAAGAAAGCTACTGTAAGACTCACTGAAAGTAAGAGGACTGACCTCTATTTATCCAATTGTTTGACCTTGTGACATGAGCTTATAACTATAAAAATTAATATCTCACTAACAGCTTAGAATTTTGAACTGCAATTAACACATGAGTCTGTGGGTAACTTATTCTACCCATCTTTGCTTGGCTTAGTTCTCAAAACAATTAAATTTAACACCAATTTTATCATGTCATCACCTTGGTACATAATCAATAATGTCTCAAAAATCCTTTTCGAAAATCACCTTTTTCTTATTAAAATCTTCAACTTTTTAATGGAACCAATACATAATTTTAATCTTCTTGATTTTTACCTATCTCCTGAAATTAGTTTCCTACTTTTACCTTGTTTATTTTAGATTTTAATTTTTTTCCTCAATAAAAAGTCATACTTATACCTTATCTGGTTAATCAATTTTGTACTCTGAACATACAAAAAGGTGCTGACTACAACTGGTGATAAAGGATTTGACAAGGCTTTTTGTGTTGACTAGTTATTTCAATTCTTATGTTTTGCTTCCTCTAACTGCGTGGGTTGACAACACCAAACACCGAAATATCTTCCAAACTATATTTTGCGAACATGATAAATACACCTTTAAATGATCATCATGAGTTTTTGTAGTAAGAATGGATGCAACTAAATCCGTTTTACTTGAAAAATGACTAACTGAAATTTCTATCTTTCACAAAGGCAGCCTCAAAATTGGACCAAAAGGCATTTTACTTTTAGGAATAGCTGACAAACACTTGCAGTACTGATTCTGTGGAAAAACCCTATTTCTAAATGGTGTTAACAAGGTTATAGATATGTTACACTCTGTAACACCCATTAAAACTGCTTTGTGATAACTTATTCCTTCAGTTACTTGAGATCCCACTAGGTCATTATCAGGCTTTATCAGGAAGATATCCAACGTGTTTCTTCCTCTTGGCACTGCTGTATCTTGTTCTCTTATTAAAGTATTTGCAGATCACTTTTTCCTGGTGTTATTAATCTTATTTCTTTCTCAGTTTAAGGTGTCTCTCTGATATAAGCCTCTTTTGCAGGTATCAGAATGAATGCAAATTGTGGAGAATGCAAGAGAGAAGTAAAGAAAGGAAGGACGTGCCAGGACTGTGGTATTTTATACCATAGGCACTGCAATACTGTTTCCTATGGTGTCTCTCGTGTTGGTAGGTCCTGGAACTGCCAAACTTGCAAAATTGAAGCTCTGCAGGAGCAAATGGAATCTATAAAACGTGAATTGGAATCCAGAAAATTAACAGTTGAAACCAGTAATCTACAAATTGAAACAAAGAATCGTAAGCTTCTAAAAATCGAAACTCTTCTGGCATCTGCAGAAAATTTTACTAGCTAAAACGCGGAACTTGCTGTCTGTTGATTGAAACACCAAAGGATGGGAAAATGTCAGCTGGAGCCGAAGGGTTTTATAATCAGCCTTTTATTTTGTCTCCAAAACATCTTTAATCACTGGTCCACAATTTCACAGTTCTTGGAATTTGGCTAAATCAACTGAATAGTTTTTGGATTTGATGATATCTGTTTATTAGATTTTCTAAGATCAGTACAGATTACATTGAATAGCAGCTTTGTCACTTCTGAAGTGAATTAGTGTCCAATGATGTCTGTCAAATGTATTACTTCTGCTTGCATTCCTAATTAGTTTAAACACTTGTGGAACATTTATGTATAGTCTGGGTGTGGTTGGATAAAATCTAACAAGTATTGGGTTGCATCAGAAGTTACTGCATTATAAATATCATTGAATTATTAATTAAAGACAATCTACCATGAATTGTTAATGTCATTTTATTCTTTTGAAATTCCCAGTATGGTAGACAGTTTTGCTAATTGAATTATAAAGTAATTCAGGCTATTTTGTTCAAATCTTTAATTTTATGATAAATTGTATTTAAGAAATCGGCATTATTTGGTGTTTGAGGATTAATATTCAGGAAGTTTTTAGGTCAAACCAAATTGGAGAGTTTTGGTTAATGTTCTCCAGTGCTCTGTCCTTTTCATGGAAACGGTGAATGATTTAGCTACATTTGTCAGAGATTATTTCTTAAAGCAAATGATTGTTGAGATCATCAGAAAAAAATTTAAAGGTTTTTATTGAGACAAGTTTTTAAGAAAACTGCGAATGAATGAGTCGTTCAGATGCATAAATATTTTTGGTAAAATGTTAATCATAGGATGATGTGGAAATCTTATACAAGTCCCCTTTCCTCATGCTTTCAAGAATCCGTATTTACTATCTCATTCAAAAAAATGCCGCCACAAATTCGTAGTTTGTGAAATGCAGTTTTTTCCAACTTCATGTATTACTATTGTCTTAAAGCTTCAAGAGAGAAAAAAAACCATGCAATCACTAATGTTTAACTGTATCTTAAAAAAACAATTTGGCAAAAGAATTATGAAACAGAATCCTATAGGACATATGATCAAGACATATCTTGATTATGCAAAATGAAAGAAACAGCTTTGTCCATTGGATAAAGCATTTCAACAGTATTAAACTCTTTCAGCAATAAAGTACCTGCATGTATACCCAGTGTTCGGACTATGGTGTTCCATTGGTGATTAGCTTGAAGTTGATTGCCATAGTTTTAAGCGATTATGTATGTTAGTATACACTACTACATTAAAAATGTATTTACTTTGCCCTAAACTGTTCAAAGCATAATAAAGTACCTGTAATACAATGCGATGAGATCTAATAAATTCCTTAACCAGATTAGAAATACTCATTTGTGAATAAAATTACATCGGAGAGTTGTGATGATTACGTTATGATTATTTTTTTTATGTGTATGTGGAAACTTGACGTGTGCAGTTGATTCTTTTGCCAATTGTAATTGTGTATGAACAAATTTCATACAGAAATATTTTAGAACACATTTCTTTTTGTATTTGATGCTATCATCCTAAATATCTGACACTTTTCTCATTGTTCTTTGTTTTTATATACATTTCTGCATTTGACAGGGATTTGCAATGTATTACGATTCAAAATGTAAAATTGTTACAGAAACAATGGTTTGTTAAATTCAAAATCGACTTTTTTTAGTAATTGCCATAAATCTGTAGTTTAACCTTTATATAATTCAGAAAATGTATTTTTTTAAGCGTTTCAGTACTTTGTTTGCTACTAACTCAGATCTAATATATATATAGTATTTCCTTTGCTATTTTTATTCAGAATGATATTTTAGAATATTTTGTTTCCATAAACTAGTCATAAAACAATATTAACATTTGTTTTGTGCATAGAAAATTATGTAAACAAGAAATTTAAAGTTTTATTGATAACACATTGAAAACAATTAAGCAACAAATGCACTGACAGAAATCAGTTTGATTGAACTTAAAATAGAATGCATCTGCTGGTTTCTATGAATAGTTATGATAAGAGAGCTAAGCGAATTCATGGTTATACATATTTTTTTAAGAGTGGGGAAAGTGTAAGGTTAATCGCACAATATTACTCAGGGTGGCCACAAACCGGGAATATCGGGAATTCTCAGGGAATTTAATGTAACCGGGAAATTTCAGGGAAATATCAGGGAATTCAGGTAATTTCGAAAATTATCAGGGAATTCAATTGCGACTATTCAAAATTTAGAAATTTTTTAATATCATCCAGAATTCATTTCAGTCACTAAATATTTCATCTTATGTATATTTATCATAAAATAGACAACGATAGTGTAAACAGCACGCTAGCACTCACCACGAGTGCCTTCGATTCGCGCCACCGTGCGCGCCACTGTCAAACAACCACGCGAGCGTGCCATGTGCTCTTATATTGTTATCTCCACTCGCGCAAAGTGTAAATGCCGCATTAGAATCCTAGATAGTCCGTTGAGTTTACTAGCTAAGCGACAGTCACTTCATTCATCGTGAAATTTCGTCTATTGTTTACAAACACGTAAACGCATTTCGTGTGATCACATCTAATTTATAATTGGAAGTATTTTCTAAATATCGTTATGTTAGTTTGTTATCAAACTGCAAGTTTTCTTAGTTTTTATCATTTATGTGGGGGGAAAATGTTATTTTTTAAATTATTAATTTATTTTAATCGTGAAATTTCTCATTAAATATTTCAGCTCATATGTTTTTAACATGAAATAACCGACAATAAGGCACAAATAATTTATTTTTCTGATCATTAATTATTGTTTTTTTTTTTTTTTTCTCGCAATCACAATTACCATTACCACTGTCTATGTTGCAATCCTTCAAAGCTGTTTTGACTGTTGATTCGATGCGACAGTGTAAACAGTGTACTAGCGCTCTCAACGAGTGTCATAGACTCGCGCCAAACACCCGCGACTGATGCGAGCGTACCGTGTGTTCAGGCAGTGCTTCTCGATCCGAATAAGCTCGCGCGAAAGTGTAAGAGAAGAATACTGGAGACGCATCTTGTGTGATCACGTCTAATTTGGAATTGGAAGTGTTTTCTAAACATCGTCGGTTTTAGTTCATAATCAAACGGTAAGTTTTTCTTAATTTTTATGATTATATCTAATTTTTCTACTGATATTTTTTAAATTAATAATTATTTTTGAACATTCATTGCGTGAATGATGATTGTAGATTGGTTGTTATTACTATTGGTTTTACTAATATTTATTTATTTAATTTAATTATAAAAATATCATTTTTAAATTTTTCAGATTAATGAATTCAGCATGACAACACGATTTCAAAGTGACTGGTTGACTAATCCAGACTTTAAGATTTGGTTAGAAGAAGTTAAAACTGATTCTAAAAGTGCAAAATGCAAGCTTTGCAATATTACATTTTCTTTAAGTAATATGGGTAAAACAGCTATCAGAAGTCATTCTAAAGGACTGAAACATATTAGCAAACTTAAAAATTGCAAAACTGTCTACCCTCTTCAAAGGTTTCTAACTCAGCCGCAACAAAGTAGTACTGAGACAACTATACATGGTTTGTCTGAGAAATTGATTATTTCTAATCCAATAAAGACATGCGAAAAAGAACAGCAAATTCCGACATCACAAAATACTCTCAGCTCCTTTCTCATCAAGCAAGAAGTCAGCCGTGCAGAAATACTTTGGTGTATTCAGACACTGATGACTCACAAGTCAATGCGCTCAGCTGGAAGTGATGTACAATTATTTAAGAAAATGTTCAACGATAGTCAAATAGCAAGAGGAATGGAATTGCAGCGAACTAAAATTGCCTACTCAATTCTTCATGGGATTGCTCCTTATTATAAAAGTAGACTGATGGACTCCATAACTTCTTGTAATCATTTTGTAATAGGATTTGATGAGTCACTCAACAAAGTTTGTCAAGAAACTAAAATGGATTTAAATATCAGGTTTTGGAGTACTGAAAAGAATGAAGTATGTACACAATACTTAACATCTGCTTTTCTTCGTCGCACAAGAGCTTCAGATCTTCTTCTGTCATTCAAGGAAATGCTTCAACCTATTATTAGTCTTAACAAAATTTTACAAATCTCAATGGATGGACCAAATGTTAATCATAAATTTTTCAGAGAATTGAAAGCTGAACTACAGAAAACTAAAGAAATCAGTGATCCGTTGACACTTGATATGGGTAGTTGTGGTCTTCATAACATGCATGGCGGATTTAAATGTGGAATTGAGGCCACTAACTGGAATATTGTTCCGTTTTTAAGGTCAATTTACTATCTGTTTAAAGACATACCAACTCGCCGTGCTCAATTAACAGAGTATTCAGGATCGACTCTTTATCCTAAAAAATTTTGTGCAGTTCGTTGGATAGAAAATGATAGTGCTGCTGCTCGTGCTATTGAAATTATTCCAAATCTTAAAAAAATGGTGGAGGGTTTACGGCATGATAAAAAAGAACCAACTAGTGCCAGTTACAAAATTGTAACAGAGGCTCTTTCAGATCCTTTTCTGACAGCAAAACTAGAATTTTTTCGGTCATTAGCAGCTGAATCGCAACCATTCTTACAAGAATATCAAACTGATGCTCCTATGACACCATTTGTACACAGCTCTTTAGTGACAGTTCTCCAAAATATAATGCAAAGGTTTATCAAAGCAGATGTACTGAAGTCTGTTGACTCATTATCAAGCATAGACTTAAGTGATGAAAACAATTTGATTTTGTACAGTCAAATTGACTTAGGATTTGGTACTAAAAAAGTTATCAAAGGATTTAAAAAAAATATCACTGATCTCATGATTTTACAGTTCCGAAAAGATGCCGCGTCTGCTTTGAAAGCTTTTACAAGAAAATTGTTGACACAATCGCCCTCGCTTTATAAACTTACCAAAGCAGTCTCTTGTTTTGATCCTAGTATTGCACATTTTCCTGAAGTCAGAAGTAGGAGATTGAAAAGCTTACTCACTATTTTGAATGAAAATAATTGGATCAGTGGTATTGAGGCTGATGAAATTAGTCGAGATTTCAACAATTTATGTTCTCAACCTTCAGCATTACAAATTCTTAAAAATTATTCACGAGGAAGTAAATGCCTAGATCATTTTTGGAATGAATTAATTCTTACACACGCCAATCCACAGTCAATAGTAAAACTGTTAAAGATATTCATGGTTTTATCTCATGGCAATGCTAATATTGAGAGAGGTTTTTCAATCAGTTCTGAATGCTTAGTTGAGAATATGAAAAATGAAACTTTAATTGCTCAGCGGTTAGTATATGACTCTATCTTAAGTGAAACAAATGGGGATGTTGCAACTCTTGATGTTCCAAAATCTTTAGTTCATTTTTATCGTAACTCGCGTTCAAAATTGTCTGAAGAAATTGAACGTCGAAGAAAAGAAGCTAAAATAACTGAATCAGAAGATTTGAAAAGAAAACGTGTAGCTAATGAAAAAAAGAGATTTGGCATTAAAAAAAGCTAAACTTCTAGCTGAGATTCAAGTTATTGATGATCAATTTAAAAATCTTCAATGATTTTTATATACAAAATATTAAAAGTTTTATTTGTTCTAGTTTATGCTAGTCATTTGCTTGATTGTATTTTGCTAACTGTAAATTATTTTTCATAAGATTATTGAATTAGTTATAAAATACCAACTATGGAAATGTACTAAAAATGAATTAAATAATGATATTCAAATAAACATGTTTAAATATGTCTTCTTTAATTTTTGTACCAGATTTAACAATTTTAAAGTAATCAAATCTTAAATATTTTAATTATGTGAATAAAATTTCTAAATCAGGGAAAAGTATGACAAACTTCACTGGAAAACCTGGAAATATCAGGGAATTTTGAAATCATTCCTTTGTGGCCACCCTGTTACTATAGGCATGTGGAATAAGTTGAAGATACCTTATATATGAATAAAGATAAATTATGTTGATTCTTGGCTGTCCGGGTGGTGCCGCGTCATATTTCTTGTAGCCGATGTTTCAACCCTCATTCTGTGGTATTCTTGCAGGGCAGCTGGAAGAAGACCACGGTATGAGAGTCGAAATGTCAGCTACAAGAAATATGACACGGCACCACCCGGACAGCCAACAATCAAGTGACTCTGGCCATGGAAGCCTACGATTAAAAATATAAATTATACCCAACACTCGCAGCAAAATAAAATAATATACAAACACAATAGTTTGGGGTTAACCCTTGCTGTTTACATATCCATGTGTGAGGTATCTACTGACATAATTCATGATGGATTATTATTTATTATATTGAATGTTTAGCTTAATAGTTTTAACAACAGGTAACAGCAGAGCTTGGAATGAATAATTTGCATTAGAATGACACAGATTCAAAGAGAGTTGATGACTCATATTTAATCTAGTAAGACTATACTGTATCACTTTAGAAGGAGAAATAAACATATTTCCAGTAGACTAATTGTTCATTAATGTTTCTGAACATCCTTGGATTCAAATTTGTTGAGGATAAAACTTTTACATGACATTTCTAGTAGTATTCAAAAGAAAATGCCACAACCCTTTTAGCTAGGTTAGCTTGCTGTACTGTTTCCTTAGCTAGACAGAATGTTTGTGAATTTTGAAAGTCTCTTTTTCACTATTTCTCTGCAGTTGGTTACAGCAAAAGAAAATTTTATAATGTGTAAATTTGTTAATGGATAATTCAAACAATGGATGTTCTCATTTTGAATTTACATAGTAGATTATATTGCAGCTGATGTTAATTGAACACTTGTGGAATGACTTTAAACAAGACATCCAAGCAAGGCTAATCCAAGGCTGATTGAAAACCTAAGAGTGACAACAGTCTGTAATAAAGCCAGGAGCTGATGTAAAGGTGTAAATAAGCTGTAGGCTTAAACTGTGGGGCTGAAGATGATTCATTTTCATCTTCTGTAGTTCCAAAATTTGCTGTAAGGTCATCACAGTGACTGGAATCTGGATAGTAAGAAGTCACAATAGAACACAGCTGTTCTTTCATACAGTCTACATCACATCCTTCTTCTAGAGATGGGTCAGCATTCAGTACGTAGAACCTAGAAAGTCATTCATAAAGGTTTTGTTACTTACATAAGACAGCTGTAATGCCTTTACTAGCATTAACTTATTTCACTTATCTATTTGTTCACCAGTTCCACATCAATATTATTAAGTTTTTAGTTTAAATTGTTTTAAATAAAAGAAAAGGAACAATGTACCAACTAGTGAATCTCCTTAACTGCAGAGTTGAAAGATTCTTAGCTGCAGCACAACACTGAACACGAAAAAAGTTAATGGAGAGGCAA
Organism: Vandiemenella viatica; assembly: GCA_031002005.1. NCBI lineage: Eukaryota > Metazoa > Arthropoda > Insecta > Orthoptera > Morabidae > Vandiemenella > Vandiemenella viatica. The sequence goes on along the minus strand of JARYHS010008074.1, from coordinate 154,419,483 downwards.
ACTGCATTAATCAAAAGGAGAATGGCTTACTACCAAGTGGTATATCTGATATGGATGATCCCAGTTATCTTCTAAATTGCACTTAGCAAATCGAAAATTGTAAAGACCTTGGTTCTTTTTTTGTTTTGTTTTTATGTGTTAGGAAGATAAAATTGTCTATAACTGGAAGTAATTTCCCATTATACTATAGACCAGAGGTGGCCAACCCGCGGGCCACATGCAGCCCGCCTTGAACATTTTTGCGGCCTGCGAGATTCATCACACTTTTACAAAATATATTTATTTTATAACGGCCAAAGTAGTGAAAACCAATGTATTAAAAATACATTATTTGTGCATCCATATATTCAAAAATTTACTGTTGAAATTATTAGAAAAAAAAGCTATGATTTTGAAATAATTAATTATCTTGCGAATATATGACAGACAGACATTGCCTGTTTTATTTATGAGTTTACAGTTATGAGTTCACAGAATAATTAAATTATATTCATTCCAAAAAATGTGTATAGTGGGTCTAACTCTAATATTGGTATATATAATTTTATATGCGGCCCGCAGAGTAATGATGCATTTCCAAATTGGCCCGCAAGATTATTTGGGTTGGCCACCCCTGCTATAGACCTAGGAAAAAGAAAAAAGTACTACATTTCCAAACAACGGCCCACACATTCCCTCACTCATGAATATAGAAATTGTGTGCCACTGTAAACTCAATGTAGCTGGGTTGACCATGAGCTTCACTTTCTATATTCATGATTAAGAAATAACCTGAAATATCTTATTCTGTTTTTTATTGCCACAGCTCTCCTTCCCTCTACTTTGGTAAGTGATAGGTTTACTTTGTCTTTTCTTTCCATATTGGAACACAATATATCTAAAATAACTTTGGAGGAAGGAGTGAAGCTGTTAAAAATTAATCATTAATAATAACTAGGGGAAACTTCACGGATGTAATATCCCAGGATAAAAACGAATGACATTTTTAGCAAGATTTATGTTTCTTCATTTAACATCACAAAATTAGGTATTCAGATTGTAAAATGCATTTATTTAAAAACTTTATCTATAACTAAAAAACTTACTTGTAATATTGCTGTATTAAATCAGTGTTCTGAGCCATCTGGTGAACTAATTTATTAAGTTCTGTTAGATTCATTGAATTCAGGCCATAAGCTTCTAAAAATGAGTAGAGTTTATACCACCTAGGAGTTATATCAGGTGAAATGTTTGCATCACTCAGGTTATATATCCAGGTTGAAGCATCTAGAACAGCCTATAAAGGTAATTTTTCATTATTAAAACTTCTCTCTGGCAAACACAGATTAAAAAAAATATACGCTTCTCTTGGTCAAGCATAATTGCTTCTCTTGGTCAAGCATAATTAATGTTGATGTATCACAAATATTGTGTTGGGGAAGAAGGCCAGTGAGAATTGATACTAAAGTGGTTTGGAATCGAGAGAACATTTTCAGGAATGGAAGTAGATGGAAGTTAGGATTATTAAGACTATATCAGATTCTTAGTATTTGGTTTAAGTGTTTAAATCCTTGGATGGCATGTGTCAAAACAAAGGCATTTTCAATTCAGTAGTACTTAAAAAAATTAGGAAGAAGCCTAAGCTTGTAAATATCTGCTAAGGTTCACAAGAAAGGGCATAAAATATTTTAAACGTGCAAACAGATTTTTTTTTGGATAAATTAACTTGTAAATGTAATTGCGTATGGCATTATTTGCCAAGATATGCCCGAATTGGTTTGGCCACTGAATGACTAGATGTTTTGATCCTCTTGTCATGGCTGCTTAATCTAACCCAGTAATCGTATTGGATATAGGGGACCTACAGTTCAACATGGAATCTAAATCGTGGAAGCATTCTGGCTTACGTCACATTTCGGAGCAAGCTGTGCCACCTGGTAAGTTCAAATTTAGGGATCTTTGGGAAGATCAACCAAGACCAGAATTCGAACCAGGGACCTTTCAATCTCTGGTCATATTACTTAACAATTGAGTCACCTGACTAGTATTTACAAACAATTATAAGCTAAATCTTAGTTTTTCACATAGCAAAGGATAGTTATCAGCTACTGCTTCCATTCTAACATTTGTTATTTTGAATGATTTTACACCTTGTTATGAATGGTCTTACTACTAAAACCAAATGCGTTGGGTATATACTTGGATTATTTTCTGTAGGTCATACTGAAAGCAGTTGGTGATGCATCTACTACTCTAAATTCCTCAATGAGTGTGTTATTTCATTATTCAAAATCTGCATTGATATATCAGAGTCTGACTTCCATAAAAATAAAAACATTTCCATTTGCCTTATGCTAAGTTATAATTTATGGTCATTGTGCTTTATTCCCTTCAACTGATTGTGCCCAGTTCTTTGCCCACTATTCACTCAGACATCATTTCCTGTGTATGCCTTACACATAACAGTTAAGATTAAGAAACAAAATATAAAGAATGCGCCTTAGGCTCCATGCGCTTGTGACAGAAATTCCTGTTTTTTAATTTAACCCAACTTTTGATTAAATAACCTCCTGACTTATTACTTAGAATTACAAACATCAGTGGTAACAATACGCTATCCGGTGATACTTTTTGATACCACCTTTCCTGCCCTGATTTCTTGTTTACTACACCTCAGGGATTCCTCCATCAAGCAAGACATGTCCAGGTATACATAAGTTATTGAAATCTTATGCATCACAATTCTGTGACTCATTCTGTGAAATTCCTTAGAAAGATATGGATCTCGCAATCAATGGCACAGGATGTGTGTGTGTGCAAATGTTGTATTTAGTCACCAAACACACTTTGCTAGTTTTCCCAAGAAATATTTATTCAGCTTGCAAATAGCTAAGCAAATGTTCATATACGTAAGGTCTTTTAATCCCAAGTCGCTGGTTTATAAACCACTTTTTTCGCAAACATTCATCTGTTGTTGGATATCAAGCTCCATATCAATTATCCTACCCCCAGGGCCAACTAATTGATCTGTTTTCAACCTACTTGCATACCTTCTGTTACTAAAATACCTCATTTCCAGTCCTCTGTTGTACAGTGAGTCTTCATACTCTACATGAATAATATATTATAAGGTGTGATACAATGTCTTCTCCACCTGTCTTTTGAATATCTGTGGTACTATCATCATCTCGTTTACATTTAATTAACTGCTCTTTCTTCTCTGTAGCTTTTTAGCATAACTATGAAAGTTTTTATCATTAGTGTTTTCCTGTTATGAACACATTCTTCCCTAATCACTGCCATTAATTCCTTATTGTTTCATGTTGCTCTGCTACCATACTCTGTTACATTGTCTTCTTACCAACCTTTTCTGCCTACTTGCGGCACACTATAAGGTTATCCATAAATCTCGTAAACAGCCCCCAACACGTAAAAAATAGCTAAAAACAGCAATTGGATAGAATCAACGATCAGGCAGTTTTATATTACTATTAAGGTAAATAATTGTAAACATCTCTTCAATGTGGCACTTGTGCCTGCTTAACTGAACACAGGTGGCTGATCCGTGTATAAATCGTTGACAATGCAAGCCTCATTTCTTTGACAGATTTCAGTCTTTAGTTAGAAATGGCAATATCACATTAACTGCCAGGTCGCATTCCTTATTGTTAGCCGAAATATATCTAAAGGAACTTCGAGAGGTTTTTATTTCAAAGTTCTGTCGGCTTTTAAAACTGTGAGTTCCGCTTGAATAATAATTAGAAAACGTTCTGAATTTTTAACGAAAGGATCATGAACCAAGTCAAAATCTTCACTTTCTCCAAAGTACTTTTTGAATCTCTGCTGGAGCTCTTCTAAATGTTCTTTAGTTAAGTCCATCACCATTTTATTACCATCATCAATTGACCATACAGTCGGGAACATCTAACAATCATATCTTTCAATCCTCTGTAACTACAAATACAACTTATTCTCAATTCCTTTATTCATATCCATACTAATAAGAATATTTTCATTCCTACCTTGCATTTTGATGAGTTCATTAAAGTGTACGAAAATGTTGGAAAGATATGCAAACTTACATGCCCATTCGCCATCTGCGAATAAATCACACTTCTGTCTTTCAACAATCAAAAATGCCTGGATCTCTTCTCTAAATTCAAATATTTGCGTTAACACCTTTCCTCGTGACAGCCAGGGTACTTCTGTATGTAGCAGGAGTGCAGTGTATTCTGATCCTTTTTTCTCACATTAAATTAAAAAAAGTCACGAATTTAAGAACCGCGATTTTATGAAGTTCACAACTTTTACTACTACATCCAGCACATCTTCCAGAGAAGGTGGCAGAGACTTAGCAACAATGGCTTGTGGTTAATGAGACAATGATCGCATCATACGTTGGGATTTACTTCGTGTACTATAGCTGCAAATCCTTTCACTGGGCCTGTACAAACACTAACGCAATCCTTCCATGTTAATTCATTAAGGAGCAAATATTCATCAGTCAAACGGAATATTTCTTCACCAATAGTTTGCCCTGGAAATTCTTTGCTTAAGAGGAAATTACTTACAATTACATCTCTGTTGATGTAGTGATGTAAGCCAGAAATTGTGCGTGGCAGCTAATATCTGTGGATTCGTCGATCTGAAGAGAGAACTTCTGAATTGTTGATTGTCTCTTTCATAATGTCTTCAATATCACGCAACATATCAATAATTCGGAAACTGATGGTGTCAGAAGAAATAGGAATTTTTGAAATTTCATTAGCACATTCTAAACCCAGAACTATTCTCACAATCTCTTTTCAAACTGACTTTAACAGCATTTCACCTATTGTATGTGGCTTTTTGGCCTTTACGATAAGTTCGGCTGCCTTATAACTAGCTTCCTGTACTTTTTCCGAAACAGGTACACTAGCGGTCATGAACGTTCTTTGTTTTTTCTTATTTTCCAACAAGTGATGAAAATATTTGACATCCTTGCTTGACAGGGAAGAACGTTTTGCTGACAAATGTCATTTCAATATATTGGCAACCATAGCAGTGTTATTGAGTTTTTCACCACCGTTTCAATTTACTGGGAACTATAGCAGCATAAACTCGGTAATTGGACACGTTTTTTCACAATACCAAAAAATGCCATAGGATAAGTAATTATCACTATATTTCTGCTGCATCAACTTTTTTTTCTCTCTTTCTGGCTGAACCCTTTCCCGAGTTACACTCATAGCAGAACACTCCGTTCAAGGAATTTATCTATCTTCAAGAAATAAAATAGTATGCTAACTGTAATAGATTACAGTGTTTCTTGAACTTTTAAGAGCATGTACCCCTATAAAATGTCACAGTCACTGGCGAACACCCTTGAGAAAAAACTACGACCTTTTTTTTTAGCTCCACTACTAACGTCAATGAGCAATATTCACCATCGTGTGTTTTATATGAATGAGATAGCCAGTCTGCTATTACGGAAATCTTGTTGTGAGACCCCTATGATCAACTGGCAAACCTCTAAGGGTTCGCCTACCCCACTGTTAATAGAAAATATCAAGACTAACTACTAACACAGTTTTTGGACCACTTAAGAGCACAGCTTGGATGGAACTGAAGTAATAGCAAGAAATGGGATTTATACACCTCAAAGAAGTCATATATACAGTGCTGATTGTTTTTACAATGATGTGTAACTGCATTGGTGCAATGGTACGGGAACAAAGTAGTATTGTTGGAGAAGCTCCAACACCGACAATGTAATAAAATAATATTAGGCTTGGAAAGTTCTAGTACTCCTAGCAGTTTAGACTGAGGGAAAAGCACATACACAGAACATGTGGTAAATATAACAGAACCTCAAAGCAAAGCAGTAGAGGCGTGGGATAAAAATATTTCAAAAATGAATAAATAAAACAGCAACTGTGAGTAAATAAATAACATTTAATTTATCAGAATACGACAATACGTAACAATTTGCGGCACATGAAACTAAAATATAATTAATAAGGAGCTTGACAATTAATTCCTTATCATGGGTAAAATTTCGCGGCATACGTTTCATTGCGATAAAGTCAGAATTATTTCTTCTCTCTATTATACTCCCTTCTTCCGTACGTGTGAAAAGTAAATGAGAAGAAATTGCAAAAAAAAAGAAAAAGAAAGATTAAATGCTAGAGTAAGCATTAAAACAGTAACTTTGAAACCATGCATTTACTTACCCCAGTGGTATCTCCTACTTGATATATTCTGTAGTTGGGATTAATATTGACAAATGTTGTCAAGCCACCCCCATTGAAGGCAACAGCACTTGGTCTGGATGTGTCTTCGTAGGCATAATGTAAAGTGAAATGATCCTTGTGTGTATGTCCATTGAACTGTGCAGCAATTGTATATTCAAATCTGTAAATAATAAAACTTGTGAATTCAAAGAGATTATCTTTTGGTCTTATTTTTTTTGCAAACATTTTTGAATCATCAAGATTTTCAAATCAGTTAAAAATTATCTAACATTTTTTGTTTGTATGTAACAAGAGTTTTCTGCCCTAGCTGTGCTAGATCTTCCATTTTATTGCATATTATCTCCAACTTTAACATGGTAAAACTGCACGAAATTGAAAATCAATTTTATAACTTACATAATAAAAAAATAATTAAGAAACATTTTGAAACATACAGTAGTTACTGTACTGCAAGTGAGGTATTGGAGAAAGAAGGGACTTAACTCATGATAGCTTTTATATTTCAGATGATACGTTTAAAGCTAACTAAAATGGCTGCTATATCATGAAAAGAATAAAAATTTTGTGGAAGCTGTTGGTTTTACAGTAATCTGCATTTTTTCACTCTAGTAACAATATAGGCAAATTATGTTACTGAAGGAAACAAATATATATATTTTTACAAATAAAATTATAAAGTTGTAAATACTGCTAAAAATGCTTACCGATTAATAATTTTGTTATATTCACGGGCCCATGTAAATGAACAGTCACTTTCTCCAGAGGGAATGTGAGCTAAAATGTGAACTTTCTCTCCAGCTGCCTCAGCTGCTAGAAGTGTTTCTGCTAACCATTTCAGTTGATTATATGGGTCCACAGGGTTGTGAAGTAACCACCTGTAATAATGTTCCTAGCATTTATTCCTTTCGAAAATAGCTAACCACTGAATATGTAAAGATTAGTAGCTATTGTGTTCATCTGGCCAGAGCTACTGATATCACTCTCTCCAACAAGTGCAGAACTTTGAATCCTTTTCCTACCACCTGTCCTATGTGTCCTGCCCAGTTAAGTTTGTTATCAAAAGTAATTCCAAGATATTTGCATTTCAAGACTTGAAATGCAAATATCTTGGAATTACTTTTGATAACAAACTTAACTGGTCAGGACAAGTAGGACAGGTGGTAGGAAAAGGTTTCAAAGTTCTGCACTTGTTGGAGAGAGTGATGAGGGGATGTACGAGAGAAGTCAAGGAATTGGGTTACAAAACTTTGGTCAGACCATTGCTCGAATATGATAGTGTAGTATGGGACCCTCATTTTACATATGAAATACAGGAGTTGGAGAGGGTGCAAAGAAGGGCTGCTAGATTTGTTTCTGGAAATTATTGCAGAATGCAATCAGTGACGGATATGATAAAGGAGCTGGAATGGGATTCATTGCAAGACAGGAGGAGGATGAGGAGGGTCATGGGAGTGTACAGGGCATATACTGGCGATGAGGCATGGAAAGATATTGCAATAGATATGAAAAGTAGTGCATGGAAGGGAAAAGATGACCATGACCACAAGCTGGCACTCGATTTCAGGCACAAGGGTGTGGGAAGATTCTCTTTTTTAGGTAAGGGTGTCAGGGATTGGAATGAGTTACCAAGAGAAATGATGAATAATTTACCGAAAACTTTGAAGGAATTTAAAGATAAAATTTGTAGAGGGCAAATGTAGGTGGGTGCAGGATAGGGGGAAGATGGGTGTGTAGGGAAATTGCCACCGGAGCCTGTGCTACATTGCAATTAAATTAAATCTGTGGGATACTATCTTCTGATTTGATTTTATCACAACTATCTCAATTATGTTGACGATAATTGTAATGTTTACTAGTAATAATGCAGTAATTAAAAATTGTGAACATTATTATTCATATCAACCCAGGTGAAACAATCATATTTTACAATGTGTCGTATTCTGTCACTGAAATGAAACAATGATAAAGAAAGGAAATCCATCACTTTATAAAGAAGGAAGAATTTTGCAATGACAAGAAATAAGACAAATATTATATATGAACATTGTTTAGGGTGTCCCCTTAATCACATGAGGGAGCAAGTGAGACATATAATTTTATTGTAATTAGCTAAGCTGAAGGGTATTGTATGAATATTGTTGGCAGCCTATCCAGGACCCCAAAAAAAAAAAAAAAAAAACTGCTGGCAAGCACATGTGGTAAGAAAAAGATAATCTGTGGAAAAAGCACATCAAGGAAGGCAAGTATGATCGAAGAGAGAACTAAATATAATAAAGTATAAAGATTAAATTGCAGAGTTACAAAAATCAAGAAAATAAAGGAGGAGATAAAAAAATAAACATCGATTTTACCAGAGAAGGGGAGACATAAAGGAAAGATATAATTAGAAATTGAGATTATGAATACAAACTGTATACATGTAATCATTACTTTTTATACAGGGCGTTCGCCGGTAAACGCTACCCTCCCAGTCTGTTGCCGTCGGCAACTTGCTCGGTCAGTCCCGCCAGCTGTTTCCGCCACACGGCACCGTGAATCACCGCACTGTTTAACACCTCCGCTGCCCCAACAGTGCAGTGCAGTGACCCTTACATTGTTAAGAACGGTTTCCTTGCATTGTAGATAGTTTGTGACTTCAGTCTCTTATTAATCAGTGTTGTGAATAAACGTTTCTTTGCGGTTTGGCTGGTTTGGGGCTTCATACTCTTATTAATCTGTACCGTGTTTGAGTGTGAGTAAAATTATGGTACGTTACAGTTTGCAACAAAGAATATTTCTCTACCATACATATGTGAAGAAGAAGTCGTTTAAAAAGTGTCGCAGTAAATTTCGTCGCGAATTTCCTGGCGCTTTACTGCCAGCTAAATCAACAATTCTGCGTCTGGTTAAAAAAGTAAGAGAAACGGGTTCATTTTTTAACAAAAAAGAGACTGTCGGTCAACCGTATTCTCGCAGAGGAGAAAATTGACGATATCGCTTTTCGACTAGAACAGTCACCCAAAAAATCATTAAGTCAGTTAGGGCAGCGTGTGTCTCGAAATATGTTCAGAAGATGTGAAATGTGCATTACACAAGAGGGTCAACACTTCCAGCATCTTTTATAAGGTAAGCTAATGAATTACGTCACATTTAAATGCTTAGCACACAAGTTTATGAAGCGTAATTATTATGAAATAGTCCGCGGCCGACGGTCGAACAATGCCGGAAACTGAGCGCTCGCTCCCCGGGAGCAGTTTCTTCCTTGTAGCGCTAACAGTGGGTTGCGTTTCCCGGCGAACGCCCTGTATATTTGCAGATGGTATATTACATTAATATAAAGGAATATCATTGGTATGTAAGATATGCATGATGTGGACATTTACTGGGAAGATTTCACCAGTAGTAGGGCTGTACCAAGATGAAAGTATTCAGAGAGTACAATGTTCACAGAAAAGTAAAAAGAAAATTTGAAGCAAGAAAAGCACATTACTTATGTAATAGAAGGCAGGAGTATAGAAAAGAGTGGAATGGGGATGGAAGCATTTGGTTACAGGAAGAGAAGTCACTGTACCTTCTAATCAGGCAATTTGAAGAACTAAATATGGATCTTTTCTCTGAGGTTGGTATTAAGCTTTAGTGTGAAATGTCTTACTCGGCTTAAACATCACAGTAATAAACTATTCACAAAACAAAAATCTTTACCAGTTTGGAGTGTAACAGACATTATTATTAATAACAATCAAGCGTAGCCCAGGTTTTAGAAGTGTAGTGTAGAATCCTCCTTGTAAGATAGTTTCCTTCGTATCCTCAGGTAACCATAATCGCCAAAGGTCTGCCACTGTTTCATAGAGCCATGTTGTAGATAGTGAATCATTAGTTACATCATTTGGAGCAAATCTGTGAAAATTAACATAACAGATTTTAAACAATCACAGAGAGAGCATTAATTATTTCTCAGCAGGAATTTAGTTGATTTAATTGTTTTTGAAAATTAATCTCTCTCAGAATATAATAAGCTGAAAATATTCAGTGAAAAACATTCAGTACATGACACTGTACAACAGAATAAATCCTGTGAATAGGGTCGGCCCTAAGGATTGCAGTCCCACAGGTTTTGTGCCACTCCTGCGGGATTGGCACTCAGTTTTTCAACGCAAATTTTTAAACATAGCTATTTAAAGTGTTAACAAATTAAATAATAAATGTCAGTTAATTAAATTAATAAATCAATTTTAATGATAAATGATAAAAATTAACAGTTAACAACACTTTAATTGGAAAAATAATATTAATTTTTTTAGCCTGTCTGAAGAATATTTCGAGCTATAAATTTAAAAAAATCTAAACAAATTTATAATAAAGAATCAAAAATGCAAAATATTCAGTCTTGGGTCATATTATGTCCCTTACAATAATCACATCAGTGTGAGAGAAAGCATTCTATTTCACAAAGTGAAGTGAATATACTCTGTAAATTGTATATCTCAATAATATTTGTCATTGTACCAGCACGAGACTTGGTCTATTTTTACAAGAATTGTTTTTGTGGGATTCATTATTATGTTTTCTGATTTTTGATTGATCTTATAGTTGATTCATTTTTATTAAATGAAACTATTCACCAAGATGTAAACTGTCAAAAGTTTCAGTTTTACTTTAAGTGGCATAACACCTTTTTTAGAGTGGAAATAAATTTTTTATGTAAGAAAGGATACATTCTAGGTGTATAATTGCAATGAAGTCCTCACGGGTCTATCACCAGATTGCATTGTAAAAACACGAAATTTCACACTGAGAAAGATGGCGGAGGCAGCCGTAGAAGTATGGTGTTTTTACAACACAATTTGTCGGCGATACAACTTAGAAGACTTCATTATAACTTTTGTTGCCTTTAGTTGAAATAATAACAAGGAGTTGAAAGGATGCATCCTATCCACTCAAAAATAATGTATTGTGGTGATTGACCAAATCATCCCAAGGAGGATTAATAGAAAGCCAGAGCGGCATATGTAAGCAGGTGGCTTTCAGCAAAGAACGTGTGCATTGAAATGACGATCGAGACAATAAGAATTCCCTTTTGATAACTGCTAAATAAATAGGTATGCAATCGTTAAAATTACAATAATATTAGTTTTGTATCAGCGAATAATCAAATTTTAAGTTGCATATACTAGAAGCTGTCACAATTACTTTATCTGAAAATACAGATGACGTGTGTGACACATAAAATAATACTTATTATACAGTATGAAAATCATACTAATTACACAGCATAACTCAAATTATAGAAATGTGTACTCAGAGCAAATGTAATTTTTAATGAATATGTAAAACTACAAATAAAGAAGGTTGACAAAAACAAACATTTGTTCCCATGAGTCAAATGCCAACTGCAGAGGTACAGGCAAATGGTGCAATACATCCGATAGAGACCGAGTGGGGCAGCGAGTCACGCAGACTGACACACGTTTTCATCCCATTTTGCAGATCCGCTTAATTTTGTGTGGGATCTACCAGACTATCTAATGATGTGGAATCCCACTTTGCTGGATTGCAATCTCTAGCCGGACCTACTATAGGGCAAATGGAGCAGTCACTCGAGGCTCTGGAGCAGGGTAGCACCAAAATCCGTTGAAAGATTTTCGGATCCCCATTTTTGCTGGTTACTATTGTAGATAATGACAATATAAGACTGGGGGTTTTCTTGGCATTGAAAATGAATAAAAATTTCTCGGGTAACTAGCCAAGTTAGTCCATCAATCAAACACGGCGTTTCAGCGTTCACAATCTCTGCCGCCATTGTCAAGTCACTTGACACTGGCGGCAGAGATTGTGAACGCTGAAACGCCATGTTTGATCGATGGACTAACTCTGCTAGTTACCCAAGAAAATTTTATTCAAATAATGGCAATGTTAATATTGAATACTGGTCTCATGGTTTTAGGTATTGTAGTCATTATCTTGGTTAGTAAAGACTAAAATAATGTTATTAATGATGTTTGCTGCAGTCTTTAAATTTGTTTTGCTGTCTTCCAACAGTAAAAAATTTTTCTATGCAGGCACAGGTCATGGTAACAGTGCAGGCAAGAAGTTGATACGTATTTGGTTATTTGTATTCTCAGGGTTAAACATTTGTTTCTTTCCCACTCCATATGATATTTTTATTGACAGGCATAGAGACATGTATGCAATTGTTCTACTCAATTAGTAGATTTAATTTGCTACATATTTTTTTAAATAAGAAAAGAAATAATTTGAATTTGGCTTTGAAGATTGTTAAAAAAATAATAGAAAAAATAGATCAGAAAAACAAACTTAAAAACAAAATAATATAATTTGTTTTTACATACATGATCTGATCTACCTATTCACGAATCAAGCACGAGATTTCCCGTTTATTGTTGAGGATGATATTAAAAAAAATGGAGTTCCATAGCTAGAAATTATAATCAAAAGACATAGATTTATACTAACTCTTTGCTTAGCAGCTAAAAATTCAAAATTAGGTTACCAAATGTTTAGAAAATTGCATATTAAATTAGATTATCATCTATTAAAGTAGTACCCATAACCTTAAGGATATCATTGAAAAGTTAAGAAAAAGTTACCATTGTAAAAGCATTTATTTCTTTTAATTGATTCAAACATTCATGAGTGCTAATTGTCCAATCTGCCCCTAGCATGTAACAAAGTGTTAAATTACATCCATTCAATCATTAGCTGCAAAGTACTATATGGTTTTTCCATATCTGACTTGTTTTATGAATTAATATTATATGGATTTAGTGTTACTGAAAAGTTAGTCGCAAAATTCACATCCAAGATAAGTAAAGCTGGAGACTTGTTCTATTGGCTGAACTACCTTTATACATAGTTTACAAATTTTCACTTATGAAAATGAGAAAAGGGGAAAAAATATGTTCTGGGAAGCAAATCTACAAGAAAATTTTCAGTGCCATTTAATATATAAAATAAGGGTCGAAGAGGTTACATTAAGTTTTCTTTTCTACCAGATAGTAATTAATGTTAGCAGAGAAAAATACAATTTTCATTAAGAGTATTACTTATATCAATGTCAGAAACAATGTTGCTTAATTTTGCTATTCTATTTTTATTAAGTTGTTTATTTTTCCATTGTTGTATTAATCAGAATAATTTAATTGATCTCATGATGATTATAATGGATCTATGTTTGTAAAGATTATAACAGGTACAATATATATTTTGTAATGATGATAATTATTAAATTATTTTTTTTAACTAAACTGCTTTATAATTAACTAAAGTACATACATTTTCAACCCCACTCCATTCTAAAAATAGTGTAGAGGCAGCGCTGTTTGACATGCTTACATATTCTAAGTGTTTTAATTTAGATTTTACAACCCAAAATTTCAGGCCAGTTGGATAAAAATTGTGTAAAATAAATATTTTGAAAGGGAAATTAATATAATCAGTAGTGATCCAAGTTCAAAGCATGAGAATTGAAGATGAATATTCTCCGTACCTCAGAGGCTAAATCAGAAATATCTCCTTATCTTATGCAGTGTCATGAATTTTTTTTTTAAATCAAAAGACTTCTTTGAACTGATGTCAAGAAATAGTTGCCTTTTTACTGTTTTGCTGAAATTATTTCAAGATTCCTGGTTTTCATGGCTCCTTAAATTGATATTTTTGTAGCAAAAACTTAAAATTCTAGTGTGTTAACTAACAAGTCACTGTCTTCACAGGACCTGTCACATTCATTCTGTTTCATTATTTAACATCTTTGTCATATAACCTTAATTTTGTCAATATATTCTCAAAAGCAGTTAAAAGAGCTGGGAGCTCATAATAAACCAACAGTAAAACAGGTATTGAGTCATTTTCTGTAGTTTCCAAGTAAAAATCAGTATTCGCAATGAAATATAAACATTGACTATATAAGAAGTTTGGTATATTATCTGACAGATTTTACTCCTTTCATGTACAGATGTGCATTAGGAATCAAACAAGATGCAACACTTCAGTTCAATAAAATAGTCATAAGGAGATATTTGAGTTTTACTGTGAATTGGGAACACATGTGAAAAACGGCCCCAAAACAGTTATTTATACTTCACAGCTCCAATTTTTAAGTTACAGAAAAGCTTTATAGCTTAAAATATGCAGAAAAAATCAAACTATATAGAAAATTAGAATCTGTACGTAGAACAGAAGCGAGCTTTTTGAAAGAAAATAAGGTTTTGAAAGACTTTTATGTTTTAAATTATGTTGAGTTCAGTATATCACAGCAAAGAAAGTGTATTTAAAATAAAGTAGGCTTTTTACTGAGCATGTAGAGTGATTTTTGTAAAGGTTAAAGTAATATTTTGGTTGAAAAGGGGAAATGAAGATTTTAATGAGAAAATGGCAAGATGATGTCATTGTACATTGGCAACAGATTACGAAATTATTAAAGAAAGCTATATAAATTAGAGTAGATAACAGATAAAAAACATGGTCATCAGATAGGAAATTATATTCTATAAATTTTTGACTTCGAGGTTTACGAGTTATATATGTTTTTATGTGGAAGGGTTACCAGCCCTTTGCACAACCCCCATTGTGGAGGACAAGGGTTTTATTTCAGGGTTTTCCTTCCCTTAGAAGAAAAACAGGACTTTAAATGTGGAATGAAGAAATTGCAGAAGCCGTCAAACGAAAGCAAAAGTCTTACCTAAACATGATACAGGTCCGAACTCTAGAAAATTAAACCAAGTGTGGTGGTGTAACGGATAGCGTTCTGACCTCGCATTCGGGAGGACGGTGGTTCGAATCCCCGTCCGGGCATCCAAATTTGGGTTTTCCATGGTTTCCCAAATCACTCCAGGCACATGCCGGGATGTTTCCTTCAAAAGGCCATGGCCGAATTCCTTCCCATTCCTTGCTCCCCATCCTTTACCGTCTCTAAAGACCTCGTTGTTGAGAGACGTAAAGCAGTTAAAAAAAAAAAAAAAAAAAACTAGGAAATTAATGTAAAAGAAGAAGAAACCTTGTTAAGACAGTAACAAAGAAGTTGAAACAAGAGTCATGGGATAGATTAATCAGTTCAATAGAAGATGATGTCCATGTTATAAACTTATGAAACATCTTAACAAAGATGAAAAGGAAAGTGTTAACATAAATGTAATTGAAGAAGAGGCATGGATAAAGCACTACAAAAAATTATGGTGCAATAGTAATTATAAAGAAGAATAAAAGAAAATAGGAATTGACCATGTGGATACTAAAGAAATTGATCTTATAGACATAGAAGAGGTTGATGCACTACATAGATCATTTAAAAATAGAAAAGCTCCTGGACTAGATACAATTAATTTAGAATTGATTAAGTATGGAGTAAGGATTTTGAAATTTAGATATTTACACTTAATTAATATGTGTTGGAAAAAGATAATCATCCCAGAAGAATGGAGGAAGGCCAAAGTTATTTCACTGTTTAAGAAAGGAGATAGGAATTCATGTGATAACTATTGAGGAATTAGTTTTATAAATATGGGCTACGAAATATATGCAAAAATAATAAATAACAGGCTCAAAGTAATAGCAGATGCTCTCCTATTAGAAGAACAATGTGGGTATAGGAAAAGAAAATACTGCATATATATTTTGCCTCAAACAACTACTGGAAAAGAGAAGAGAATTTAATTTAAAGACTTTCATTGCTTTTATTGATTATGAAAAGGTGTTGGAAAAAATAAATAGACAAAAACTATGGGAAAAATGCAAAGAAATGGATATCCAGAAGATTTAATACACGTTATTCAAGATATGTATAGAAGGACATACATTTTAATAGATGTAGGAAAATAAACTTACAGAAGAAATAGTGATTAACCAAGGAGTGCGGCAAGGTTGTAGCCTGTCTCCAACACTCTTCAGTATATGTATATATTAGAAAATGGAAAGAAAATGTCCATCTTGGTATAAAAATAAGCAACAACACTTATATAAACACTATGTTGTTTGCAGATGACCAATTTATCCTCCAGCAAAATGAAGATGGGCTTCAAAAAGAAATTCATATACTAAACATTATCAGCAAAGATTACAATCTGTAGTTGTAATATAATGTGCAAAAACGAAAGTTATGGCATGGCAAAGGAAATATACTATCAGAGTTAAACTTGTGGTAGACAATCAGCCAATAGAACAAGTCTCGAGCTTTACTTATCTCGCATGTGAATTATCTTTTAATGAGGATAACGAGGTGAAGAAGAAACTTCACAGATTTCAGTATATGTGTGGAACAATTTGATGAACACTGCAAGGTAAACCATTAGAGGAGACGCAACTCATGTTTTATAAAACAATGGCAGTACCAACTCTGCTATATGGCAGTGAAACATGGGTAAATAAAACACAATACAAAAACAAAATTCAATCATCTGAAATGAAGTTTTTAAGGTCAGTTAAAGGATATTCCCTAAATGATAGGAGGTGGAATGAGGAAATAAGGGAACAACTGAATATCTTCCTGCTAAATGACAGAATTACCCCAAAAAAGGGATAACTGGAAGAATCATGTTCTACGGATGGGAAATGACAGATTTCCTAAGCTTGCCCTGGAGTGCCATCCTACAGGCAGAAGGGACATTGGAAGACCTAGGAAGAGATGGTTGGAAGAATGAGGTCAGAACAGGCTTTTGACCTATCCATGAAGAGGAAGTAAGTGAAGTTTGACATGCGTTATAGATCTGTAACACCTGTATTTTCAGAAATAAACAATATTTACATTTTTCAACCATACGTAATAACAGAAATAAATAGTTTTCACTATGAAATACAATAGAAATCTAGCCATGTTATATATCAAAAGTTGGGGGAGGCTCTTTAGAATGTTTTAAATAAAGAATTAGCACACAAACTCAAGTTTTTGTGAATTAGAGGGAATTTCAGGTTGTTAAAAAAAAAAGGTCACAAAAAATAATGGAGGTAAAACTTGATCACACGGAACAAAGTGCAGGTGAGAATGGATACCTCTCTGTTCACAATAGTGGGAACATAACTACTGTGAGATAGTGGAGCTGTCATATAAAGAACCACTTCCTTTTATTTTTTTACTTTTTTTTTGTCATGGCTTCACACTTTGTCAGTGTTATTAGAGGTCGAAAAGGTCTGGGGGCAAGAATTGTGAAGGAATCTGATATGGCCTTTTTCCGTAAACCATCCCAGCATTCGACTGAAAAGGATTTAGTGAAACTATGGAAAACCGAAATCTGGATGGACGGGTGGGGATTTGAACCTGTGTCCTCCTGAATGTGAGGCCAGAGCATCGCCATTCATTCACCATGCTTGGTAACTGCTTGTCAGTGTAAAGTTTATTGTGAGATAATTCCTGCACAAGAAACTTTTAAACAATTCTTACTTGTACACCAGAGTCCCGCTAATCTGAACCTGTATGCACCTACGAATTTTGGCAAATTCTAGTTTTGCTTAGGCGGGACTTAGAAATTTCGAGAAGAGTAATTTTCAACTTTAAGGAATTTTCCTGTAATCTTGCTCACAGTTACAATCCACCATAAAAATCATTTTAAAGTGTATTTATCATATCGTGAAACGTTTATTTTAAGAAATATTTTGCTTTGTTCATGTTTTGAAACACGCGATCGGAAAAGTAGAAATTCTAAGATTTGCTATATCTTTAAATCGAGTAAGGCGACAACTGATCTTTTATCACCAGCTGTAGTCAGCACTGTCCCCGATATTTTGGCAATAAAATTAAATAATTTGGTAAAGTCTTATTAGTGATTTTAATTAAGAGAAAAAATAAGCTTTTTAATTAAAAGAGATATTAATTTAAAATTTACATCAGTAGATAGCCCTAATTAAGACAATTTCGTACATATATGGGTTTCCATAAAAAGTTTTAGCATTTGTCTAGTAATTAAGTTTTTGAAAAATAGATTGTCGCGGATTGTTGTTGACGCGCGTAAAATTCCAGAACACTTAGGGATTTTCCCCAAATTAGAATGTATCGCTACGCGGAGTTTTAAACCGCTAAAACTTTAAAACTAATTACTCTAAAATTCTCACTAAACTGCCGTTTGACTTCTAGTAGATAAGTCTAGATACTGTCGAAGTTTAAACATTTTTAATAGTCTGGATCGTCAAATAAATTACACACACTTTTGATCTCGCGGAAGCAAAAAGATCTGATACAGTTGCTTACGTCATGGATTCTAATGGTTCCTATAAATGGACCCCGCCGCCATTATGGTTTGTCTGTTCCAGTATGTCGTCTGTTCCGGTCTGTCTTTCGTCTCAGTCGGTTGTAACTCGCCATGCCGGCTAGTTCGAACATGTTGAAACTTTGGTGTCGGGTTATATAGCAACTTTAACTTTTAATATGAACTTTTAAATTTACAAAAGGGGTCAGTCGGTCAAATTTCTCTCCACAACTTGCAAACTTTCGGTAAAGTGTGTTTGATTTGCCTGCTCAACTGTAAAATGCATATTTGAAATTGTGACTTTGGAAATAAAACTTTGGATTTTCTAGAAGTGAACTTGTGTGCTTCAGTAGTTAGCTGACTACCTTTTCTCTATTTGTGGGTTAACAAATATTGTGGCGACCTCAAGCATTTAGGTTGAGTTATCCTCTACAGAACTTTGAGTCAACATCAAGAGTTAGTTGAGGCACTAAGGCTATACTACAGCCCCGGTATCGCCCTGGTTCCTTACAAACCCCGGTAATCTGAACGTTCGGTTAATCCGAACATGCAAAAACTTAGTCCAACAATGAAAAATTATAAAAGAATTAAAACACATTTCATGAAAATAGTTCATACTGTATTCAATTGCGCAGTTAATTGCTGTACATACACACAATTTTAATTTACACAGTACAGTACACATCTACATATTAGAAAAATTTGCAAGAAACCATAAAGTTTAAATAGTGCATAACAATGAATCAAAAATTAGAAAACTTATGATATAGTTACAATGCTTACAAGCACCCATTTTATTCCTACTTTTTAGAAGACCAAAACTCAGTCATTATTTTTTGGCATAATGAAGACAGTCTGTTACATGACACAAAGTTGTGCCATCGTCTTATAAACATTAAATTAGCAGGTGTTGCAGTGTCCTGTTGCTCCAAATAGCGTAGTGCGAGATCAAATGCTTCTGCCGCATCGCTGTGTGGAACCAGTTCTCCTTTGTCACGTTATGCCTCATTGTCACTTCCGTTACAACAGTCCACTTCTACTTGATCTTGAGTCATAGCAGCCACTAAACCAACGTCAGTAAGGTCTCCAAACTTGCATCATCCCCTGCCACCCATTCATCTACGTCTGCTTCACAGGCTTCTTCACATCCAGGGATTGTCTGTACCATTTGTAGGTGGTTATCCTCTTCATTTTCAATTGGGGTGTCCTGAAATTCAAGAGATGTCCACAGTTTTCTCCAAGAATTTCTCAGAGTGTTTTCTGAAATATTCTGCCATTCCTCAGAGGCCCAATAAATAACATCCTTCACATTGTTTTATTTTGTCATCTAAAGGAATGTTATCATCTTGAATCAGCATTCTTAAAAATTGTTTTCTGTAAATCAGTTTTAATGTTTGCAGTACGCCCTGGTCCATCGGCAGTAGAAGTGGTGTAACATTCGGCGGCAAAAACTTCGCCATAATTTCTCCATTAGATAATTCCTCAGTTCTGGGGTGAAACGGTGCGTTATCAATCAAAAGGATAACACTTGGAGGCAAATGATTTTCCTTAGAAAACCATCAGACAGAGGGAACAAACTGGTCGTGAAACCATTCTTTGAACATCTTACCACCCATCCATGATTTTTTCTGGTTGCGACAGTATATGGGCAGGGACTTCATGTTGCAGTTTTTAAAAGCTCTGGGCTAACAGATTTGCTGATCATCATTAAAGGCAGCTTGTGATTACCAGCAGCGTTGCTGCACGCTAATAAAGTCACACGATCTTTGCCTATTTTAAAGCCAGGAGCTTTGGCTTCTGCTTTTGATGCCAGGCTTTTTGTTGGCCATTAAATTAAGGCCTGTCTCGTCAGCATTATAAATTTGTTGGGGACAATAATTTCCGTCTCTTTATCAAACTCACCCAAGTATAACTTCGCTGCATCATAGTTAGAAGAAAGCTTCTCTCCAGTTATTGTTAGCTGATGAATCCCATGATGTTTTTAAAATCTGTCCAACCAACCTGTACTCGCACTAAAAGACTCATTACCATTCATTAACTTGTTTAGGTAAACAGCCTTTTCCTGAACCATTGGCCCACTCTAAGGAGTTCCCCTTTCTCTTTCCTGTGTAAACCAAAAGAAAAGAGCTTCATCCACTTTATTGTACTGGGACTGTTTCAAAGTCTGCCGAATTTCAAGTGTTTTTCCAGAAGACGTTGCACAGGACTGTTCAAGCTTCACTCGGTTCTTCTTCCAATCACAAATGGTTACCTTGCCAACACCCAGTTCCGTCATCAGTTTAGATATATTCTCACCACAGACTAACCGATTCAAAGCATCCAGTTTTTCTTTGAGAGTTAATGTTGTATGTTTTCGTTTATTCATGACGACAATACACCACTACACCTGAATGCATACAATACAACTGCCAAGTGTGCCAGCGATAGATAGCTAACAATTAGTTCGGATTATTGGGACTCTGGTGCAGTTGGAAAAATGTACTGCATTTATCTACTAATTATCTATTATTTTAAGGTTCAAGCTTCACCTCAGTCACATTTAATTTCACATGAAAATTTAACCATGTTATTGTGTAGGTTCTCAATTGATAATATATATCAAGTAGTATTAGTTCTATCTGTAGAGACACCTAGAAGTTTAACGTTTTGTCTTACGAATGGGTCAAGAATTGATCAACTTTCATCACATTGTTCTGGATCATTTCTCCATTTCTAAAGTGTGCTTAAGTTACACTTAATTTCATGGTGAAGTGTGAAAGATTTTAACACCAGCCTTTCCCCTGTATCACAGTTCCCTTGCATATTTGTTATATATATGGAAAGGACAGATGAAATACGCCCAACACTCACCAAAGTTGAAGGGAGGAGGGAGCAGCAACAAAAATCAACACACAAAGAAAAAACAATATTTCAGGTTAAAACCCTTTTTCAAGTTAACAGGTTAGGTGGCTGGGCTTGCACAAGACTTGCGTTCGACGCAGCCACTCATATACGTCGGAGGTGGGGAGCAGCGATAATATAACCGCGAGTATAACTCATAAGATAGATTAAATTGGGTGAAAAAATAATAGTAGTAAAAAATATAAATAAAAAAATAATTGAAGAATTTTGAAAAATATATGAATCTATTGTGAAATGGGGTTCTGGTTGGCTGTGGGTTGTTTGTGTCGGTGTGGAGTACACACACCGACCCATACCAACACAAACAACCTAAAGCCAACCAGAATCCTTTTTTCTCACCCAGTTTTTCCCTGGCCTGGAATCGCTAAACCAAATTCATCATTTGGGTTATGACTTTCTTAGATCCTTTCCTGAAATGTGCCGCATTCTTCCCACTATCCTTCCCACCACATCCCCAGTCACCTTCAGCAGACCGCCTAATCTAAAATACATTATGTTGTACATAAATATCAATCCTCTGATGCTCCTAAACCACTGTTTGGATGCATCCCTTGTAAGAGAACCCGTTGCAAAACTTGCAGTATGCATCCACCTGTCACTACCTATAGCAACCCTACTACTGGTGAAATCTACCCCATAATAGGTCATGCCACTTGTACAACCACCCATCTCATATACCAGCTCACCTGCCTCCACTGTCCAAGTTCCTACATTGGCCTGACCTCAAACTCATTTATCCTTCAGAATGAATGGTCACAGACAAAAAGTTTACTCCCAAAACCTGGACCTCCCTGTTGCTCACCATGCCAGAACTCGCAACACCTGTGACCTTAATAACTGCTTCACAGTCAGAGCCATTAGAGTATTTCCAGACACTACCTCCCAATCTGAACTCCGCAGATGGGAACTGGCATATCGACACATCCTGCAGACTATAAATCCCCCAGGCTTCAATTTCCGTTAATATCTTGCATCCTCACCCTATACACCCATCACTGGCCAGCACAATAGATTCATATATTTTTCAAAAATTTTCAATTTTTTAAAATTTATTTATTTATATTTTTTATTATTATTATTTTTTCAACCATTTTAATTTTTCTTATGATTTATACTCGTGGTTATTTTATCGTTGCTCCCCCCACCACCTCCGATGTCTATGAGAGGCTGTGTTGAACGCAAGTCTTGCACAAGCTCAGCTACTTACTTCTGTTAACTTGAAAAAGGGTTTTAACTTGAAATATTGTATTTTCTTTGTTTGTGTGTTGTTTTGTGTTGCTGGTGCCTTCCTCCCTTCAACTCTGGTGCGTGTTGGGTATATTTCATCTGTACTTTCCATAAAAATACTGCGGCATTTTTTTCCGTTCATTGTTACCTATATATATATATATATATATATATATCTGTGAGGCAATCTCCGGCTGCACCCACCTCCATTAATGTTCTCTTGTTGACGAAGGGTTTTTTTCCCGAAAATTTCTTTATTATTTGTGTTTGTGTCTTTTCTGTGTGTTCACGCCCCACATCCATCATCTAAAGGTAAGTGGTGGCTCATTTCCCTATCCTAATTTGATTCCTTTACGCTACTTAGCGTCTTTTTTTCTTGTTAATATATATATATATATTGGCTATAAAAAACTTAAAAAGTATTTCTTCTCTTCAGGTAGATGTTCTATCTATTTTTAAATCATCCGTGTTTTGTAATACATTTTTCACTGACGTAGAGATCATAAAATGAATGTTCTCTGTTCTAATTTTTATTTAAGTTTTTATTATTTAACTTACTGATCATAAGGATGAGATTCATGATTTCCAATTGCTGGATAGATGGGAATATCTCCAAAAGCTTCTTTTAGCTTGGAAAATATTGTGTTTAAAGTTGCAGAATTTTTTTCTCTGCTAGTGTCCCACATTGCGTGATCAATCACATCACCAGTAAAATAAATATAATCAAGATCCTAGAGAAAGTAGAACAAAATCATTCTTTAATATGTTATAATTCTTTGAGCCTATATTGAATAATTCTATAATGTATCGTCATTGTTAATAAACAGAAGTTACAGATATCCAAGACTTTGAGAGAGAAAGCTTTGTAATCTTCATATTCTATGATTTTTAAAATAAATTACATAATACTAATCAACAGAAAATAAAAACATAATGTCAATTAATAGTTATTAAATGTAAGTTTGAAATTCAGGAGAGTAAATAAGTAACAAATCCAAAAAAAAGTGTTGCAACTCTCTAAGATATAACTATAAAAGAAATTCAAGTTGAGGATAATGCAGAGCACTGAAGAGAGAGATAATCATAATTAAAACTGGAGAGGGGTGGTCCGTAAACTTCGTATCACGCAAGAAATTTTGGAGTTAATAGATCAGAGGGGAAAGATCAAAATGCTCATGATGAAGTTGGAAAACTGCAGTACAGATATTTTAGGAATCAGATAAACAGGAATTTCAAGAAATCCAAAGAAAATTGGCTGTGAGAGAAGTATGAAAATATAGCGAATGGAATGGTCATAAGTAAAATAAATATAGCTAATTGCAGGATCAAACAGAATTTTGAAGACATGATATATAGAAGTTCATGGGAAACCTTTTTAACTTAGAACATAAAGCTAACAGATGAAAAGAATACATGCAGAAACTGTATGGTAGGGATGATCTGAACGAACATGTGCTAGAAAGATAAAATGTTGATTTTGACGATTTAGGAGATCCTGATATAATTACATAATTTGTCAGTACCGGTACTTTGAAAGATTTTTAACTCAAATAAGGCGTTAGGATTATCAGATTTCTACAGAACGGCTAAAATTTCTAGAAGAATGAATCCATAGATTATTCAAATAGTTCCCGTAGTGAAAAGTTTTGACATGCCAATGGCTTTTACTAAAAGTTTCAAATTTACTAAAAAAATGTTATATTACTGCATACTAAAGCTAACATCAAAATAACTAACTAGGATAATATTCAGAATAATAAAAACTAAAGTGGATGAGATAAGGTGAAGATCAATTTGGGTTTAAGAAAAACTCAGGTGCAAGGGGAATTATTCTGAATTTAAAATCAGTATTGAAAGAGCAGATAAATACATTGAGCATTTGTGGATTTGGGGGGGGGGGGAAAGCATTTGATGATTTATATGGCATAAATAGCTAGAGTTTTAAACAAGTTAGGTCTAAAATTTCAAGATAGAAATAATTCATAAGTTGTGAAAAACTTATGTGATTTAAAAAAAAAAAAAAAAACAGGAAATGACTGGAGACAAGCATTATTTAAGAAGGGTGTGAGATAAGTTTATGCTCTATCCCCAGTGATATTCAACTTTTATGTCAAAGAAGCAATCAAGCAAGCAAAAGAAAATTTAAATGTTGAATAAGTGTCCAAAGAGAAACAATCAGAAAGTGACAATTTGCTGATACCATTGTCCTGCTAGCAGACAACAGAGAGGATATTGATAAATTATGGAATGACATTTATAAAATGCTGATACAAGAATTTGGACTAAATATAAATCAAAGAAAGTCAAAGCTTGTTGAATGTAGCAGAAATGATAGCCATAAAAGCTAATTAAATATAGAAATAATAATGATACTAAGGAAAAAGGAACTGGCTTTTAGACAATATAAGCAACAAAGGATAGGGAAAATGATTGATCACTCACCAAAATTGAAGGCTGCAATGAATGAAAAACATCAACTTTGGTGATTAATGATTCATTTTCTCTAGCCTTTGTTGTTTATATTAAATATAAAAATTAGATCAGATGTAGTAGAAGAAGTGAGTAGAAATCCCCTATTTAGGATGCAAAATTACAGCTGTTGGCATTTTCTAGAATGATGTCAAAAGATGAATTATCTAGTGAAATGAGCCTTCTTGAAAAAGTGAAATCTTTCAGTCTTAAATATTCTCTCAGGACTGAGAAAGTAATTTCTAAAATTGTATATATGACATACAGCACTTTATGGAAATGAAGCTTGTACTTAAGGAATACCAGAAAGAATGAAAACTGAAGCATTTAAAATGTGGTATAGAATGTTTAAAATTAAGTTGACAGACAAAGCATGAAATTGATATGTTTTGGAAATGATGAGTACAAAAGAAGTTTTTGGGGACTCTGTTACGCTCTCCTGAATGTCGGAGTTTACTTCACGATTCCGCATAAGCTGTAACCATTACTGATACAGTTTATACTACTTGAAATGAATCCGTGAGTTGCTAGGTTTCTTTAAATCGGCTGGCAAGCTGTTAATTTAACCTGTAACAGCTAACAGGTGAGAGGATGGACAGTCAAATAAGAAGGTCACTGCATTGAAAACTGTGTATTCTGAAAAAAATTGGTAGCATAACTGTTATCAGTTGTAAACCTAAGGAAAGGCATCTGATCTACACATCCGCTATCGAAGACAGCAGGTAGATTCAACTCACTCAAGTCCACAACATTGATAAAGTTTTCACAACTCCCCCATAGTTGGTGAAACGTTAAGAAATTCCCTTCAGTTCATGATAATATTTGTAGTAGTTCACTCTCAACTGCCAAGTGTTAAGATGACATCGTTGCCTAGTACAGGAATTTAATTAGCCTCAAAGCGATGTTCTTACAGAGACATTGAGCGCACATCCTATACTGACTAAGTATTAATGGAAACTGCGTCTCCAGGGGAGTGCTGGTTAAATTTTTATAGCCTTGGCTAATCTTTTAGCTGACTCGCTATAGAACAATGGCGTATTCCCACGGGGAAATACTGTTATCTGGTGAATTCCCAAAATCCCATATTCTCATGGTACACTAATTTTACTTAGATTTTCAGAAAATTTAGTATGTCATAGATTTATTTATTTAGAATCTTTTAAGTAATGACTAATTTTCTCATTGGTTTAAGAGTTAATAATTTTTAAAAGTTACACATTGTGATGTCATCAGGCTTTGGCAGTAAAATACCGTTTTTCTCCCTTTAAATCTGGAATTACTGCTAAACTGTTATATTATTACAATTAAATTAATTTTTCTCTCTCATTTAAGCCTAATTTTATCTTCCTAGCTCTTATCTTAAAAAAGTTCAAATCATTTGTTTTTTAAATATCTCCTTAAATAGAATTTTACGAGCATACAAAATACACCTTAAAATGATAGTAATTCTAGGTATGCGTAGTGGAATTGAATCCAGCAAAATTCATTATGACTGAAAAAGATCATCATTTGAATCTTGTCTTTTACGAAAATGGTTTAGAATCAATTTAAAAAGTGCTTTACTGTTAAGAAAATGGCTATGAAAGTTGTTTACTATACAACTATATGAGATTGGCCCCCTTCTAAATGGTAATAGATAAATAACAACTCCCATAGAACATTGAGCATCGTTTCAAGACATGTGCTATCAATTAATTTGTTAGTAGAGGGAACAGCTGAAGGAATGACCTGTGGAGGAAGACAAAGTTTTGAATATTTGAAGCTGATAAATAAGGATGTAGTTTGTAATGAATATGTTGACATAAAAAGAATTGAGATGGGATGGAGGATTGCATCAATTTGTTCTAGAGACTGATGACAGTAATAAGAAGAACCTATTCCAAAACAATAGAATGTGGTTTAAAGTGTAATTTGGTTATTTATGTCAGTTTTAAATCATACAGTTCACCAATACAATTAATTAAAAATTAGGAACTTATTTTATTCAATCCTTACATTGTGCTCCATCAGAATTTCATCAATGGCATCTTGAATGCTGTATCCTGGCGTATCACAAACACGGTAATCACCCCAATAACCAGCAGCATCTTCTGGGTCTTGTGCTCCACCTTGTGAACTTCTACAACATACTGGTTCATCACATGCTGCATTACTGCCAACTAAATATAATGGTTCATAGTGCATATCTGACAGCTGCAGTATAGTCAGAGAATTTGTGTCTTCCTGTGAATTGATAATGAGTATGTTTCTCAAATTAAACTGCTGTACCAGTGGTATATAAAATATAGCTCACGATCATCTGTCACAAGCTATGAAAATAACCTCAAAATAAATGTTGATGTCATCAGAAAATTATGTAAAAAATGAAATTTCATGAAAATTTTGTGATGGTCACTCGATACAGACAGAAATATAGAATAATATAGGTACTATAAATTTATTATCATTAAGTTGTTGAATAACTGAAATTAATTTCAGTAACTTTAGCAAACATCTTTCAAACTACTCTCATGCCCAGCCTATAATTACAATGTTAATATACTCTGTTGAAATTCCACTGAATCAAAGGCAGTCAAAGATATGTGCAAACCAGTATAGTTAAGGTAAAAAACTTCAAACATTAAACTCTCAGAAAGTACCTACAGTGATCTTTTAATGTGTGTGTTAATGTCTGACCATGCTTATCACAGATCCTATGTAGGTTAAGATTAGTCCATTGTCCCCAGTCCTTTGCCACCTTTAATGACCTTGACATTGACAAGGTATAAAGCCATAAAAAAAAATAGCCACCAACCTTATTCCCTGATTCTCTGAAGATTTAAGGCAAACTCAGAAACAATAATGTCACAACTACGTATTTACGAATCAGCTTAGCTCAAAATGCTGATCCCCAAACAATTTCATTAAGCCTACTAAACCATCTACTGTAAGGTTCATATTCATTTAGCCCCCTAAACCCACATCTATTACCTTACTAACACTTGTCTTTCAGTTTCATAAATCCTCTTCTCTTCTCTTCCTAAATCCTACTCTTTCAGCTTTATAGACTATCGTGGCTCTACTTCATACACCTTCTTCTCTCAACTTCTTGTAACTTCTACCTTTAACTTTCTTAATCCGTTTCTTTTAACTTCCTAAGCCATGTTCTATCAACTTCATAAATCCTCTATTTTCAACTTACTGTTCACTTCTTTTCAAAACTGCTGGCTCTTAGTGTGAAATATTGTGATGCACCCACATTCCCTTCAGTTTGGTACCACTAATCCAAATGAAAAAACTGTATTGTCTGCTGACTGTTGAACAACTGTTCTGCATTTGAACTTATAAAAGACTGTTCTTGTGACTATTTTTTCTTTATATCCTATTACATAATAGCTCAGCACCTAGTATTTATTCTGAACCCATATTTCCAACTTAATACAAAATGCACATATGATTAATTTCCAGTTTGACAATAGCAGTTGAATTTCAGTCTATAAAACTAATTTATGTTATTAAAAAATCAACTTTCATGAAAGTTAGTGCAATAACTAAATTAACAAGTGAAAGACTGTATTTAATTTATAAATTAGTAATTAGAATAACATACAAACATGCACAGACACATGCTTACATACATGTACACAAAACTGATGCATACACAAAACTGATGCATACACAAAACTGATCACTTTACACAATTATCTCCACAGTTACTACCAGCACAGCCACCTCAGAGTAACTAACTTAATTCCTGGAAGCAAAGGTTTCCTCCTTTCTTCAGGGATGGTCATTTTCGGTTGTTGGTTGCTGTCAGCAGAGACTGTTTCTTAGAGCCAAGAATTTTTTTTTGGCTGCTTGTGAGGCCAGATTACAAGCTGCATCAAGAAGTATCATAATTCACGGTCACGAAGTATGTAAAAATGCGCCTGTCCTGTAATATTTGCTGATATGGAGCTCTTTGTTCTGCTGTTAAAACACATTCCCATACAACATATTCTGGAGTGCCCTCATTTCTGCAGTCACAGCTGTCCACTATCTCTTCTTTGCAATTCACTGTTGTAAGGTCCGTGACCCATTATGCAGTGTACCAGTCCGGGTGATGGGAGAAGATGCAACATTTTGAGCCTTTCGTGGCTACTAGGGAACGTATCATAAATTTTTCTTCCTGTTATGCTAACGTTTCACCTTTGCTGCCATTTTTCCAATAACAAACTGTTTACCTCTGCAGCTGTTGTTGCTGGTGCTCCCATGATTTTCTCCACCTGTTGTAGATTACTTGTCCTGACTCCTGAGCCAGTATAGTGCTCCCCTCTTACGAACTTCCAAGTCCAGTGGCCACACACCAAGTATCACAGTAAGGGCATCAATTGCTGTTGTTTTGTAAGCACCAATCAGC
The DNA here is from genome assembly GCA_031002005.1 of Vandiemenella viatica. Classification (NCBI taxonomy): domain Eukaryota; kingdom Metazoa; phylum Arthropoda; class Insecta; order Orthoptera; family Morabidae; genus Vandiemenella; species Vandiemenella viatica. Next base: position 154,390,126 of record JARYHS010008074.1, on the reverse strand, counting down.
TTAAGGAGAATACTTCGCTGTGCCTCCTCAAAAGTTTACATGGTTTTACTTTTCTGGGGTGCCTGGCTCAGATGCTGGCATATTCTACAATTGATGTTAATATTGTATTATGGTATGTTCAAATAAAAAGTGGTGAAAGTTGAAAGCACCTTTGTCTCATGCTGATTAATCTGTCCCACATACTTCCTTCATATGGGCCATAAAATTTAAACTTTCATCTAATTACACATAAAGGTATCGACTGACTGGACTTCTTCTTATCACAGATCTGTCTATTTTAATGAATGGACTGCTCTGTAATGTGCCTTTCAGTAACATGTAACAGGTTTTTTGTGGTGCTAATCTTAGTTTGACTTGTCTGCACCATCGACTGAGTTCACACAGAACCGTCACGCTTTTGTCCTCAATGTTGGCTCTGGTTTTACCCTCTATAAGTAAGAATAGATAATCAGCAGAGGCAACAAGTCCCAGAAGTTCTGGCGTTCTTTGCAGCCTTGTCGTTCCCAGTTCAAGCCCAATGTTCCAAAATATTGGGCCACAGATGGATCTCTGTGGACAACCCTTTGCCAGCTTTTTCTCAGTAGATGCTCCGGGACACCTTAGTTTGACGTATCTGTTCTTACAGTAATCTTTAAAGGTGTTATACAAGTTCTTCGGACAATTGAATTCCTTAAGCCGAGCAAAAAGCACAGGCCACCGTAGATTAATTATCAAATGCCCCAGATATATCGACAAGAATCCCTACCATGTATTTCTGGTTACATACAGCTTTGTATCAAATTCATTGTCTGATTGATTTCATCCTTTGTAGATCTGGCTGCTCTGAATCTATATTGGTTTAGATTCATCCCTTCCTTCTCCCAGTGTTCTTGTAACCTCTTGCACAGTACCTTTTCTTGTATTTTGCCCAGCACGTTCAGCAGCAGATGGGTCAATAGGATTCAGGGACCTTTGTCATTTCCCTTCCTGATTATCACTATCTCACTCTGCTTCCAGATGTTTAGTATTTGCCACTGATGGAGGCATTCATTATAGAGCTTGCACAAAGTGGGGACTACTGGAACTACCAGTTCTTGTAATACTTCAGCTAGAATACCATCCTGACCCATAGTTTTGTTCCTGGAGATGGCATTTATTGCTTGTGCTTCCTCCAAGATGCTAAAATTTTGAGTGACATTGGTGTTTTGCCTATGTTGGTCCATTTCCAGATGGAACACTGTGCTCCATCCTGTCATCTTCGGCTTCATCATTTGGAAGTAATACTTGGAGTAATACTTCTGCAGCAGTCTTCCAATTCTTAGTCATGGTTCCATCTTGTTTTTGCACAGTAGATAGTGCATTTGGAGGTTTTACTTTTCCTGCTGTGATTTTGTATGGGATACCCTTAGGGGCTGTGCGCAAATTTATTTTCACAAATGTTTCCCAACGTTTTTGTTTAGTTGTTATTAACAGTTCATGAAATTCACTATTAATTTGTCTATATTTTTTCAGCAACTGCCCTCTATTATTTGTGATGAGACAACATTGGAAGTCTTTTCTGACTTTACATATTCTATCAGTCCAAGGTCTGTCCATTGTGCCAGTGGTTCTCTTTAGAGGAATGGACCTTCTCATCGCTATTTGGAGTGCGCACGTGAGATTTCTTGTGGCTTGATCTATGTCATTGTCATCTAGTAGGATAGGTTGCACAAAACTATCCCCCAGCCTGTTCCAATCTGCTTGTTAGATTTTATAATGTATTTTGGAAATCTGTGCCTCTAAGGATTCAAATCCATTCTGCCCTTTGACCAGTTCAAAAGTAATAAAATTGTGGTCACTGGTTGTTAAGAATTCCAATTTCTCAATAAGTTCCCAGATCGCAGATTGTTACATCGATGTTTGACTGAGCTCCTACTCGGTTGCTATATGTGTATGGTTTATGTGGAAAATTTCTTACTTGTAGATTCAGTTCACTAATTGCTTTCACTAAAAACTGGCCTCTTGTATTTGTGATGCTGCTATACCAGAGTTTGGATTTAGCAGTGGCGTCAGCCATTATTGCTATTGGTCTGTTTCATAGGGCAGTGTACACATCTTTCTTTTTTCAGTGTTTGGTTCAATGGAATCATTAAACTGAAAATACATGTTGATGCGAATTACACTACCCCAGTCAGCAATAGGCTCCACATATGTTGTATGCTCATCACAGAAATGTGCTATCTTACATGTACTTTTCTGGATACCACTACTATTTGCTGTCATACGGTTTCTGTCTGTTGAGATTATCTGTGATGGTACCAGCATATAAGGAATCTTCTCACAGTATGAATGTGTCTCCTGGAGGCATATCACATCCCATTTAAGTTCCTCTAACAGCTTCCTCACTTCGTGCAATATCAACTTGCTTTTCCTGGCGTTTAGTTGTGCAATATGTAGCTTAAAAGACTTATGGACATATAGTGTGACCATTGCACTGCGGCCACAGAGTTTGGAATAAAAAACTATACATCCACCAGTTAATACGAACTGTTTATACAGAGTGATTCAAAATGATTGTCAGGGTTTCAAAAAATTCCTACACTTAGCACAATTGAGATCCGAATTTGAATCTTATTTTGATGTGTAAAGAAACTCATCAAGTTTTTTTTACATCCATTACAAATGTTTGATATGTGTGCCCTGTGTCACTCTGCTCACATCTATGTGATAGTCCATTTCATCCCACACGCAATGCAGCATGTCAGCAGAAATGTTTAGAAAGGCGGCCCTGATCCGTTCTCTCAGTTGCGGGATAGTTGCAGGTATAGGAGGTAGATAAACTTGATACTTGACGTAACCCCACAGAAAAAAATCACATGGGGTTAAACCTGGTGAACGAGGTGGCCAAGCCATGAGCATTTAGCCACTGTCAGCTCCACGTCCTATCCATCGGTGCGGCAATTGTTCGTTGAGAATTGTTCTGACCTCCCGATGGAAATGAGGTGGTGCAACATCTTGTTGGAATATGAAATCATCCACCTCTTTCAGCTGAGGCAGCAATCACTCAGAGACCATATCGAGGTAAGTTAGTCCTGTTACTGTCGGTTCATTGAAGAAGAACGGGCTGTACACTTTCGCCTTGGAAACACACACACTTTTGAAGAATCACGCTGGTGTTCAATAAAAGCACTGGGATTTTCTGTCCCCCAAATCCGCACATTATGCTTGTTAACTTTCCCACACAAGTGAAAGTTCGCTTCATCACTAAAAATGAGTTTTTTACACAATCCATCTTCTTCCATTTTTTTCTTGCATAATGTTGCAAAACGTGAGACGTTTGCGATGGTCGTCAGGTGTTAAAGCCTGAAGCAGTTCTAGGTGATAGGCTTTCATTTTTAGGCGTTTTCGTAGCAAGCGCCAAACTGTGGTTTGTGGAATGTTCAGTTCTCTGCTGCCTATTCTTGTTGATTTCCGCAGGCTATGTTGATAAGCTTCTCTGATGACGCGGTTCACATCGACTTCCGATACAGTAGGACGCCCATTGTTTTCCCTTTGCATAAGCAGACCTTCTCCGCAAACTGCGCATACCATCTCTGAATGGAATTGTCTGAAGGTGCATCACTCATAATTTTTTTTGAAAGTGCCATTGGACAACAGTAACTGACTGACACACGTGAAAATCTAGTGTACAAAAAGCCCTCTCTATAGTGTTAACTGCCATATTGCAAACACTGACATCTGGCAGAACAAAACGTAACTACAAGATTAGCGGCTGCTACAAAACAAACTTTGAGAGTTTGTCTATTCATCCATGTAAAGATAATACTTGTATGTTTAGTACACAGCCGGTAAAAAATTCATGAAACCCTGACAATCATTTTGAATCACCCTGTATATTTGATTAGGATCAGAAGTTTTGTTCCTTCTTTCGAAGACCTTGTGCATGAGAGCGAGAAGCTGGGAAGTCTACATATGTAGACTGATGGATTTTAAATGTATACAATCAATGGCCTCTAGCTGTGGGAAGGTTACGTATTTACCAGCTGGATGTTTAGATGCCTCAGTGCCACAATTAGACTGAAGCCTCCACAGTTGACTGAGCTTTAAATTTATTTCTAAATCGCTATTTATTTTTCTGTATGTTATGAATTTTTGGAACATCTGTCACAATTGTGATGGTGTTTTAGATAAATTTAATAACAGTTTCATAATACAGTTTATATCTCACTTCTTTTATGTTGCTGTTTAAAATCAAAAGAATAGAAAGTCCTGTTGGTCACAGTATGAATCATTTAATAAGCAATCACCATTTCTATTCCTCCTATAATAAATTACACTGTGAATTATGATTATCTATCAATGGGATATTATAAATCATGAATGTACTTTACAAACATATATTCTATGTTCTTACTTCTGTGGAACCACCTTGTGGCTTTTCACCAAGGTCTACATCAACCGTCCAGTCAAATACGAGATTATTTCCAGAGCAGTTCATAGTCTGCATGGCTACACCACATACTTGCTCAACAGTGAGATCTGGAGTTTTGTCAATAATGTAAACTAATATATCCTGAAAATGAATGAAACACATTCTATTTTAAGGTACAGTAACTTTTGCTACTACATGTGGAGCAAAAATAAAATCCTATATAACAACAACAACATTATAATACTTTTTTGTTTAACTGCATGTTTTTGAATTTTATTTTCTATTGCTTCTCTCACTGCCAGGTTATATTTCATATACATTTAATGATTTTTACATAACAAATTAATTCACCATATTGTTTTCAATTAATTCTGGCAATAATTTTAAGTGATCTACGGATATAAATTATAATTAAGGAAGAATAGAGAAAGTAACCTCATCTATCATCATGCACCACATATGAAGGCAAGAGGATTGCAATGAACTTATAAACATGTAAATACTTTATAATATTTCGGTATGAACATTAATCATGTATAGAGGTGCGATGCCATAAACATGTAAGTATAATATTTCAGTATGAACCTTAATCATGTATAGAGGTGCGATACATGGCATGGGGATCAAGAGTGTAAGACATTGAGACTCACCAAATGAATGAAGCAAAAAATGAACAAGGTAAGAAGGGTGGGAGAGTCAACATATGGGGAAGATATAGAAATTAAAAACCATGGGAAAGTGCACCCTCTAGAAAATGCCATACAAATTAATAAAATAAAAAATTTCAATAATCAAAATTAAAAATTATATCTATAAAATAAATGATAGGTTTAAAAGTGCAGCCTTTCTGGATGCCATCAACACTTGTATTTGTAGCCTAATATTCTTCACCCTACTTTCTGGCTTCAAGCCAATTAATCAGATTCTTCGGCATTGGCATGATTTTCTATGTTCTCAAAATCATACCCATTACCCCGCACATGCTTCAGTTGGCCAAGCAATCACAAGAACATCTCACCTACTGATTCTCCTACACTATCATATGAATGTTTTCCATTCTATAAACCTCACTGCAAAACTTAAAGCATGCATTCAGCCACCTCTACCTATTCCAATACTACCATAAAACAGGGTGAACCAGAACAGCAGTGTGATTAGGAACAAAACTTAACGATTGTACACAGCTCTGTGTACATCAAGCCTACAAATTCACAATAGCACACACTTCTACACCCAACATTCCACTCTTTATAGTCTTGCAATCTGTGACGGATACATCTGTTATTCCCCAGTAAGACCCCACTTGCACACGTATCACTTGTTTTTATCATGTATTAATATTTTCTCATCCAAAAAATTATTTTATTGCTTTGTACAGTCTTCCCATGGATTCATGCATTCTTCCTTAATTCCTCTGTCCAACAGTATTTTCATAAACTATATTTATTGGTCTTTTAATCTTTGTGAGAACATTATTTTCTGAATTTTTCTACAATTTGGGTTTTAAACTAATGATTTTTTTTCAAAAACATGTTATCTAAATACACTTGATTTCTGTAAAAGCATATTCACTCAACAATCTCACTTATGGAAGAAACAGAGTTAATTATGTCTGTAACAAAATGTAATATTTTGTACTGTAAAGGTAAGGACTAAAATAGGTATTAAATTTAATGTGAATGATTGGAAAATTATCTTGTTTGAGAGAGAATGTTAACGTTATAGTTGTAGTTTTCAGTGATCTGCAAATTCCTAGTTTTCTTGTTGATGGCAGCTAAGTTACTTGTTGCTATATTCTGCCTCCATTTGCATTATCTGTAAGAATCAGTGATATATGGCAAATTATAATGAAAATATCATGAGCAGAGAGAGTTAATTATAAGATGATTTATAAATATAAGCGAACAGTGAAAGAAAAAGATTAAAAAGAGGATAATGACATGTATGGTCAGGAATAAAAGGGTACCAGAATTCAAGAATTATGTTAAAAACAGAGTATCAACATTATGTTTAGGTACAAATTCTAATTTTGTTTAGTGTCCCAATCAATTTGTTTTATATAGTCAGTATTTATTTTCATATTTCAGTGACACCATTTCATCATGTGTTCTGGGTAGATAGGTATCTTCAGGTTTGTTCTAAATATCAGTTCTGTAATTCGCAATAAAAATATCTTAATAAGAAAATATGTTGAGATTTTACAAGAGGAATCAAATGGATCTCTCCAGTTATATGTACTTACTATGTGGCTGTCTACATAACCAGTGCAGACTTCTTCAGTCTGAACATTGAGACTAATGCATGCATATATCATGAGCTCAGCTAATTGCTCTGCAGTTCTTCCATTCTTGTAATAGTGAACAAATGAGCTTACAACAGCTTCACATGACTCACAAGAACCAAGTAAACTCTGAAAATGAATAAATAAATATTTTAATAACCTAAATAAATATTTTATGATTTATAAAATTTAGAATGAGCCTAAAAAGGAAAATAATTATTCCAGATCTGAGTACTTTTTTTATTATCATGTTAATTTTTAAAAAATAAATTGTATTTACTAACCTTCATGTCAAAATTCTCAAGTTTTCTAGGTAAGGGAGGTAAGGCCAGATGGTGCAGGGCCTCCTTAAAATGGGAAGTCTGAATTCCTTCTTTTTGGAAGATTTCCAGCCCCGATATAAACATTTCTGTTAGAGTGCTTCTCTTCTCTACAACTGGAAAAAATTCAAAACATTATGAAAGTAAGGAGTCTTTATTTCCTTTTAAATCATTTTGGCAAAAATACAGTGATTTATAGGAAGTACTAACTTCATGACCAAAATCTTAATGTTTAGAATTTATTGAGTCAAAAAAGGTATAACCATTTAAAAATTTTTAAGTGTGGGCTATAATCTGGGACATATGCCAAGTAAAATCAATTCAGAACTTTGTTCAGAAACATGTCTCCGGTAATAAAGACAAATAAAAAGAGTAGCAAAACAGTACCTAATTTAAAATAAATTTTATTTGGCACCTTTATTGAGTAAGTAATTAAGAAACTTCTCACATAGCATCTAACTTGCAACCACTGCCTTATTTCGTGTGTAGCTCTGATCATAACTGCCAGTTTAAATAAACAACCTGAAATCCAGACCTCTGTCATGCCACATGTTGTGACGTTGGCTTCAGTGTGCATGTGATTAGAGTGCTCCTCAACAACAGTAGCTTCTCTGAGCTCAAACAGTGGGAACCTTACTAATATAAACAGCCAATGTTTTCTCTCTTTTTTTTCTCCTTTTTTCATCTCCATCGTTATATCACTGGTAGGTGAGTGGTAATGCTCAGGCCTCACATTTGGTAGGATATGGGTTCAAATTCCCATCTGCCACTATATTTTTTTGAATTGTTTCCCAAAAACACTCCAATTAACTGCTGAGATGGTTCATAAAAAATGGCACAGTCAATTTCCTTAATGTAGTGGCCCTTTGGGATTTTTGTGGAAAGCTGGGCAGCAGTTATGATTTCATACAGCACCAGCCAAAGCAGGGCAGTTGCAACAGTGAAAGAAAACAATTGCAGGTGATGAAATGTGGCCATGCAGAAGGCAATGGCCAAGGAACCAGGTCAGATGTCAGCAAAAATATGCTGAAGCATGACGTCGTTTGGCAAAGGATGGGAGTGGAGCAGGAGCCACGATTAGTGGAGCATCCACCCTACCACTTGTCCTATGGTGGGGAGTCGGGATCAAAACCCGTATGCACTGAGGAGGAGAGGTCAGTCTGCCTCCCAAGTCGGTCAGTCGGTCTCAGGACGCTCTCAGCAAGTCTTAGCAATGTGAAGCTAAGCTTAGGGGCTAGCAACAGATGACAGCCATTGACGCCAGCTGAGTGCGATGTCATGGGATAGGAGCAAGTACTAAATGACTTACATGTTGAAGGGAGCAAGGAGAAGAGGAATGATTAATTATGTATATAATCCTGGTGTAAATAAAGTTGTAAATATGTAAATGTCCTTACTGAGAGTGTCATTTATGATTACTACCAATCACATGACATAGAGTCTTACCCGCAGTTTAATATACCTCTCAGGAAGCAAAAAGATTCGCCCGTCCACCACATTAAAAAAAAAATCACCTTTGTTTCCACTCATCTTAAATAATCCCCTCCATTGACACACTTTTTAAACAATGCCATTGGCATTCTTTCATTAATTTACAGAATTTTGAACATGGGATGTTGGTATGTTCAAGATGTCCTGAGAGAAGTTTAACTGAAGTTTCCTTAAATTTTTATATGCTGTAATGTGAAAGAACTAGCAAATATCATGTAATATAAAAATTTCCAGATAGGCAGGAAACCGTTTTTTTAATATTGAAAGTGTTGCTAGAATTATTCAAGTGAGAGGGTCCACATAAGAAAAATACATTTTTAAAAACAAAAGAAGGATATATTATTCTGAAGAGGAAAATTATTATTATTATTATTTTTAAAGAAAGAAGGATCTATTACTTTGGAGAGAAAAATAATACCTAAAAATAACTCTATCTGGGTCATATGATAAGTTTGTTGCTTGGCATATGGACACGATTTGGAAAAGGTTTTTTGTCTATTTTTCAACATAGACCACTCTGAGTTTGACGTTGTCCCCACATATATTAAAAAATATTGTTCCATGCAGACAAAAGGCAAAAAATGACTTGTAATTAGTACCAAGCAGAAACTTTTTAAAGTTTGGGAATAGATGTAAGTATTAGAGAGTCAGGTAAATTTAATATAGCAAGTTGCCGTACCAACTGAAACTCACACACATGAATGCAGCCGAGGCTGTGAAAGATTTGTAAAAGGGAGCATTGCTCTGTCTTGCCTCTTCTCTTTTTCTTGATAACTGCTCCTAGTGGCTAGCATAGTATGTCCACATGATTTCAGCACCTTTCAGGACATCTAGAAACACTACAGCCTTCATATCCCCAATAACAGAAACCATACATTCCTCTGCAGAAGCAACAGCATTGTTCTTCTAAAGATGGAGAGAACTGGCATGCTTCAATTGCATTTGCTGATGGATTCAGAAGTTAAGCAAAGAGTCACATTTGCAAATCGGTCAGCAAATTCCACTTGAATACCTACAAAGAGGGATGTATTTTTTGCAGACACCTGTCTATTCACTGTCCTTTGAACTGCAGTCAACAATTTTGGTATCCAAACTAAGGAAACCTTTCTCAACTCCAGTTACTATATGATCTATGTTTGTTCTTGGAATGTCTATCTCCTGAATCTCCCAGACTGTAAACCCTCTATCATCATTTTTTCAGTTAGCATGTCTACATTTCCTGATTGTATACATCAAGCTTCCTGCATGTGGATCATGTTCAATGATCCGGTTTGACTTTTGATGCACACTTTTCATGGTATTGTTTGTAGGAATAGGAGCACCCTCTCCTAATGTTGCCACTATAGCCTCGTGAATATCTTTTGATGATGTCCCTTTATTACTCAATTTTTTAATAACAGCACAGATTTATTTCTTCTTCATTTACATTAAATGTACATCCCTTCCACTTTCAGCAAAATACCATAATAAAGGTTATTTCCAAGATTGTAATTTTGGAGAACATTGTACAAATAATTATATGCAGTCTTCGTAAGGTAGTGTGATTCATTTTTGTGGTCATGCTATGAATTAATGGGAGGCCCAACTGTGGTAGCTAACTTGGCACTAGTGAATGACAGTTTAGCAACAGCTTTTACCTTATCCTCTACCCCAAAATTCTGGACTGCAGAAATGAACGGCAGCTCAACAAAAACTTTCTTGTAAAGCCGAAGAAACCAGTGACTAAAACTTTGAAATTGTTGGAAAATACTTACAGCAAAAAGTGCATGCTTCATAATCTCGTTTTTAACTGGCACAAAAGTGAACAGCGATCGCTTATGCCTCCCAAGCTTATTTGATCTATTTCATCACTGTGTTGAAACTGCATGTTTATGAGAACTGTGTCCATTGACCACTTCCCCCACCACACCCACCGCCACACACTCTGTGTTCATTATAACATTGTGTTATTTTTGTGACAATATATGCTTTATACGTACTATAATATCACTCCTATGGTTTGCACCTGTCATGATTATTTGAGTCATTGCTGAGTTGTATAGGATTTTCCATTGCTTTGAGTAAGGTTCTTTGTAAACATATAATATCTATTTGTATTTCTCCAGCCAGTTTCTTCACTCCATGCAAATCCAGATTCCTTCCCAAGGATGGTAGTGCAATTGTGTGATCTTAGGCAGTGTAAAGCTGTTCATGGGTTTCCAGAACTGTGCCATTGATTTCTGGAATCTGATACTATTCTGCCATGAGTCATTACAAAAAGTTGCTAAATTTTATATGGATTGTTCCGTCTATCAAATAATTGTTTAACTAAAGTGAGTATAAGATTTTGGTTTTTGATAGCTTCTCTACGTCACTCCAGGCAAATGCCATGATAGTTCTTTCAAAATGCAATTGTCGAATTCCTTTCCATTCTGTGCCAGCCAACCTCTCACAGTTCTGACAACCTTAATATCTACTGCACCCATAGTGGAGTTAGACTTTTTTTTGGGTTCTTTGCCATGTCAACGTTGAGTGGTCACTAGAGGCAGTAGAGGGCTGGGGACTATTAATGGGAAGAAATTTGACCATGGCCTTTTGAAGGAACGCTCTTGGCATTTGCCTGAAGTGTTTTCAGGAAACCATTGAAAACGGAAGTCATGTTGGTCGGACGGGGATTTGAACCATTGCTTTCCCAAGTGGCTGGCCCAGGTTTGACCACTTACCCCTCAAGTTTGGCCCAAACTGAGTAAATTCTGAGCATTATGAGGGTAAATTGTTCTTTGCAAGGGGTTTTTGCTTAAACCTACACCGTTCTGTAGAGTGGCTTTAGCCAATCATAGGGTGGATCAATATCATCATGGTCTAATGGTAGGATGTGTCTTACTTTGTTTTAAGCTAAAGTCTGTACTAACTTACTATAAAAATTGGCATGCCTACTTGTTTTTGTGGAGACTGCCTGTGGTGTCAAACAGTGTCTAACCCAACTTATCATTATACTGGATTGCTGCTATTGGTCTGGTTGGTGATCGACTCCTTGTGATTTGTAACGGAAGGAATAGATTACGTTAAAATCATTTTTCGTGTTTAGTTATTCCCCATTACTGAAATTCAGATCTTCTTCTTCTTCTCATGTCGATGACAGCATCAAATATGTGGTAGTTTTTCTGCCAATGCGATGGCTTTGTCAGTAGCTGATTGGAGGTCAAATTGAGATACATTTATTCCAATTTGTGGACAAGACAGCAAATGTACTATGATTTCTCTCTCCCTGCATGAACATGTCATATCTATCTGTTTTCCCAGGTATCCCCAAGTGGCAAGTGCATCTTTGCAGTGGCCAACTCCAACTTGAAGCATGTTTAGTGACTTCTATATGGGCCATGGTTGTTCAGACCCAGGTGGTAGACCCTCTTTTGGCTTGATCCACTCGAACCCTTGTTGTAATCTCTTCTCCCAAGCCATTATTCTTTCATTGCTTGGAGCTCCAGTTGGTGGCTTTGAAGTTCGCATGAAGCTTGAACAGTCTCGATGGCGCTTGTGTATAGCCATGTAGGGGGTGTTGGAAATGAAATATGATGAGTCGAAACTGAATACAATACATTGTAGAGGGGGTGAACATTAACAATTGGGCCTGGAATTGGTGAGGACATCGGTTCTATTCCCTGTACCAACGTGCAGATGGTTGGAGTAACTGATTCACATTTCATTCGAAGGAAGATTTCTGGCTTTGGGGACAGTGGCAGATCTACAAATTTTCTGAGCTGGGGCAAAAACTTGAGATTACTGCCCCTTCAAACATGAATTTGTTGCCCGGGGCAGAATGGAGTTGTTCTTCGATTTCATCCCCCCCCCCCCCCATGATAGTTGCCGATCACAACAGCAGAGCTAAAAAAAAAAGTCACCGTCACAAGAATTTGCCATTTACCACCCCTCCAAACATGATTTTGCCACCCCCTGAAATGCCCCGGTGTGACCCTCCTAGATCGGGCACTGGTTCCCCATTCCGCTGTTCAGATTAACTGTTTTATTATTTTATTCATCAAGCTCCCAGTTTGGTACTATCGTATCTTGCATGTACTTCTGATCGCTGCTCATATGCCGTATACATTTTCGCAATTCTCTAAATGTCAACCAATCCAAACCCTTATCATTTCAGTAACTGAGTTACCACAGACAAATTTAGCTGATTGTCTTTGCTCTTTCTCCTCATCCTGTAATTTACCAGTAATAAGGGTTTCATATCATTTCACAATTTATTAGCAAATGTTTCGTAAGTCACCTCAAATTTTCCTGTACATTCCCTCTTCACGCTTTCCAATAATTTGAGCCCTTTCGCTACAACCTTCACAATGTGCCTCATCCAGTTTAGTATACTGTCAACAGATATCCTCAGATATTTACATTTAATAAACAATGATCCTTCCATCCTATAAACACACAAAACCTTTATTGTTCTATCTGTTTACATAACAAGTTCATACAAAATACGATACTGCCACTTCTAGACATCCTGCTGCAATATTTGTCCGAATCATGCTGATATTGTTTGGGAAGTCCGAGAACGTTTTACACAGTTGATACAGCGAGAAAGTCTTCATTTGCTGATACTGTTTTTTACATTTATTCACTCATTTATAGTTCAATGACTGTGAGGAAACCTTCATGGAATAGCTGAATGAGAAATAAATCCGATTTCTGCAAATAGGGGAAGGCCGCGCAAAGTGGCCAGGTTAAGGTTTAATGATGTTTAAAGGTAACTTACAATTCATCAAAATCAGGGGCTACAATGTTCAACTATCCCAGTACATACCAGAATTTTGTTAGTTACCTTTGAATTAAGTTTAGTAACTAAAATAACCAATTTTTAATAAATTAACCAAGTGAAGCAACTTAGCTTCAAAATCAGAAATGAGGTATTAAAAACACTCTAAATTTGCAAAACAGTGTATTTTATTTAGGATAAAAGGTCGTATAACTTTTAAACAATAGGAATTATAAGGGGCAAAAGGCACTTTAATTGCAATTTTTGCAAACGAAGGAAGAGGTGTTTTGTTCAACTCCATCACAAGTTCATGAACCCAAAAGTAAGACATTTAACACTCAATCCATCCTTCTTGTAATCTTGAGCTGAGAAACTTTCGTTGCAGTATAGGCAGTGTGTGTATTCTTGATCATCGTCATCATTAAATAACACTCTTTTTGGGTTAGATTTCCTGCGGTTGGTGGTTTTTTATCTAGCATTTCTTTCCTTGCTTCCTTCCTTCCTTCTGAAAAGAACCTTTGTTTCGGCCTTTGCATTTGCTTTTTCCTGCTATTGTTGCACGACAATATCCTTTGGGATCACATAAAAAGAAATTTCCGGTCGTTGAAATACCGCCACAAAATAGAAATAATTTAATTACTTTTGTTTTTTGATTATTATTAATATACTCATTTCAGCTTCACATGATAATAAAGCTTCTCTTCAAAACATTGTATAATGTTAATAATCTGCAAGGAATAACGAGAATCCGTGTGCAGCAGACAGAGGCCACGGCCGCCAGCAGGTGGACACTTTGCCCGGTTTGGCGCCAACACAGAAACGTCATTCTATCTTAACAATGCGAAGAAGCAATCGTAATCACCAAATCAGGAAGTTACAGCAAAACATCACTCTTGCAAAAGAATTTTGTTCAGAAGCTGTAAATCATCTGATTTCTTAGTAATAAATTCATAAACTGACAACTTACCAAATATCAGGCTCATCAAAAACTACAAAAATTCTAATAACTTCGAGAGACGATACGCTAACCGGATCGGGCTCCTCAAGGTAATTGAAGGCTTTAAGTTGGACCAGTAACGATTTTTCCCGCATGATGCTACCATCCCTTGACTCCAAAAACCCCCATGGCCATTTTGCCCGGCACTCCTCTACATAATTGCTACACTATTGGATTGCATCTAGAGTACAATCAAGGGCGTATCCAGGATCAGAACTAGAGGGGGGTAACTCATATTGGTTTCGAGGAAGTAGGGTGGGGGACTGAAAAAATGATGATTTCTTACAGAATGAAACTCAAACCCACTGAGGAAACTATTTTTATTATTGATTAATACAGTAATCCAACCAATTAAGCTAAGGACCTACTATGTAGATAATTAAGATCGTACTCTGTAATAGTTTTTTATGTAAACATTAATGGTCTCGGATTCTCAGAACATTTTTCAATAACTTTGTCAATATCTCACGGTGTTCTTGCACACTAATCAGGCATAATCTTTCATCTCACAAAATGCTCCTGAGCCAGCTCTTCACTCGCCGAAGCGTACTGATGGCAACTTGATTTTTTTTTCTAGGGGGGGGGGGTGGGTAGCAGCCCCCCCTACCCCTCGCTAGAATAGAGATGGGCAGGTCCGACATTTTAAAGGAGTCGGGTCCGGATGTACATCCAGCGCTGCGGACCTGCATCCAGGTTCCGTGTCCGCGGACCTGTATGGGTCCGGCTCTACAATCGGGCCGGCTGAGTGAATGGCGGAACTGGATCTTTGCGGACCTACATCCAGTTACGTGTCCGGCGGAGCTGTATGGATCCGGTTCTACAATCGGATGGGCGGAGTGGATGGCGGAACTGGATGTGTAGGGACCTACATCCAAATACGTGTCCGGCGGATCTGTATAGGTCCGAACCCACAATCGAGCGTATGGTGGATACAAATCCTACCAAGGAGAACTGCAGTATGAGTTATATCGTGTTCATCCATTAATTAATGAAATGAAAGAATATTAATTCTGATATTTTTTTTTAATTTTTGTCTGAAACTCACAATTGTACGAAATATTATAAAATCACAGCATAATCAGACTTGATAATGATAAAAGTAAAATTTCTGTGGGCTTCTATAAGAATAAAATGAAATCATTTCTTAATAATGTTTAAGTTCCTCTACTTTTTTTTTAAACAATCGAAAGTCTTTGTTAACTATTAGTTTTTTTTACTAAAAATGAAATTATTCAAGACTCAACATTTTGAGATAATTCTTGCCTTTCCACAATCTTAAGAAACAGTTTATTATAAATGAACAAAAAACAAAATTGCAAGTATAACGTATTTTAAATTGTGAGCGAGAAATTACGTGAGATTTGTTCTTATATTATGTATAGTGTTTTGCTCTGTATACTATATGAAACTGTTTTGATTGAGTGAATAAAACGTTGTCGTGAGTGCTAAGTCGAGTGTGATACAATGCATTTTAATCAAACAGTAATATTTATGTTTTGCCAACTACCGTAACGTGTTTTTGGTGCTTTCAAAATCTTCATTTTATTTTGTGCAATTTCAGAAACTTTTAATTTCTTTGTAATTTTATTTAATATTATTTCCAATTTAGTTGAAACTATTTTTAAGCAAGATTTAATTCTTATTAATAATAACCGATCGTTTGAGCCATTGTTAGATGTTCTAGAAACGGCTGGATGTGAGGTTTTTCTTTTTTCAATGTCGGATTATAAAATATTTCTGTAAAAGCGGCCAGCACAGTCGCTCGCAATAATGCCACATAATCATTTATATATATTACTAGCTGTTACCCGCGACTTCGTACGCGTGGATTTAGAATTTGATTGCTAGAACTGGATATGCAAAGCTGAAAATTATCTAAGATGTCCCAAACAACACTGAGTCGGCATAATATAACGGGAACGCCATCGATATACCATTCTACCTTCGAACCTGTGTCATGACCAAAACTGTTATTCATATCGGAAAAAAGTATCCTATTTCGTTCCTAAATATACAAAGTATTTCCTTGTCATCGGTATACACATATATATTCGTGAAAACGTAAAAAAAAGATGGAGACTTACTTTCGCATATACAATATTGTTAGTTTAGATCACACAAAAACTACCTGTGGAATCAGTATACCGTGAATAAAGTAAACGCTTTCTACCGCCAAAGATTTGCCAGAACATGGTATCCTTACTGTAAAATCCTAGGCCCTGGCTCAAACTATGAAAAACAATTCATAAAAATACTTTCCTTCAGCGGGATATGAACCCGGAGCAACTCTACAGTTTCATATACGAAGCCAACTCGTTACCACTACGCCATCCCAATATTACTTAAGAACGTTTCGCATTACAGATACGTTTATCTTTCTCAGTTGGGATAGTTTTCATAATTTAATGACAATATGTTCTTATCTATACATAATATAGTATCCCATCTCGATCCTAAAGTCAAATTTCATCATGATCGGAGTATCCTTTTAGCCCAAGGAACGTAACAAACAGACATAAAGACAAACAGAGTTACTTTCGCATTTATAATATTAGTGTAGATATGTATAATGATCCTTGGAAACTCTACGAACCGTGTTTCTGCAATAAAGAGATGTTAAATGTATTATCTAATTTGTCCTTAAGCCCTCAGAATTAAGAACGTAAAAAATTCTAGAGACTTTGTGATTAGTCAAACTGAACGTTAAAAGTTTAATAATACTGCAACGCATTAAAATTACAAGTTAAATTATAAGTCCATTCTTATTTAGCACGTAAAACAATCCTCACCTTAGAAGCATGAACCCGACCAATAAAAAAATACTACCGGGTTTTAGTTTCCCATTGACATTTAATAGTGATTGTAATTATCTACTAGTAGTCAGACATTAAGATATAGTTTTTCATTTATAATCTCATCTTTAAACAGAACTGTAATCCAATCGTACAGTAAATGACATTAAACTCTTCAGAACATTTATTTCAAATCGGAACTGTAATGAAAATTTGCGTTCCAGCTCTGCGTTGCAGGTCCGGCCGTGGTTCAACCTCTGGCCACTCGAGAACTGTGGCGCTATTATACAGGTCCGGCTGGAAGCAGATCCGACAAGCTCTCGGATGTACATCCATCCCTCGCGCAAGTGATACGGGTCCGCGGAACTGCATCCATCCGGACCTACCCATCTCTACGCTAGATACGCCCATGAGTACAATGATTAAATATGAAAGGTTTATATAAACTACTGATGTTTAAAGACGGAAGTTGATATTGCTCGCACATTTCATGCATTTCTCCTGTGTTGCAGTGGCAACAAAACAGTCGCATGCACTTTGGAATTCAGGTTTACAAATAATTGTTATTAGCAGTATAAGTTTAAGCAACGTGGCAAGAACCTGAATTTCCAGGCGGAATAAAAAAAAAAAAGTTTGGGAATTATTTTTTATAGATGTGAACCTTGCAAACATTAAGCGAATATATATATATATATATATATATATATATATATATATATCAACAAACTACTTACAGAAGGTGATATACAAAATATGAGGTGCTAAATGTTTTGTTTGAAACGTCGACCTTTTTTGGAAACCATGTCCGCCGCGATTAATTTATGCTAGTGAGAAAATCGTTTAGTGATAAGATAGCTTGAAAACGTAAAAAATCTGATCTTTGCTGATGATAAACGGTAAATGTATTCTACTTCAATAAGTTGTAAAAGATGAGATAAGAACTGTGATGAAATAAGCTAATTTCCTTGTTGAAATGCAGTAGACCAGTGTTTCCCAACCTTTTTTTGGGTCATGTCCCACTTTTAATTTGTTTTTGCCCCCCATACATAATTTTTAATTAAAAAAATATTTTGCTAACATCAAACGAAACTATACCTAATAATTATTTACAGCACCGTTTTAAGAATTTGCTTTTTTGCTATATTTTGTACCTATATCTAGGATTTCATTTAAATAAACCGAAGAAAAAGCGGTAAAGTCGTATCAAGTCAATTTCTAAATTGCCCCCCTAAAAAAACCAAATTGCCCCCCTGTGGGGCGTGGGCCCCACGTTGGGAAACACTGCAGTAGACGATCCGATAGAAACACCATTGCATGTGGCGTCTGTTCAAACACGACGCGACTAAGTATTTCTTTTCTGTTCTATCGAAACAGTTTTTCTTTTCTCTTCTATATCCTGCTGCCAGCAAGCCTCATAATAGCTCACGAGACTTGGTAGAGCCCATCTAGCCTGAGGGCCCTAATATTTTTTTTTTCAACCTACCATCAGAAGAAGAACTCAAAACACCTTTGCTTTTTTGCTTTTGCACTTAGTACGGAAGATCTCGCAGCATCACGCCTAGAGAATTATACCGGGTGTTTCTAAATGAATATCCGGCTTTTAACGCTTTGTAGTATTGATTACATCGTTAAATTAGAATTAATACATGAAATGAAAGAACAACTCAAACAGTTGTTTTTGTTGTTACCTGTGCGCATGTTCACGCAATATTTTCTCGTTCAACCATTAGAAAGCGCTAGTTGCAAAAATGGCGACTTTTGAACAGAAAGCTTGGTTCAAGTTTACGTCGCGATACACGACGCTGCTAACTTAAGATAAAAATGATTGTATCAATGCGCGTCTGATTGAGGCTTTGAATTTGTACCGCCAATATTACCGGAGATTGTGGTTAGGTTGAAATTCAGCCTGGACCAAAAAAGAAAACAGAACCTTCTTGTCTCAGCAAAAGGCAAGAGAACTTTAGTTATTTAAGCAACTTTCATAAGCACTATATCACGTTGTGATGTCATGTATCGCGACGTAAACTACTCCCGAAAGCTTTTTGTGTTAAGCAGTTTGCAAAGACGGAATCTGTAGTTACTGTGCAACGTGCGTTCCGGATTAAGTTCAGATCATGGAGGAAGGAATATATAGAGACGAAATAATGCCAAATTGGATAAACCTCAAAAAAAAAAAAAAAAAAAAAAAAAAAAAAAAAACCCTCGTCTCCTGCTGTGCATGCGCGGCGGCCATAGGAAACATTGGGGTGTTTGCACTGTGTATGCTGCTGTGAACATTTCATTTTCTAATATTTCAAAGTTTTTTATAATGCCAAGTTGTGTTGCATACAGTTGCACAAACATACAAGGTAGGAAACAACTTGGAATAACGTTTCGTAACTAAATCACATTGAAATTATTGTTCTTGCCATGTTTGATAGATAACTGCAAGATTAGAGCCTATCGCTATAAATTTATTCATTGCTCTCAATAGGATGATATCGTTCTCAAATGTTTGTTGGTGTAGTATAGACAATCAGCATCTGTTACTACTTTGCACCTAAAAGGCTAGCCTTATTGTAAACAAGTGTTGAAAGTCTAATTTAAGTGGGTCAAGTTTACATCGCGATACAGTGAATGTGCATGCTTTAGGCCAGTTTCAGTTTACACTGAAAGTGTACGATGAAATTAATTGTGATAATTTGTGCTATGTGAACTACTAAATGAGGAATTCGCATCCAAACTACACATAGCGTGAATCATCGTGCCACTGTTGCGTCATTAATTTTGTAAGGCTGCTGTGTTCAAATTTATGTATGTAACACTTTTGAACCGTTATAATATGGTTTTCTTAGACCATCTTGCTAACAGACCGCAAGAACTCAATGCTGGCTTAGTTTTTCAGTTTATTTAAATAAATATTGAAAGAAATATTTAAACAAATAGAATCTCAGTAGGCGCAGGAATTTTGAGAGTTTTGTTTGATCATATGAGCTACGCCAGGACATTTCGCGGTTCGGATTCCACGTTAAACTGTAGGTCCCCTCTGGGGCTAACAATCCTAGTTGTAACACGATGTGTACACAACTACAGCAAAATTCAAGCCACACATAGACTTAACGAGGTCGCAGTTGGCCTAAAACGAGCATACATACATGATTGAAGCAAATACAACAGCATTACAAGAGCCAAGTCCTGTTGCAGAATTCAGCTATAATTAAACCAAAGAAAAACTACATTTAACAAAAAGGTAGTTAGCAGTGATATTAGCATGTTCATTAGAACACTACGCTCTATTTAACCTTACAGAAAAGTATTGAAATAAAGCTGACATTTTAGTTGGTGCCGGAGATGGCTGCATAATGGATCTAGCCTCTAAAAATCATAAGTTCGCAATAACATTGAGTTTTTAAAACGTACAAGTCTTGCCGGAATAAATTTTACAATTTGCTGTTGATTGCTGCTTTGTGAGACTACGTAGAAGATCCCCCCCCCTCCCCCCATTCTTATAAATCGGTTTCTTAATGACTATGTTGTTTTTACTTAGTTATCTTAATAGCTTGCCGGACCTTCGCTTAAGCATTTCAAGTGTATCGACCATATGAGAGCATTCCGTTTCGGATAGTGAATTAGTGTTTTATACATACAGTATATAACCTCTAGATGAGCGAGTTGGTATGAGTTTTCCCGCAGATCAGACTCACAGTTACAAAATAGCTGTATCTCTAAAATTTGTTTACAGTTTTTAGATCTGTATTTCTTTTAACATGTCCATAATATCAACACCAACAAAATGTTGTGCAACTTATACAGTTGTTTCTTGAAAGGCAACGAATGTATCTATATTGGTGCAACCATTATTGGAAGATTTAAAAATAAACCTCATCACAAGGTTAATCTACTAAATAATTTCCTATGCTCACTCACTCACTCGATAGCTATTGGCTGGAGAATGGTGTCAGCCTTTGCTCGCAAAACAGCGACTAGAGATACCATTAGATGTAATGTCCACAATTTAATAGCTAAGCAGCAGCTACCAAATTAATTGCCATAATTAATTCATTAAGTTTGCTTTTCGTAGCGTTTCATAGTTAAAAAAAATATTGATAAATTTTGCGGCTGAAAAAACGTGAATCTGCTTTTCAATGACATGTTGCTAATAAAAGCAACTTAAAAATACTTTAAAAGATTAAATTACTGATGGTCTCTGCTGTAACCACGAATGCCAATTGTCATTCCGGCTTAGGATAAATTTCAATTTAATTGAAACTTTCACTAATGTTGTTGCTTGGCCAAAATTTATACATTACGGTTTATTTGCTTTTTAGGTGTTTTACCGACCTCTTTCGTTAATGGTCTTCGTTCATGTTCGCTGTATGTGAGTTATTAGGTTATTTTAAATGGACATCAGACCAAATATTTTACCGAATCGACTATTCTGGCAATTCATTTCTTCGGAGTTGCTCAACTGTTTAGTAATATGGAATGTGTATTAAGTTCTCTGGCCGTCACAGATACTATGACCAATGATTACGAGTGTTTGCCCAGTCTAAAGTTTGTATTTAAGCAAGTTTAAGCATTTGACCTTTGGAATAATTATATGATTGCACTGTCGTCCCTACCTCTATTAATGGTTCTGAGTTCTTTAAGCTCAAGATATTTTATTCATCTTGAAACGCAGGTCAAGTTTATATTTGGTCAAATCAGGTCAACCTGTCATAATCTTTCATCCTAACAGGAAATATTCTAGACCCGTGACGATATGAAAAAAAAGGTCACGGGCTTACACTAGTAATGAATAATACCGTCAGAACTGACGAGAAATATCCGTTAACTGGATGCAAATAACACTCAATCGGGGAAGTGGTAGAACGAGAACGGACACGAGCCCAGCCCTTTGCATACCGGCCTTCGTGATTGCAGTGTCCCGCAATCTCAGCGAATGCTGGGACGTTCTCCAATCTCCGCCTCATAATCTACACATTTCACAAACAAAAATACACTTATCACACAGAACACATGAAGTTGCACTTTCGCCGACGGATGGCAACAAGAGTTTCGTCTAATAGATTAGGTACGCCGGGCTAACAGGTGGCTACGAGTAGGAGTCAGTTCCTTCTCTCACCCTCAAGATTCACTGGCCACCTGTTTCTTGGAGGCCGAATAGGAAAAAAAAAGGGAAAATCCATATTTGTAGACACCTGCAGCCTTAAACTGCATAGAGATTGGAAAGAGAAATTTTAATTAAAATAGATTTCCCAAAAGTATAAAACAATTTGCAGATAATAAAGATATATCTAAAGATAAACTCAGAGATTATATTATTGGTAACTCCTACTCCATTCAAGAATTTTAACAAAATAATTAATTGTGTTCAATATGACCTTTTGCAAAACTCAGTTGTAAAAATTAATGTTTATTTCTTATTCTCTTTTTTTGTTTTGTAACGTATATTTTTTTCACTACGATTATGACTCATATTGTTAGTATGCGTATTAACCATGACATGTTTCACATCCCAGAGGTCTTTCCTCAGCAGGGATCCATGGAACAAGGTTGGTAAATAAATAATCTGCCTCACAACTTGCCTGCAGTTAGTGCTGGCAGAGCACATACTACGAGAACTGAGACCACAGTAGGAAACCACCACCTGCAAGTCATGGTGGCGAACGAGAAGCACCGCAGTCACCAACTGACTCGTCGCCGGTCGTTCATTATCTTTAGTAGGTACTCGAATATTACACCGCTGATAAAGGCAGCATCTTTATGATTAGACTATTGAAAAATAATTTTAACAACCTCAGACTTAATGATTGAGCATTTACACTTTGGCACATTAGTAACACACGTATGGATGGTATCCTCTTGTATGAATTAGAATAAAACATATTTGGGTGCACGGCAGTGCACCCGCCAAGTCGAGTCAACAGCGGCACTGCCTACACTTTTCTCGAAGCGATTCGGGCCATTTATGAACCTCAATTTCTTCGGTCGTATTCAAGCTACATGTATCATATTTCTGTTATGAATAGATATCAGAATTCTTAGCAAACGTACTAAATTTATTTTGTTACTATTCTTAGTTCGGATGTTATTGGGATGCAAACTTCAGCGATTTTGCCACTCAATGACTGATGATCATCAAAACTATAAGGCACTTCCCATAGGTGTAGAAAGCTGAAATTAGGTACACAGATAAAATTTTACCCACATATTAAAAGAAAAGTCTGAAACTTGTAAATTACGACATACCTACCCCTAACGTAAAATCGCTTTCTACGTTAACTTTATATGCCTTCATTGTGGAGTGAGCTTACTATGTTTAATTATTCTGTTAAATTATACTTCTTTCCTTTTATTACTTTGGATGTTATTGAAATTCAAAATTTTATTTCGGCACGACACCCCGACATCAAAATTCCACTGTACTTCCAGTAATCCTAGAAACAAGTAATTTGGTACACATATATGGTTTCATCCCTAAATCATAAGAAAAATCTAATATTGGAGTTTTTTTTCCCGTATTTATTTAATTACAATCCCAAACATTTAAAATTATGGCACATATTTGCAGCTTAATTTCTTTGCTCCGGATGAAGCTACAAACCTGATATTTCGATACTATTTGGAGGTGGACAAGTTAAATCAAAATCTTAAATTTTACTTTGTTCCTATGCTTAGTTAGGAAGTTACTAGTAATTTTGTTTGTGGTGGCAATGAAACTGACGGCAATAGCTCGGCTACGGCGCACACCAATTGTTTTCAGAGAGTGGGTCATTGTTGGTAACATATATTGATGTCATAAATTCTGAAATGTTCTTATTCACCGATTTTCAAAAGGAATCATTACATTTGAGCAGCGATTCAGAATGAGCGATAACTTACAAAAGAAATGAGATCCCACAAAAACAATTCTTGTAAAAGTAGGCCAAGTCTCGTGTTCATGTAGTGACAAAAAGTTATGAGATCTTCTTCTGAGCCAAGTCTACACTGTACAGTGTGTATTCAGTTCACACAATGGTTCCTCTCGGTGTCATTTATCATTTATTAGGATAAAAAAATCTGAATACTTGGCTATTATGCACGCAATGTTTTAGTTAACCTTAAATGTGTTGCTTTATCAAACTTACGTAAAAGCCAAGAATTCCCTCGCTCTTTTTCGAATTTGACAAGTATTTATGATGCCCTCAATGTCAGTAAAAATTATGAGTGCATAACGGCCAAGTCATCAGATTTTTTTTTAATCCTAAATAAACGATCTATGACACCGAGAGGAACCATTCTGTTTCACAAAGTGAACATAATACACCTGTAAAGTGTAGACTTGGCTCAGAAAAAGATCTCATAACTTTTTGTCACTACAGGAACACGAGACTTGGCCTATTTTTAAAGGATTGTTTTTGTGGGATTTAGTCGACAGGGGATAAAGATACGTCAGGATTCCAGCTGTCAAAAGTTTACATATCTTTCTTTGTAACTCCAGTTTCATGAATGATTGTGTATATTACATTCAATTTAGTCTAATCGTCTTCCCTATTACTTGGCATTTACTTCTCTCGGGTTCATATTCTCTATTACTCTCTCTGTATTTCTACCCCTTCTTCTATTCTAGCTTTGATTGCAACTCCATCTTCTTCTTCCAAACCGTGGAGTAAGTCTGTAAGTGGAGTAAGTTTCGTATAAACTTATTGGTAAACATGCGTACTCCCACTTTCACTTACGAGTGTAGTGAAATACTTCGTCCAGCAACCTATTTGGGTCGGCATGACAGGAAAAGATAAAATTAGAGAAATAAGGTGCCGCACTGATTCTTATATGAATTCCCTTTTTTCCTCGTACCATTAGGGATTGGAATGCACAACAAAGAGATTAGGTTTGGTGCTGAGCACACCTCTGCCACCCACAGTTTTGTGATTTGCAGAGTATATATGTAGATGTAGATGAAACCTGTCCTGGCTGCAATTGGAATTGTTCTCTCTTTATGTTTGGTATAGCTACAACTTCTGCCGAGTCCTGTATTGGTTTATTGTTTTTGAAGTTGACCATCATTCAAGCGTCACAGGTTTTCAGTTCTCTTCCTATTTGCTTAAACTCCTCGATTTGTAGTTTCGACAGTATAGTTTCAAATCCTCTCTTGTTGTAGCATTTCTTATTTGATCTTTTTTTCATACTCATTGCCGTAGAAAAGTATAGCAACTGCCCTTAACTTAAGTTATATAATATTTATTGGGTGTCAGCGCATCGCTATGCACATCACTTCAATGTACTTAACTCTGAATATACCTGTTCTCTGCGTTTTATAACCGTGGCAGTTACGGCTGAAAATTTTTTTCGGTCATCTGATCATTTGTCATTATTTTAGTCTAAAGTAGATGTGATTTTCCAACTCTGTATAATTTAAAGACCAGGATTCCCAGATCGGACTTCCAAACATTTACAAGTAAGTAGTACCAATGTGGCCCATTGGAAGTGTCTTAGATAGCCTAACAAAACAACAGGTCAAATTTTGCAAGAGTGGGTTCTTCACTCCGGAATTGTTGGTATAATGTGCGAATCTCCAGTAAATTTGTGGATATCTTGGGGGCACCTCACGTCAACTGTTTAATTCAGGGAATATATATATCTATAACACAAAAAAGATTTTGTATTACAAAATCAATCCTGGGAATAGACAATATTAAATATTGTATGTACTCGGGATTCTCCGATTTGAAATAAATTCTGTACCAATGTCAGATTTCATTCGCCAGTTGGAATCATCGCGTGTCAGTTGTTATAGGCCTACATCTATTATCTTGCCTAAACCGTTAATCAGGAGGATTATTACACATAATTCTTACAGAAAATAACTTACATAATCATGTTCAGTAGTAAAGCACTTATCAGCTCAGAACATAACCTTGTTATATATCCATTATTTTGCTAAAACCATTAAAAAGGGATCCAACCTCACATAGTTGTATAGTAAAGAAATTTTATACCTAACCATTTTCTTAATAGTAAAACCCTTTTTAAATCGATTCTGACTTATTTTCATAAAAGACATTAGATTCAAATAAGGTTGTTTTTCAGTCATAATGAATTTTGTCGCATTCAGTCCCACTAAGAAAGCAGAGAATGAAGATCATTTTAAGGTGTTTTTTTGTGTGCTTTTAAAATTTATTTAAAGAGATATTGAAAAAATAAAGAATTTGAACTTTTTAGATAAAACAGCTAGGAAGATAAAAGTAGGCTCAAATGAGAGCGAAAAATTCATTGAATAACAATAATATAACAGTTCAAAGGTAACTTGAAATTTAAAGTAAGGAAAATGAAGTTCTAGTCTTGACATGTGATGGCATCACCATGTGTGACTTTTAGAAATTAATAGCTCTTAAATGAGAATAATTACGAGAAAATTTGTCATGACCGAAAATATGGGGAATAAATTAAACTAGGACATATTAAAATTACGGGAAAATCCGAGTAAAATTAGCTGCGTCGGCCTTAGCCATTGCGAGGCCCGGGGCGGAAGCCATGGGCGGAAGATCTTTGCGAGGCCCTTGTCTTTGGTACAAAATATATTAATCGTAGGTATCAACGAAAAATGCAAACATCAAAAAAAATAAACTTTGAGTTTTAAAATATTATGTTAGAAGAGCTATTAAAAATTAACAAACATAAAGATGACAAAATTATTAAGGATAAACTGAAGTACATTAAAGTATTGGAAGATACGCGGGGATTTAAAAATGATGTTTGCGCCTTTTCCTGAGACTAAAATATTTAATAAAAGCACAAGAATCTAACGAATGAGCTATTTCATTTTCAATTCAAAGAATAGAAAGGGCTGAAAACCAATGTAGTGTTATCGAATTCCACAAATATGTTTTAATATTTTTTAACTATGTAAAAATTCTTTCTGCGGACGCAACTGTATTACGTGTGGCGGCAATTCTCGACTACTTCGATATTGGGGTACACTTCAGTAACTCAGTTTTTTTCTGTTATTTATCTCATCACCGATATACCGCATTCGTTTTATTCATACAGTTCTTGTCCATCAATATCAGATGTTTCTCCTGCTATTACAGGAATGTGACATTCAATTAATCTAATTGAGAAATTTTGGTTAGTTAGTAATTAATATACACTTTACCATCAATTAACCAATTAAAATTTATTTTTACCATTAATAGCTGAAGAGAAAATAATTTTTGTAAACATAAACTTTAATCAACTCGGGTAGCTGCGTGAGTGCCCTCCAAGAGCGAGGCCCTGGGCGATTGCCCTGTTCGCCACCCCCAAAGGCCGCCTCTGAAAATTAGCATACCACGAGAAAGTGGGATTTTGGTAATTCACCAGCGAACAGTACTTCCCCGCTGAAAAACTCTATTGTTCTATGATAATTCAGCGAAAGATTAGCCGAGGTTATAAAAAGCCAACCAGTATTCCCTTGGGGAGGCAGTCTCGAGCATTTTTTAAGCAAATAGTTTTGGGAAGCTGTACGTGTCGCGTCGCGGGGTAAAATTCAAAATGTAACTACTGAAAGTTTAACTATCTCGCCTTGGAACTAGTTCGTGGACTTTCTCATTCACTTTAAGGAAACTATAAGCTAAACTCAATGAAAGAACTTTTTTACGATGGTTTAAGTAGTCATTACTAGCACTAAGCTCACTCTGAACTTTGGGCTGCAAATATAAGTATGTTTGCCAGAGTGAATGCTTCCATACAGTGTTGTGCCTTGGAGGGTAAGGGGGCATCCACAAATTACGTGAGGTGTTTTTCCGGATTTCTGGGCCCTCCCTCCCCCATGGAGAGATTTCGTGAGATCTGGCCGCCCCCCCCCCCTCTGGTGAGATCAGGTCCGTGAGAACCCCCCCCATAGAAATCGCCCTCGAAACTTTTGTAGACCTCCTAAAATCGACTTAGGCGCAAATTGTAGACCTTTTTTTTGGCTCTACTGTCCCCAAATTTTTCGCAAAATCTCACGTGAGATTTCCGTAGACCCCCCCCTCCCCCCTGGTGAGATCTGGTGAGATTTCGCCGGACCCCCCCCCCCCCTATTTCACCTCAAGTAATTTATGGATGCCCTAAACCTACATCTTCATATGTGATTTCGAAGTTCGATTTGCCTTAAATGTTTTCAACAAGGGTAATATGAAAACTTTTAGAATAGATTCAAATTAGTAGCTACAGTGACTTTCTTTCATTTAGGTATGACCTGTTAGTTATAAGGGGGCGTCCATTAATTACGTGAGGTGTTTTCCGGAATTCCAGACCCCCCCCCACTTTTTCTCGTGAGATTTGGTGAGATCTGGTCGGACCCAACCCCTCGTGTGATTTGTCGGGACTCCCCCCCTCCCCCCTGTTGATCGACCTCGTAAGCTTTTTGAGATATTTTGAGGTTTTTTTAGCTCTCCAGCCCCCGAGGGTCAGTTATACCCCGTCCAAATGCCCTTTTGCCCCCCTGTACTGTATTTCAAGAATGTAAAAAACTCACGTGAGATTTCCATCGACCCCCCCCCCCCTCCCTCTTGGTGAGATTTCGCCGGACCCCCGCCCCCATTTCAACTCACGTAATTAAAGGACGTCCCCTTACAGGGTAAACTAATAGCTTTGCGGTCGGTTTAAAGAACTATAGCATCTTCAAGAAAAGGTATCAGTTATACAGGCAACACTATCAAGTTAATGCGAATGTTGCATAATCCCAAGCAACGTTTAGTCATTTACACAGTATCGGTAGTAATATCTGACGCATAAAGATCGGGCCAACATTAGACTGCACCGAGCCCGTACCGTCGCCGCACCGACAGTCGGCCCAATGTTGTTTCGCCCCCCTCCCGTCCACAACTTGTCCGTGTGACGGACGGGTTACTACTCGGTCTTCAGTCTCCTTTAACGTTTACGCTTGGTTGTTTCACGGAGTTAATGTTAAAAAAATTACCGTAAAAGTGATTTGGGGATCGCAGCTAGGTTTTAGAGTACTGTACTTTATTTTGCATGGGCGTACTTTCTAGGAAAGTAATAATGTACTTTAATTTTTGTTTTTTTGTTTTTTGCCTAGATCCTGTTATCACCTCACTGTTTGATCTCTTATACACAAAAATAGTGTCCTAACGCAGTTTCAACAAATGATCGTCACACTGCACTGGACTGAAAGATTCTCATGTATCTTAACATAGTCTCAATGAAATGTCAAGCGTCACTCACTTCACATTTGATGTGTTTGTTTTGGTTAATGTTCCTTTCAATTCACTCTATATTTTTTTGTTAATATAGATTGAGATGATTGTATATTTATATTTAAATGCAGACAAAGATTTTGTATAGTAATAATAATTTCGGGTTATCTCAAAGTTCCAGTCACAGAGTTTCTTATTAGGCGCGCTGTACACCTCAGTCGTTGTCACCTAACGGAGAGTTCTAGTATCTTAGCAATAACAAATCAAAGATTTGCCAGCCACGAGTGTCAATTTTAAAAATTACAGCTGATATAGGGATTTGAACCAGAGACTTTCAGTACCCCAACCATCTGAATCAAGAGACAACTCTGGATGTATTCAAACATAGTAAAATAAACATACTTTTTACTGTATCATTTATTTTTGTCAACCAAATACACAAATGCAATTTTATATGACTGAATACAAATTTTTCAGTACTTCTAGATTACGGCATGTGATTCGGATATGGAAAGACTCCGGTTTAAAATCCGGGTCTCGGATGCTATTATGGGCCTTAAAATCGTCCTACACCTCTGGTAAAACTTTGATTTGTTAATGCGAACATGCTAGGACTCTACCTACATTTTACGAACAGCTGATGAACCTAAAGTGAGGCTAAAAAGGGGACACTTTCTAAAGCAATCAGTAACACCAAAACAGCATTTAAACCTACGAAGCGACTCCCCGCTAGAGATGTGTCGTTCGCGAGTGAACTAGTTCTTTTAAACAGTTCTCCTGATAGAGCTTGTGAGCTATCGCTCACTAAAAGTGAACGGTAGTTCTTCTTGGAACCCCTGAGCCGTTTGTTTGGCCAGAGTAAAATCCAGTGAGCACCAGCTGCGTGGTGCAGTAGGGGCAGCGCAGAGCAGGGCAGGGCAGGGCAGGGCAGGGCAGGACGAAATATGAAACTGTGTCGGGCAGTTGCCCGCGTATATTAGACCGCAATTTCGTGCGGCAGTTTACAAAGCATTGTTGTGTTGTGCGAAAAATCGACAAAAAAGCGTTACCAAAAACATATCGATGCAAAAACTTTGATTTTTGAATCAGACTGGGATGCCGAGCTTGGAAAATTGTTAGGCCCTATTACTTTATCAGAAGCTGAGTTAGGTAAAACTATGGAAAAGTGAGTATATGAAAAGAAGAAACTTTCATCTGGCTTTTGCAGTGACAAGAGAATTCTCAAAAGATTTATGCATTATTTCCGGATGATTTGAGCGGAGATTCACAGCATAATCCAATCTGTTATTTTCTCGAAAACGCTTAAATAAATATTGAAACTGAAGAAAATCTGGCAGTATTTTCGAGGTTATTAATTAATTATTTAGCGTTTTATGGTACATGACATTTATAAGAATGTAATTCTCTTTTATTTCATATTACATTTTTAAGAAAACATAATAGAACATAAGAAACCCTCGGAACCAAAAAAGCAATATTCAACAAATTATTCGGGAAATTGTCTTCACAAGAAGCCTACCTCTATGGTTAGGAGTTGGACGGAGTTTGCCTTGAAGAGGGAGTAGAAGCAGAAAAAATGAGTGTTTCTCAAGGACACTATTGAATGATGTAGTGCAAATAATAAGAAAACAAATAATGTAATAATAGCCTATATATCAATCTTTCTTTCTTTTCTTTTTTTAAAAAGTTTTATTAACAATGAATTAAAAAAGAGAAAATAAAAGTGAAAATTGTAAGCGAACAATTGTATGATAAATAAATGTTGAATTGTCTCGCTACTTGTTGGGCTCACTGGTGATCCTTGTCCAAATTTCTTGTTTACATTTAATTTTTATGTATTTATTATAACTGGTATTGTGAATCGCAGGGTGGTTACGCACCAGATTAATCAATTTTTATTTTTCTGTAGTTGAAAATGATTTTAAAGTAAAGCAAAATTTTAAATAACGCAAGAAGTGTTACGGTGAGTGAGCTGCGTGGCATAGTTTCTGTGTCGTGAACACTGCCCTGCCCTGCGTCTCAATACGCGCTGTTCCGCTCCTAGAGATACGAGACACAGAAACTGTGCTGCCCCGCCTGCGTCAGCTGCGCATCATTTGCGTAAAGATGTGTCGTTGCGAGTGAACTGTCCTTCAAAAACAGGGCAACTTTGTACAGAAAAAATAAATAGGCTGCTGAGCATAAAAATGCTTCAAATATTATTTGCGAACAGTAACTTGCATTAGATTTAAGGCAAAAAGATTTGTGAAAGTGGTAGTACTTTGTGTTTTTTCCTGTAAACAAATGAATGAATGAATGTGTAATTAATCATTCCTTATTATTATCAAACTACCCTCCTAAAAGTTTCCAGCAATGCAAACAGTATTTCATTGACGCTTTGAAGAGGCATTTTCTACGTGATATCTGGTAATATTTAAGGGAAAAGGGTGGGGGGAGATATTTTGGGATAAATAGAAAAATAAATAGTATTTAACGTAAAGGGGGTGGGGATATTTCAGGATAAACAGAAAGATAAATGAAACTAATCGCCTGTGATATTGACGCACGAAATCAGTCTAAATGTAAATAAAACGAACAGAAAGTACTCTCGAAACGGAAATAACCATTCTTTTTATGTAAAGTGAGCTAGTGAACTAGTGGATGATGCGTAAGAACTAGTTCTTTTCACTGAGTTATCAAATGAGCACCGCTCTTTTTAGTGAGTCACTTTGCCCAACTCTACTTCCCGCCGCTCGGCCGCCACGCTGTTCACACAAGACGACTTTTGAAGCGGCGGCCAAGCGGCATAAGCCGCCTAGACCGCCTCGCCGCCTGGACCGTCGATTTGGCAAGTATAGCTCAATTCTTTGTGAAACAATGGATATTGAAGACGAGAGTAAAATGCTTCAGTGGTTTCTGTACCGATGGTGGAACAGGAGAAGAAAAAACTAGCGATATCACTGATTCTGAATCAATTTCACTCATTTTTCCGTAGTAAAATGACAAATATGATTGCCACATTCCTTGGAACGAAAGAGACACTCGAACTGTATTTGTTGGTTCAAAAGATAAAAAGTTAAGATAATGTTCCGGTGTTGGATTGATGGAAAAATACTAAATTTCAAAGTCTAAAAAGTGTATTATTAAATGAATATGAAATAGGGAAATAATTACAAGAAAAGCTGGGATTGTCTAGCAGACAGACGATGTTGATTTCGTCTGAATTTGTTGGTGAATATGCGAAATTCTTCTTTCATTCACGAGTGCAACGAAATACTTCGTCCACCAACCTATTTAGGTCGTAAGATTAGAGAAATAAGATTCCATACTGATGATTATATGTAATCTTTCTTTCCTCGGGCTATTCGAGATTGGAATGCCCAGAGTTAGTTTTGGTGCAAAGCACCCTCTGCCAAGCACAATATTTGTGAATTGCAGTGTTCGGATGTAGATAAGTAAAAAAATCAAATTTGAATTTTCATTATTTATTTAATGAAATTGCATATTACGTGTTTTATATTTGACCACTAAAGTGCAATGATACAAAAGGGAAAAAATCTCCATTTCTGATTCATTTTCTTCAGTCGGCCGGGTCGCCGAGCCGCCTCGACGTCGCGAGTTCAAAACAGACGAAGCGGCGACGTCTGGGAAGCCATGCGCAGCGAGGCATCTTCTGTTTTGCCCCATTGAATAACATTGGACCATGCGTTGACTCGACGCCGCGCGGCAGAAAACGCCTCGTCTGTTAGACCTTAGTCTTAAAGGACAGAAATTTCCGAACTCTTTCCATAAGCTTCCTCACATCCACCAGCCCGACACCGACCCGCACCGTCAAAAAGTAAACAAAACAATGCCGGCAGAGTGTCGGATGACATGTGGTGTCGTTTGTAATTCAATCGAGTGAGCGACAACAATAAGAAAAATGTCGGAGCGGGGACGGTGCGGGCTCGATGCGGTCTAGAGTGGCCCGACCTTAAGCAATACCACCTGAGGAGGACACCACCTAAATAGGTGATGTTGCCTTAAGTCGATGTTATTGTGTTCAACATGAATTTGTAACAAAAGTTTTACAATGCATATTTTAAGTGGCATGCCGAAAGGACGAAACAAACGTGCCAACAAAAAGATAATTGTTTGTAGACGATGCAAAGCTGAAGTTTACCGATAAGAATGCTATATAAGTGAGTGATAAAATGAATGAAGAGATTGAGAAGCTACGGATCGATACGGTTCAGAGGAAGACACAAACAATATTGTCTTTTATCTGCAAAGTAAGTAAAGGTTCAATGTCATCATGTTAATGGAAAGTCATTTTTTTTAGGGATCCGTCAAAGCGGATATTATTTTTACGGAGCTTTTTTATCCGTCTGTCTGTCCTGCAAATATAGATATGAATACTACTCAGCATTGACATGTTTAAAATAAAGTGTTTTTAAAGAAGTGTTAAAAACACTGTTCAATACACTTTCTAAATAAATCACGTTTCTTGTCAAAATGTTTCAAATAATGTTTAAAAACAAAAAAACTTTACATTTCAAATACTTACTTGATACTGTTTCATACATATTATAAATACAACATGTTTGAAATTATTTTAAATAAAAGTTTTAAACAGTGTTAAAAAAAACTTTATATTTTAAACGTACTTTATGTAGCTAAAAGCACTTTATTTTACTCGGTAATCAAATATTTTTGTTTGTATGTTTTCTAGTTTATTTTTAATATGAAATTTTCTTTTTAAATTTCGATATTAAAATGAAATAGACACAAACAAAAATATTTGATTCCAGAATAAAATAAAGTACTGTTAATATAAGAAAAGAAGAAGAACATAAGAACGAAGTTTTTCTGGCCGTTGAGAATAGGTTTGCCAACTTTTCAGATTTCCACAACCGGACAAATGTCGAATTTTCAGACATCCACGACCGGACATTTGCCTGTGAAGGGGAGGGGGGGATGGGAGGTAGGTGTATGTTAAAAAAGTAAAATTTATAAGGCAATTCTTTTTTTTATTTTTGCAAATAATTGTTATGACAATTACAAATACTTCTGCGGCAGAAACCGTATTTTTTACTGCATTTATGAGATCAAATTTCTAAGTGAAATTAATTTTAAACATTTTACAATATGCGGTGCAATCCAGGGCCGGATTAAGACAGCGTGGGGCTCATAGCAAATGTGAAGAAGGGGGCCCTTGGTTTTCGCCGTCCGGGGGAATTGTAGAGCCATCTAGCCTGGCGAAGAGGCTCTCCAGAGACTCCTACGCACGCCCCCCCCCCCCATAGGAGGCGCGAGGACCCACAGAAGGTGCGAGGGCCCTTAAAATGGCCTTAATTTTTCTTTTGCTAAAAGAGTGGGAACCCTGAGTGCTGCTTTCGGCATCCTCTCCTCCTCCATCCTCATAACGTGTCCAAACCACTGCAGTATTTTCCTTCATAACATCTCTTGTACTGGATGTAGTCTTCTCGGGAGACTAGCCGAGTAATTAAGGTGTTTCCACACGATATTTCGGCGATCTGAGGCTCCGTCGCCATCTTCTGGTGAAGTCTCTTGTAACGCTTCCACTTGTAGTCTCTCCCTGATGTATATATTTCTAATTTTGTCTTTCCTTGTGAAATTCTCTATCCTTCTCAGAAACCTCATCTATACCGCCTGCAATGTGCTAATCTCTTTTTCTCCATGTTTCAGAACCGTAAGTCAGTATGGGTTGGTAATATACTTTATAGAGCAGAATTTTGGCATCCTTCCCTATGTTCCACCTCCTGATAACATCCTTTATGTGCTGATACAAATGTCCACTCTTCCTTACTCTCTGACTTATTTCTTCCTCCATCTTTCCATTGGTAGCTAGCTTGCTTGCCAGATACACAAATGATTCTACCCATTCCAATTTCTTGCCGTCGAGTAACACTTCCTTAGAAGGACCAGTGTTTCTTGTTATTTTCATTATTTTGGTCTTTTCCATACTAATCTCCAGGCCATGTTTATCCATTGTAGTCCACCATTTCCGTAATTCTTTTTCCAGATCCTGTTCTGTCTCGTCCATATTATGATGTCGTCACCAATGCTACCAACTTCAACTCTGCTGGATCTCTGTGTCCCTGGACTCAGTTATTATTACATCTAATACTACATTAAATAGAACAGGTGACAACACACTTCCTTCTCTTACTGCTCTTTCCGTGTGAAACAATTCTGAATGTTTAATGTCTATGCGCACACAATTCTCAAACTTCTCAGAGATGTTCTTTATTAATTCCACAATCCATTCATCTTTTCCTCTTTTTTTTTAAACGTAGGCATATCCTTTCCCTTAATACTTTGCCATAGGCCTTTCTTATGTCAGTGAAAGCTATTACTGTGTCTTTGCCATATTCCCACCTTTTCTCTATCAGTTGCCTAAGTATAAAAATTGCGTCCACTGTAGATCTTCCTTGACTGAAACCAAACTGCTCCTCTCTAACTGTAGGCCTATTCTCTAGCCTTTGCTTGATTTTATTTAGAATAATTTTTCAGGCCATGGCTCAGCAATGTAATACCCCTGTAGTTCTCATATTTCATTTTACTCCCTTTTTTTTATGAAAGGCACTAGGACTCCTTTCCTCCAATCCTCCGGTATTTTCCTTTCTTTCCAGACTCTCCGTATGACTCTATACAACCATTGCATACCCATTGCTCCAGCTGCTTTTACCATTTCTGCTGTCAGTTGTAAGGCACCCTTTAGTTCACCAAAAACACTCCCACTAGCCAGGGGCGGATCCAGGAATTTGGTCTGGGGGAGGGGGGGGGGCTTGAGCGGATTTTGGTTTGGGGGGGCTTGGCTTGAGTGAATTTTGGGTCGGAGTGCTTGCCTTAAGTGGATTTGGGGGGGGGCTTGAGTCGTCCATGGGTTAGTCTTTATAGCCTCTATGGGCCTCTAAACCATAGAGCTAAAAACAAAAAGGTCTCCAAAATTACAATGTCGACGGTGGACCTAGATACATTTGGGGGAGGGGGTTCATCCCCCTAGTCCCTCCCTCCCCTGGATCCGCCCCTGCCACTAGTAATAAAATATTCTATAGATCAATTGTGAAGTCGCTTATGCTGGAAGAGTAATTGTCAAATTGTAGGAATTTCCCTGTATTCATTTCTACATTGAAAACTCATTATTAGAATCATTTAAAGTGTATTAATTATATTGGGAAAAGTTTATTTTAAGAGATATTTTGGTTTGTTCACGTTTTGAAACATGCGATCAGGAAAGTAAAAATTTAAGGTTTGAAATATCTTTGAATTGAGTAAAGCTACAGCTGAAATTTTATCACTGGCTATTGTCAGCATTGTCCCAAGTATTTTGATAATAAAATTAACTAATTTGGTAAAATTTAATTAGCAGTTTTGATTAAGAGAAAAAAAATGAACTTTTTAACTAAAAGGAATACAATTGAGAAGTTTATATCAGAAGATAGCCTAAATTGAGACGATTACGAATATGTAATTGTTTTGGTAAAAAGTTTAAGCATTTGTCAGATAATTAAGTTTTTAAAGATAGATTGTCGTTGTTTGTTGAAGCGCGTAAAAATTCCGCCAACCGCTGACGTAGGAGACTTAACGTTAAGCTTATAGAAATCCTTTTGGATGCTAAATTAAATTAAAGTTAAATTAAAATAGATAGAATGTGATCATATGAAGCCCTTGTATAAGTTGCAAGTTAAACTATTTCGTACTTTGGAAGATATTAATTAAAGAAAAAAGTTACTGACGTCATAGGCCATGGCAAACTTATAAAAGGCCATGTAGCCACCATGTAGCCTGTCTCATTATTTTGCCGAAAAGTGATCGCGTAACTTCACGCTGGTTAGCGGAGTGAACTGCTCCGAGCAGTAGCAGTTTCGGCAAAATCCAACATGCCGTAGTAGTGTACTCACTAATGTTAGGGGGACTTAGTGAGTTTGTCTTCTCGTATGCACAGGGCCGGCGTTAGGGGGGGTGGGGGATAAGCGGGTCAAAAGTACCCGGGCCCGATGGCTGTTGGGGGGCCCCGATCACTGACTGTAGGGGCCCTCAGGCCATGAAGCCAAGGATCTGCCCATTGTCGCCCGGCCAATTTATAGAGCTAAAAAAAAAAGGTTGCCCAATTTACCCCGGGCCCGAAATTCCTAGCACCGGTGCACCGGCCCTGCGTATTCATGTGCTTAATCTGTAATCTTCAATGAAACTGTTGTTCAATGCTTTATCTATGTATCTGGTACCGACAATGTACGAGTGAACTTTTGCAATATAAGTATTGTGTTACTTTGAAACTGTTGCAAGTGACTTTATTTCAATTACCCTTCGCATTTGGCGTTTAATACGAATGCATGACGGCTGATTTCTTAAATATTTAAGGTACCAGTAGGCTACACCGGCCAAGAACTTATTTGTTCTCAGTTCAGACGAAAGTGTTAACCCTGTAACGAACATTTATGCCTGACACAGTTCATCTAGTGCAGGCGATTTACCATTTGTCATTTCTTTCACTGCCACTTATAACTCCAGCATGCTAAATTCTTCTGTTAGAAACAGGAACAGGTATGAAATCATTAATTATTTTTATATTTGGTAAATTATCCCATGCCTGTTCAACTATGTATATTTGTGTTGTGGATCAATCACTCAAAAAAAAAATTGACTCAAGACTGTGCATTTTGTTTCATTGAATAATAAGCACAAATATCTCATTTGTAAATTAATCATGTACCAGAGCATTCCATTCCATGAATGGTATATTTTATCACAAATAAAGTATTTCTGCATCATTTATGCTTAGAATGATGTATACCGACTAAAATTAAAGTACTTTATTTTAAAATACGGTTGTAAACCCTAGGTAGCAGTGTAGAAAAAAGAATGAAATCTGAGTTCAACACCAGCTGCATTTGCTGGTGCCAGACGCTGGACTGGAGTACATATGAAAGCTCTAATTTGATTACATTGCATCTGACACTGGAGCTGCAACCAGCTGCAGTTTTACTGGTGTGTGTGTGTGAAACGCACGTAGAGAAGGTGGTATCACAGCCTATTTTTTTACTTTTACTAATTTTAATGATTTTTTTTTTTTGTAGATTACCGTAAATGTAGTATCACATTTTTCTCATCTTATTTCACAGAAAAAAATCTTTGTAGAAGACATCAGTATTAACACTTAGGTAATTAGTGGCATGAAGTAAAATATATGAAAATATCAAATAAATTTAAATCTCTCAGTTGAGAGGGTTTCAAACACACCTTAACAAGTACAGGGATATTAAAAAAAAAAAAAAAAATCCCACTTAAGTAATGGACACCCCCTTGGGCAGCATGAAATTAGAAAAGGGTGATTTCAAAATGACTTTCAATGTTGTATCTCTTTTTATGAGGTTACCCTTGTCAAACAACTCATAACTTTTGAGAACACTTTTATTTGGTTCTCAGTATATCACACAAATTGATGACAAACTTGCATGTAAAATTTTCAGACTAGTTTATTAAAGAGCTAGTGACTCTAAACTTCCTAGGTTTGCATATTCATCATAATTTAAACTGGACAGCATATCTCTCTGAAATACTAAATCAATTCAGTGAAGCTACATTTGCATTTTGTGCACCAGCATTTGGTGTTCTTAATATCATATATTGAAGTAAAGTATGATGAATCATTCGCAGCTGATATTGTGATTCAAACTGTGTCATTAATTTTTTCCACTTCTGTGGATTGGGTGTTGTTATGAACAAGCTTCTTCCTTCAATTCCTGTCTTCTTCTCTTTCAGTACCCTCTCCCACTCTCTAGTGTGATTGGCCAGGTCTTTGTGTACTTTCTTCATCCATTTATCATGTGTTCTTCCTCTTGGTTTTTCTCGAGTTATTGAATTTTCCAAAATATTCTTTATATAGTCTACTTGGCACTTTTGTAATAATGTTACCAAACATTGATTCTTCTAATATGACAAGAATGCTTTTTATGTCTTAAATGAAATATCTGATTTTTCTTGTGTCGTCTTCAGTATACTTACCTCAGAAATTTCATTTTAGTTGCTTGCAGTTGCTTGAATGCAGCTGTTGTCTCTTCTAATCAGTATACATAGGTTAGCATGAAGTAGGTTTCATATAAGGATAGTTTTACTGCCTGACGAAAGCTTCTGTCTCATAAAATCTATTACAGTGCACTTTAGAAGTTTGCAGCCATTTTAAACCTATTGCTTACTTCTAGAGTTAGCCTTTTATCAGCTGACATAACACTGCCAAGGTATTTAAAGTTTGGAACAATTTAATGCTGCACAAATTTAATTTGACTGCATTCCTATCCCCACTGATCAGCGAGCATATAGTTTTCATCTCACTTATTTTAAATACTGGCAAATTCTTCTTACTGCTCATCTAACAATTGTTGCAGTTGTCCCTTATCCCATTGCAAATCATAACATTATCAGTGTTCTTTTCTTTCTTTTTGTACAAGTTGATAATCTCATACATAATGCTAACGTAAAGTAGCAGAGACAAACAACATTCTTACTGTATCATACTTCTACTCTGACATCATCCTGAACTTCATTACCTCTAGCTAATAGTACCTTATTGATTGGCTTACCCATTATTAATAAAATTAAATTGCTTTTTAAATTATATTATTGTTGAATTTATTTGTAGGTTTTTCATAATTCAGTAAATTGAGTAGTTAACTCATCACAATGACTGGTATCACGGAAGTATGTTGTAACAATTTTACAGAGCATGTCTTTCATACAGGCATTATCACACCCTGCCTGTAGGCTGGGGTCCCCGTCCTTCACACTGAACCTGTAACAAGAGCATTTGTAGGTTTTTCATAATTAAGAAAATTGAGTAGTTAACTCATCACAATGACTGGTATCACGGAAGTATGTTGTAACAATTTTACAGAGCATGTCTTTCATACAGGCATTATCACACCCTGCCTGTAGGCTGGGGTCCCCATCCTTCACACTGAACCTGTAACAAGAGCATTAACAAACTAAACAAAAGTTTTATTTCGCCATGGTGTTTAATGACACATGAAACTTGTGAACAACGAAGACCATTTCAAACACTTGAACTATCAAATCTTTGCTATCTGTTTGAGGTACATAAAAACAGAAGTTTGAACTGAGCATGAATTATACAGGGTGTTTAAAAAGTCAAATATTTTAGGAGGTGATAGTATTCGTCGAAATAAGACAAAAATGTCTAAATAAACATTGGGCCACAAACACCTACTTTCTGAGTTGATACTAGCAGCACAATGTGGATTGTGGATTTTCTGCTCATCATTAACAGGAGTGGTGCAAACCACACTACAGTGCAACATAGTCTTCATGGGCTTGAAGCCAGATATTTTCACAAAATGATGACAACATTTTGACAATGTCCTTTGTTATCTTCATTAGGTAAACATATATTGCTATTGAGAATCTGCATGATCACTGAAAAGATCACCTGATGAGACAACAGTTTTGTGAAAATGTTGTCATCATTTAATGAAAATATTCAGCTGCAAACGTATGAAGACTGTGTTGGGTTTATAAAATCTCTGTTCACATATTACACTACAGTACTATAGTAGAATGCAGTCAGCAGTGTATGCAGTGCCTGCTGTGTACAGAATGTACTGGTAGTCATGTTATTGTGTCTTTGTAAGTTACTCATACCTCTAGGTACATAACATGATATCTTATCCTACAATGTACCTAGTTTGTTTTTACATACATGTTATTGTGGTTTTTTTGTGGTGCAAAATTATATATTGTCTCCATTTCAGTTGTAGGGGCAATAGCAACGGACGCCTATTACACACAAGAGAAATGTTATTTTGTTACAGTTTAACAAATGGTAATGTCCTGTGAGCCCATGCTCTCTACAAAAAGAGATATCCACAAGGCAGGGTACATTTTTTAGGCCAATGGTGGTCAACCTTTTCGGTGGACTCGTCCCCAAAATTTCTTTATCAGTTGTGTTTTTTTGTCTTTTCTTTGTGTTTGTACCCCACATCCATCATCTAAAGTTAAGTGGTGGCTTATTTCCCTATCCTAATTTAATTCCTTTTTGCTACTTAACACCTTTGATTTCATTGTTTAATATATATATATATCACAAAGCAACACACAAACAAAGAAAATAAAATATTTCAGGTGAAACCCCTTTGTATTTTCTTTGTTTGTGTATTGTTTTGTGTTGCTGCTGCCCTCCTCCCTTCAACTTTGGTGAGTGTTGGATGTATTTTACCTGTCCTTTTCATGTATGTATATATAATAACAATGAGCAGGAAAAAGCTTTAAGGCAATAAAATTAAGGAAGGATAGGGAAATATGACCCAGCACTTACCACAGATGAAGGCGGCTGGGACGACGAACAAAAAACAAACACAAGAGAAGTGCAATATTTCGGCCTACAGCAGCCTTAAACGTGCAGAAGGTGAAGCCCCATAATAACAATGAGCAGGAAAAAGCTTTAAGGCAATAAAACTAAGGAAGGATAGGGAAATATGACCCAACCAGCCGCTTTCCTATTAACAAATATAAGTAATTAATATGTTACATAATTAAAGTGTGGACCGATTTTGATGGGACTTTCACTGGTGGGTTGATGATTTGGCAGGGAGTAACATAGGCTACTTTTTGTCCTGAAAATATTTAAGATACAGTGCAAAAACATAAATTCCATCAAAATTCTTGACAAACATGAACACCAGCTAGTTTCATATACAGACATAAATTATTCTATAGTACAGATGTGGATTTGCACTGCATGTGATGACTATTAATGAAGTTCAGGGACAGACACTGAAAGTAGCAAGGGTACACTTAGAAAAGATGTTTTCCCATGGGCAGTTATATATAGCTAACTCATGGGTCTCTATCCCCCAAAGGCTTAGCAAAAGATAGTAAAACCAAAAATTTGTGTAAAAAATGATATAGACATAAGATGTCCCCAGAAAGCCACATAATTTTAAATCACAAACAAAAACATGCCACAGTAAGTGTGGAAGTCACTATTAAGCTATTCTAAAATAAATAAAAATGGTATTCTGTTCAAAACGGTATCCATCTCCTGTGGATGTTAATGTTGGTTTTCTTATCTGCGCTGTTTGAGTAACTAATCCCAAACCGTGTTTCCTATTGTAGTATATTACTACTTTTTAGAAAAACTTTACAGTAATAAATCCTACCTGTAATACTGTTGTATCAAACTGGTATCTTCTGGCATACGATGAACTAATTTGTTAAGTTCTTCAAGTGACATTGACTCAAGACCAAAAGCTTCCTTAAAGGAATAAAGTTTAAACCATTTAGGTTTTGAATCAGGTGAGAGATTTGCTTCTGTCAGATTGTAAATCCATGAAGATTCATCCAAGACAGCCTGAAAGACATATAAGAATAAGATTTTTTTTAAATTAAAAATACTTTATATCTTTTTGTTTAGATAATAAAACTAGATTATTTCTTTGGTAAGAGAATAGTGGTTCTTTGAATATTCATAAAATTACTTATTG
The DNA here is from genome assembly GCA_031002005.1 of Vandiemenella viatica. Taxonomy (NCBI): domain Eukaryota; kingdom Metazoa; phylum Arthropoda; class Insecta; order Orthoptera; family Morabidae; genus Vandiemenella; species Vandiemenella viatica. Next base: position 154,347,490 of record JARYHS010008074.1, on the reverse strand, counting down.
TACACTTATTATTCCTTTTTTTTTTTTTTTTTTTTTTTTAAAAGAAGGTCCTTAAAAAGAATGGAATATAAAATATCTTACAGACAAAACTATTTCAAATGTGTCAGGATTTCTATGTATGTGATTCTTTGATCTTTTACTCTTACACCAGTGCCACAGCAATCAAACGGACAAACTGTTCTGTCTTCTCATTTCCCTGTACACAGGAGTAGCTTCATATTCTATTCTGCTTAAATTTTTTTCATTATTCCAACTGTAACATAACCATAGACTGATCTGACTGCCTTTTTGTTTGTATACCATACAGTTTCAGTGGCTTAAACAATTATGCTGATACAAAGATATCGTGTGAATCACATTTAATTTAAATAGTACTTTTCTTCTCAGTTGCTAAGGCTTCTGTACCTACACCATTCCCATCAAAGGGCTTTCCTGATACTGCTATGGGGTAGAAATTCAATCTATTACAAACTTCTAGGTTATAATGAGATATACATGATTTTCACTGGATTTGAATGTCTCATAAAATACAATTTTCAGGATAGAGATTTTTTAAGTGGGCATGATCTGTGTCTTCCATTCACTTCTATGGAAGCTTGGGATGTCATAGAAAAACTTTTAAATATTGCAGAAGTGTGTGAGGAAAAAATTCAATGAATTTAAAACAGTTGGTTTGAAGTTCACATAAATTAATTATGTAGCTGCTTTATCACACTTATACTTCTGCAACATATTCTAAATTTGTTCATTATAAATAATGAGTCATACTGCTCAGTCACATGGCCATGAATAAGGTCAGCTTTGTACATATGTTAAAACTACTTACAACTTACTATAGTGTACTTCTTTTCACACATAAGATTGTTTGCTAATGACTGAGCTTACAGTACTTGTAAACATCATTAATATCACAGTGTGTTGCAATGAATAAACCTAAAATTATTGCATTATTCACTGTTATAGAAACATTATCACCTCATTTGGGCACATACACTCAGTTAAAAAAGAGAGGAAACTGGTTTATTTCACATGCTTTCTGCAGAGCTTAGGAATATTGAAAATAATTGTTTTAATCATTTTTAGATAACAGAAGCTTCCTTGTTGCAACACCCTCCTTGGAAATATGGATGGGTTTTATCCCACAACACAGTTTTGGCTGCAGCAAGAGAAATCAAAATTTCACTGTTGACATTTTCAGCTATTTACTTTATTCCAGGCAACTTATACTACTGCTGCTGTACAGATAAGATTTGTTGCATGTGAAATTCTGCACTAGGTGATAGAAAGGCATGGTTACCCTTCACTGTTGTGGAAGTGAAAGGCTGTTGAAAAACATGGTCTAGATGCTGTGTTATTACCATCCTGTATGTTAGCTATTATCCACTAAATGACTATGGAAGTATTTCCTTTTATCATATCTGCAAAATCATTGTATTTAAAGATGCCTATAACTTGATACAATTTGCACTGAACTTTAAATCTAAGGTAGATTAAATTTCATTAGTTTAGATATGTTCACTTTGATCCCTTGTGAGAACTGTCTCATTAATGTGGAACATTACATAGACTTATTAACAAATCAATAATATTACCTAATTTTTTGTGTTTTAAATACCTTCTGTGCTTGTGAAGAGTTTCCCCAGAATGAGATGCCATAAGTGATCAAGGGGTGAAAATGTGCAAAATATACCAATTTCTTTATTTCTGCACCAGCTAGTCTAGCTATTATCCTCAGTGACAATGTCATAGGATTCATTTTTTTAAAAGAAGTTATTGAATATGTTGCTTCCAGATCAACTTATTATCTACACATATATCCAGGAATTTTGTGAAAGTGATTTCATTGATTAAGTTTCCTTCAGATATCATATTATAGCTGTCCTTCACTTTACTTTTTGCAATAAATTGAAGTAACTGAGTCTTTTTTATATTAAGTATTAATTTATTAGCACTGAACAATTTATTAATTTTATTTAAACCATCTTTGCTGTGTTTTCAAGGTTATGTACTGAGGGGTGTTTCAATGATGTGCTAGTTTCATGTGCAGAAAGCACTGTATGCTTACTACGACCTAATAAGTGTGGAAAATCATTGCTGTAAGTTATGAATAGCAGAGGACCAAGAAATGAACCCTAACTAACTTATTTACATTATGAGCATGTAACCTCTCCTGTATTAACAGCTTTCAAACATATGTATTGCTTTCTGTTTTTCTGATTTAAACAAAGTACTGTCCTTCCACTTATACTATAGTGTTTTAATTTTCATAGGAGAATCCCATGGTTTATGAAGGAGGGTGAAGAGTCGTGGGAGTGTACAAGGCGTATATTGGTCATGAGGCATGAAGAGATATTGGTGTAAGAATTGAAAGTAATGCATGGAAGGGAAAAGATGACCATGACCACAAGCTAGCACTCAATTTCAGAAACAAGGGTGTAGGAAGACTTTTTTAGGCAAGGGTGTCAGGGATTGGAATAAGTTACCAAGAGAAATGATGATTAACTTGCCAAAAACATTGAAAGAATTTAAAGTTAAAATTTGTAAAGGGTAAATGTAGGTGGATGCAGAAAAGGGTGAAGATGGGTGTTTAGGGAAATTACCACCGGAGCATGCGCTCCATTGCAATTTAATTTAATTTTAAATTTATAAGTCAAAAGCTTCTCTTTTGATAGGTACTACAGATGATAATTTCATCATTGTAGTGAGAGCAGAATTGAAAAACACTTCAACTGAAAATTAGAAGCAAAGTCTTGAGCATCTGGAAATATAAAATTGCGTAGATAAAGGGGGAATAATTGGTTAGGTTATATGGAAGGAAAAATAGGGCAGTGACCATAAGTAAGCACCTGATTTTAGGGACAAGGGATTAGAAGGTTTTTGTTATGTACTAAAGTGGATCAAAGACTAAAAGTACATTATGGTGGTAGGAGCTGAGCATTACACTTACATTAATTACATTTTTAAAAATGTATTGGAAAAATAACCCATCACTTACAACAGATAAATACAGGAGGCCCAGATGAATGCAATATTTTTTTTGGATACCTTATTCATGGCAGTAAGTTGGGCCATTTGGTAAAGGGGGTTTTCACACGCCATAGCTTAGACCGTCAACACCTCCCTTGCCAAATGGTCCTATACTACTAACATGAATAAGTTTTTAAATTGAAATGTTGTAAAGTGTGTTTTTGTAATCGTCTGGCCCACCTACCTTCATCTGTGGCAAGTGATGGTTTTTTTTCCTATCCTTACTTATTTTAATTGGCTGATCGGACTATTATTGTCACCATTACCCAATTACACTAAAACTAAGAACTAGTAGAAATGTAGGGAAATTTCCATCAGTGATTATGCATCTAATCTAATAATGACATCCAATTTTCTGTACTTTTTACCAATTGTGTGAATGTGTTTTTTTTAGGCAAGGCTGTTTCATTGTATTAGTATAATAAGTAATAAAAATTATAAGCTTAGCTATTGTTTGTTCATATTGTATTTTGAGTTATTTTAATAATTGTAGAATAAATTGTACTGTTAATTAAAAGAAAAAAAAACTACAGTCAGAAATATAATACCTACACCTGTTTCTCCATCCACTTTGAACACTTTGTAATTGGGATTGTAATTAAAATATGTTACAAAACTCCCTCCATTAAAAGCAACAGCACTTGCTCTTGTACGGTCATCATGTGCATAATGGAGATAAAACTCATTTGTATGAGTGTGCCCATTGAACTCGGCTGCGATTGTGTATTCGAATCTGCATACATAAAAAAATTGTATTAACTCTCATGCAATAAAGTTTAACATGATTTACACTAAACATAACAATAGATTATATTATTCACACTTAATACCCCTGTCTGTTCCATTTTTGAACACTGTAAAAATTCTTAGATATTAATAGACCGAGCATGGTGGGTGAACAGTTAACGTTCTGGCCTCGCATTCGGGAGGACGCCGGTTCGAATCCCCATCGGGGCATCCAGATTTGGGTTTTCCATGGTTTCCCCAAATCACTCCAGGCGAATGCCGGAATGCTTCCTTCAAAAGGTGATGGCCGAACTCCTTCCCATTCCTTGTCCCCTATCCCATCCCGCCTCTAATGACCAAGCCATTGATGAGGCGTAAAGCCCAGGCAAAAAAAAAAAGATATTAATAGCTTGTAGAAATGATTTATGTTTTCACAAATTCTTCTTAGTTATGATTTATTTCACATCTCATTCTTGTTCATTTGAACTTCCCAGCAGTGCTAGATGACCTCACACCTTCAAGCTATTTTGTAGATTTGCCACTGTAATTTTTATTAACAGGTCTGCGCAGAACTGGTACAGTCACAAGTTTCTTTCGTTTGTTTTCATAAGTGTTCTAATGTGTACATGACTGTATGAGTGTTGTTAAGTGCAGTGTTTCATTTTTGTATTTCTTATATGAGGATGAAAGAAGGGACAGTATAAAAACACAGTGTCAGACCATTCAAGACTAGGGATTTAACTAACATACAAGACGTATTCGAAAAGTAAGGTGGATTTGCTTGTGTTTAAATAATGGTGGGTCTGAACAAAGTTGTACACATGTAAAGCCATTTATCGCTTGTTTCTGAACCCACTGAAATTAATTATTTGATTCAGTAATTGTTTATCTGTTTGTAAGTAGAATAACTGCTTACGGGGTTAGAATAAACAGTTGATCACCCCAACTATAACTGTATTTGTTAAGTGCCTTTGGATATTAGATTGCTCTTAATTTTACGGCCACCACCACCTTCAAAATGGAAAAGGAAGGTTTATATAGTAAATAAAAATCACTGCTGCTAAATTAAAGATCAAAGCTTCTCTGTATTCTCAAGAAAATTTTTGACTAGTCCGAACAATCTATAGGCAATCGGAGTTTCTTCACCAAAATAATTGACTGCAAGTTATGATAAGTAATCAGACCAGACCAAACCCCATTCCTAAATGAAAGTCACATTGAAAATATTTGAGGCTGTCCTGACGCTTTACAAAATTTTAAGATGGCTGCCCCTGACCACACATCACACACTTATCTTTCCACCTTTCAGCGCCGAGCGCTCCACAAACCGACAACCTTCCTGCCCCAGTGGTTCCCAGCAAAAGACAGCAGATAGTACCCGTCATTTGTATAAATAGCCTAACCAAAATCCTTCCGCCGAGGTGTGGAAACTATGTATCCTTGCACCTCTATTTTGTCATAATTTTTTCATTTTTGACTTCAACTACTATTGATCTGAAATTTTAACAGTAGCTAGTTTTATTAATAATCTTTAATTTCAATCCAAACTGAGATGTGAGTTCAAAAATTGATGGAATGGGAAACTGTCATCTGGCAACAATATGTCCTTACACCACTGCTCCAACAATGGAGAAGATTCAAAACTTTGGTTGAGAACTTATTGATCACCAACCCTATAATCCCAACTTTGCACTTGATACAGTGGCTTGTTGAATGGTTTAGAGATGAGAAGGAACTCTAGACCACCATTGTCAACTAGTTATGCAGAGAGATTAAAGAAGCTGCTGCAGCAGTTCAAAAAGTTCTCAGAAGTGAACGTTTATTATGGGTAAAGAAAAGAACAACCATCAATAATTCTTTTATAATGAATGTATATATATTTTAAACAGATGTACCTTGCTTCTCAAATACACATGTTTAGTACATAGTTCGATGATTAGGAGTAGTTATCTTCCACATCTCCTACCCAAAGAATGAAAATTTATTCCATGGCTTGAACCAGTTACTCCCATGCTGAGTGTCTGAGCAATGTTGCTCATGATTGGTCTCTATTAACAGAGCTTAGCAACAAAATTTGTGCTGAGGATATGGCAGAAATGATATAAATAGCAGTATACTTGAGACACCATAAATCCGAAACAACTAGGAATCAAATATCTGTCTTATATATACATTACCTATAGCATGATATTGAAAATCCTGTTATACAAGTGAATATAACATTCATCAAAGTAAAAGACAAATACAATAGCAGATTTACAACTGATAATGACCAGAAAATATTTGTGTGGTCTTAATGGCTGATGAATATGATAAAGTGACACAATAAAAAATTTGAGATACTTTTCCACACATTCAACCTTCATTACTGACATGGAATCAATATTGCATAAGTAACATTAGTTTTCTGAAAATTATGAAACACAGCATAAACTGATTTCAAATACAACAGAAGGTGATAATAGGCCATATTCCAGTAGTATGTCACAAGAAGCCAAATTATGACAAATCATGACCACAGCATGGTTTGTAATTAGCTAAAGAATTATATGCCATATTAAATAAGAATGACATTATCAGCAATATACTACTGCAACAAAAAAGAAAGCTACAAAAATGTATAATGAAGAATGATTCATTTCTGCTCAATTTAACCCCAGGGTGAAGAGGGTCATGGGAGTGTACAAGGCATATATTGGCAATGAGGCATGGAAAGATATTGAAAGAATTAAAAGAAATGCATGGAAGGGAAAAGATGACAATGAACACAAACTGACACTCAATTTCAGGCATAAGGGTGTAGAAAGATTCTCTTTTCAGGTAAGGGTGTCAGGGATTGAAATAAGTTATCAAGAGAAATGATGAATAATTTACCAAAAACGTTGAAAGAATTTAAAGTTGAAATTTGTAGAGGGTGCAGGTAGATGGGAAAGATGGGCGTGTAGGGAAATTTTCACTGGCGCATGTGCTCCATCACAATTAAATTAAATAGATCTAAACAATTTTGAAGAAATATGGAGTGAGCCTTGGAAGCTAATCTAACCAGTCTACACTGATAAGCCAAAACATTATGATCAACTGCTTCGTCCACTTTTGGAATGCAATCCAGCAGTAATTCAGCATGGCACGCATTTGACAAGTACTTGCTAGGTTTCTAGAGGTATCTTGCACCAGATATCTATGCACAGGTTATGCGGTTCCCTTAAAGGTGCATGGTAGCATCCCAGATGGAGTTGAGTTCAGGCAACTCTGCTGGCTAAGAGATCAACATGAGTTCACTGTCACGTTACTCAAACCATTGGCCTTGAAACAGAGATAGTTACTCTGCTGGAAGATGCTATCACAATTGTGGAAGACATGTGGAATGCAGGGATGCAAGTAGTCCATAATCATTTTCATATTGTCATTCAAGCACTACTACAGGTCCCATGGAAGCCCACTTGAATGTCCCCCATAGCTTGTATGGTGGGTGTATTGAACAGCCATTCGCCAGGAGGATGCAGTGGTGGACCTAGTAATTTTCTGAACCAGGTCAAAACATGTGAGATGCCACCAGTTTGAACATTACTTTGCTGCCCCCATTGTTGCACCATCCCAAGTGTTGCGGTCACCCTGCTTTTTGCCCATATTGTCACCATCCAGTACAGTAGTGGAGCTAAAAACAGTCACCTTCCAAACATGATTTTGCTGCCCCCTGAAGTTGGAACAAGTGCCCCGATTTGCCCCTCCCCCTAGATCTGGCTATGGGAGGATGGTGAAATAAACATGACCATTGACCTGGTGTGACAATAAATATGATTCATCCAACCAGATTATACATTTTCAATGATAAAATCTCAATGATTTCATGCCCACTGGAATCGTAATTGATAATTTTGTTGGATCAATATGGTAAAAATGTATGAGCTGTCTGCTTTGGAACCCCTTTTTCAACAATGTGCACTGAATAGTGTGTCAGCTCCACAATTGTACCTGCCATCAGATCTGTCATAGATTACCCACTTATCGTGCTTTACAGTATGGCCAAGCCTCTGGCCTCCACATTCTGTGATGAGATGTTGATGTCTACCAACGTGTTGCCTACTCATTGTTTTATCATCCTTTAACCACTTTCCATAGATGCCCACTACAGTAGCATGCGAACAGCTGACCAGCCTCAACATTTCTGAGATGTTTGTTCGCAGGCACAATGCCAATAAAAATCTGTTCTTTTTCAAAATTACTTTTGTTGGTGGATTTCCCAATTTATCACATGTATCAAGACCATACTGACTCCACATGCATCTTTGCTCTACTTATATACTCTCCTCGCCACATGATGCGCCTATAACATCACCAGATGGCATTCAGTCTTGCTGTAGGTAGTGATTGTAATACTTTGGCTCATCAGTTTACCTTCAAACCATAAACAGATTACTGAGCCACCAAGAAAAGCCTCTGTGGTGCTGTTAATAGGCCCATGCATAGAGAACTGCCTTTCTCCAGAATAAGTGTACCATATAAATCCTTGAATTCCAGAAAAGCTATTGATTTAAATGTAATTAGGAATCAAGCACTGTTGTTATTTTGCAATATTGAAAACCAAATATAAAATAATGTATAATATTTTGAATCTGACTTGTATTGGTAATCAGGCCATTAGAGCATGTTAACATCATTTAGTTTTAGCTACAAATTATATGCAAAATTATTTTCACTAATTTTAATGATGATTGTCATTTGAAGCAGAAATTGTTACTGTCTACTGTTTTTAATGTATTGTTTTAAACAATTGAAGTTTCATTTTCTTTAAGGAAATGTTTTATTTAAAAATAAATAACTTAAATTAGTCAATAGTTTTATGTCTCCATATATACTGAAAATCAGTTCTTAAATTTTCTATGAAGGATGATGTATATTCTACTGTCACTGTATTCTCAGTTTAATTTTCTTAGCCTAAATAACTGGTTTGTGGTTCTTACAAACTGTTTTTAACTAGCAAAAGAATGCATGCTACTAATTATTAATTTTAAATATTTATGTTTTACAAATAAGCTTATTTCTTTTAGTCCAGGTTTATTATTATTATTATTTTTTTTTTTAAATTACCGATCAACTATTTTATTATATTCTCTAGTCCACACAGCTTCACATTCCTTATCTCCTGATGGAACATGGGCCAAGATATGCACTCTTTCCCCTTTTTTCTCTGATTCAAGAAGTGTTTCTGCCAGCCATTTTAATTGGTCATAGGGATCAGTAGAGTTATACAGTAGCCACCTAAAAATGTAAATAATGATGATTTTACAATAATATACTAATATCCTCAAACAATTATAAAAATCATTTGATGCTTATAGTTAATCAAATAACCATTAAACATATGGACATTTGTGCAAAACATTTAATTAGTAATCTTAATGTGCCATAGCTAGACCGCAGATTTTTAGGTTCTAAAAATCTTATTTTAGGTGCCTAAAATAGGCTGCATTCCGGTGAAAAATAGCTTCTAAATTGAAATAGACTATCAAAATTGTGGTCATGTTTATAAAATATCATCAATAAAAATTCTTTATTTTAAAAAGTAGCATCGAGAAGCATAATTTAGCAGAAACAATTAATAGTCTACTTTTGAAAATAATGCAGAGTGAATATAAGAATATCCTTCATATTTGTTCTTTCAAGGCATCATTTGCAATCAACAGAAGAAATATTTATATTCCTGATATATTTATCAACAGTGGAAACATGCTTATTCACTCTAAGAAATTCAAAATGAATAAGTTCAGCTAAATGGTCCATGGCATAGCAAAATAGGTTATATGGTGAAAGAAAGAACAAAATTTGACAGCAGCAATCATTGAGCAAACACTATCTGTCATTTATTTTCAACAATCAAATCACAGTGTGTATTTATTTAAAATCAACTTTTTGCAATTTAGATTGTTTAGCAATCTAGTTCTGTAAGTGCAAATTGTTAAATTTACAGATTTTTTCAACTTTGATGTTATTCTAATATATGTACACCACCTTTTAATAATATCTGTTTCAGAGTTTCGAACTAGTGGCAGCACGTGGTCACATTAACAGGGCTACCAGGCGTTAGGTGTTCAGAAGTAAAGATCACTTTTATGATACTGTGCAAGAAAGCTAGTCCTAGTTTTCATTAAAAACTTGATAAAAATACATGTAAGGCGATTATACCATTAAAGTATTATTAATGTATAAATAACAAGTTTAATGAAGTGTTCTGCCAATTAATTTCTTTGCAGTTGCTTACCTAAATGGAAGTGTTATAAAATAAAGCTCAATGTAATTTCTTGTTCTTTGTGCTGTAGCAAAAATTTTCGATTGTCAACTTGGTCCAGGTTGCATTTCAGCCTAACTACAATCTCCGCTAATATTGCTGCTAGAAAATCAATGTTTCAATCACATACAAATTAATACATTCCTTGTAGCGCATGTCAGTGTCATCATGCATCACGATATAAACTTGATCCAAAATCTTCGTGGATTCTTACATCTTCCTTTTTTGTTATCCATGATTCAGATCAATATTACAATGTTTGAATGGCTTGTGCCGTTACATATGACTGAAATAAAAATAATCTTAACAACTTACATCATGCCGGGTAGCATTAAATTTAATTGTAGTCTAGGCTGTATAGATTGCAATCAGTGTGAGAGCTACTTTTGTTCAAATGAAGTAATGATTTAAATAATGGGGCATCGTGAAAACTGCTGCTAACATTGCTAATCGAAAATTAAAGGTTTTATCTTGCATATCTATTGTCAAATATTTTAATGAATACTTTTACTTCGAATGAATATTAAATAAAATATAAGCAACTGGTAATTATTATGTCAATTAAAACAATTAATTTATTTGTCAATGCTTAGTGAAATAGAGCTTTTACTAAGTAACATGCATAACCTAGTACAATATCTCTGGTAGTAAGTTGGACAACAAAGGTTAAAGGCGTGATGTCATAGCAGATGTCATAGTGTGACATCACCACATGACCAAATAAGTATTTTATAATAATAGATGGTGAGAGCTGTTCACACAGTTCTGTTATACTCTTCTATTTGTTACACATGTTGCAAAATATAATGTTTCCATTTGTTTAGTGATTGTAAACTTTTTAATCCACTACCTAGTTTAGGACAGTGTGGAGATTGGCACCTTGGGTTTACTGGTGCTGTAAGAACACAAATGCCCCACTACAGCCTCTGTGCAAACATAGACTGAATGACAATGACTTTGTAGATGTTTACTTCAATCATTGCAAATAAATACTTAAGAAATTATTTGGGTTTTTCTGATTTAAAAACACATTTTTATATTCTAAAAAAAATACATAATACAGACAAAAATAGGTTCTAAAGACAATTTAGGCAATTTTAGGCACCAAAAAACCATCAATAACAGGCATAAATGTCCTTAAATGGCATATATGTAATGTTATTTTCATATATTTCAATCAGGAACGAAATAGGTTTTTGCCTAAAATTTGAGGTCTAGCTATGTTCAATAACATTAAAAGTAGAAGAGCAAGAAATAATGGACTTTTTCCCCCTTTCCACCTTAGTGAGTGGTGGGTGTAATTTATCTTTCCTTATATATGTACAAGGGCTGTCCAGAAAGTAACAGACGTTTTGACCTGGCGCAACAATGGGTGCTCCTAGTGCCACCATCTTGGCGTCAGACTGTTCATACATTCAGTACGCAACCAGCCGTGGTAGTTTGCACATCATTCCTATCGTACTTTGAATACAGTAGAGTGTTAAAATGAGTGCTGCAATTAAAAATCCCGCCAGTTGTGAAGTGCGAGCTGTAATACGGTTTTCGTTGGCGAAAAATCACAAACCAATTGAAATTTATCGCCAGATTTGTGATGTGTACGGCCAAGGAATAATCAGTGAAAGCCAAGTGAGGCAATGGTGCATTGATTTTAAAAATGGTCGAACCAATGTTCACGATGAGGACCGCATGGGTAGGCCTAGTGTTGTGAGTGATGAACTGGTGGTGAAAATCAACGAAAAAATCTGTGAAAATCGTCGTTTCACGATTACGGAGCTTTCAGAACATTTCCCCCAAATTTCACGGAGTTTAGTTCATGAGATTGTGGTTGGTAAACTTGCTTACCACAAATTTTGTGCCAGGTGGATTCCGAAAATCTTAACAGAAGACCACAAAAAACAGAGACTTGCTGCAGCACTGACGTTTCTTGAAGACTACACCAAAACTGGAAACCAAGTTATCGATCGTATCGTAACTGGTGACAAGACTTGGGTAAAGCACGTCACCTGTGAAACAAAACGGCAGTCTATGGAATGGGGACACACGCATTCGCCCAAGAAACCAATGAAGTGTCTGCAAATGCTGTCAGCAGGAAAAATTATGGCTACTGTGTTTTGGGATGCTAAGGGTGTGATTATCGTTGAATTTCTTGAACGTGGCCAAACGAATCACTTCAGAAAGGTATTGCGAAACACTCAGAACATTAAGACGCGCGATACTAAACAAGCGTCGGGGAAAACTCAGTGAGAAAGTTTTGTTTCTCCACGACAACACTCGTCCACACACGGCCAATCGTACCCAAGAGCTCTTGGATGGTTTTGGATGGGAAGTTTTCAATCACTCGCCGTACAGCCCGGATTTGGCACCGAGCGACTACCACCTGTTCCCGGCGATGAAGACGGTTTGAAACTGACGCTCAACTGCATGCCGGTCTAAACCAGTGGTTGAAGTCTCAGGTGGCAAATTTCTACAGAGAGGGTATCGAAAAGCTTGTACCACGTTATGATAAGTGCCTTAATTTAAATGGCGATTATGTTGAAAAATAGCCTAAGAGTTTACCTCTAAAATGTATATAATAAAAATCGTTTTTTTTTCACTTTGTTTATTTTTTATTACAAAACGTCTGTTACTTTCTGGACAGCCCTCGTATATATCCAGTAGCTCATGGTTAAGATCTATTCTTTCAAAAGTTCAGGATCCAGTTTCAGGTTCAAATTCTGATGGGGCCAAGAATTTTAAGGGTTATGTTTGATTCTATGAACTATGCCAGGATGTTCCATGCTGCAGATTCAATATTAAATTGTAGGTCCAAGAAGAAGTGAATTGGACAACCTACCTCTGAAACCACGGCTTAGTATGGCTCCTTTGGGAGTAACAATCTAACCTTCGATTTGTTGGCTAAGTTGTGTGTGTGTGTGTGTGTTTGTGTGTGAGAGAGATGATACTGAGTACAGAAGTTGCAGAAAATTTTATCCAATGCTTTGCAGTTAATTGTAACTTATATTCTTTGTGAATGTTACATTTAGTATTTTGACAATGAGACTGTCATGTGTCAGATTTTCTTGCAAAATATTGTACTTGTAGTTTGCTGACATTTATAGATTATTAAATAGAATTATTCACAATGTCTATAGGCTTATTCCATGAACAATTCTTAGGTCAAGTTTTTGATACTTTTGTCTCACTAATTACAATTTTATTCATAATAATTTCTTTTTTCTGTATCAGCTGTTCTAAACATAGTGTTTAATGATTAAGTTGCGGAAATAGGATTATTTAGAAGTTTTGTAATGTGTTGATTCTTTTTAAGTCCTATTTTATGTACACAATATTTTTATTTATTGCCCATCCTCTGTTATCATTCCCTCCCAACCCCTCTCTGATAAGCCAAGCCTGTTGTATCTCTTCTTCGGTGAATTGTAATTTATCTACCTTGTGTCACCATTTTTATTTTCTTTAGACCCTAGTTGGAAATGCTATTGAGATTTTGTATTGAAGAAACAATAGTATTGTTGGGAAAATTACAATATCATTATCATCCTCTAAGATGAGTGGGAGTTCATTTAGGCATATTTTAATCTAGTGCCAGCTTGTGGTCACTTCCAACTACTATTCCTAAAAATTCTTCTACCATTATCAATCCAAACCTCATCACCAATATATGACATACATTTTCAGCAGTCTATTTCCCCATCTCTTGTCTTCCAATGAATTCCATCCCATCTCCCTTATTATATCAGTTACAAATACTGTTTACAAACAAATCAAGCTTGCACCTCTCCAACTACTGCATTTGATACACAAAATCTGAGTCCCATACTACATCACCATATTCAAAATATGATCTGCCCAAGGTTATGTGACCCTTATCCCATGCTTTTCTGGTACATACCCTCATAACTACGTCCATCAAATGAAGGATTCTGAACCTCTCCATAACACCTGTCCAATTGTTATGCCAAGATCTTAACACTTATTATACTTAACAAATAATTCCTATCCAACTTATGATCATAAATAATCTTCATTAATTTATCTGTATACCCAATCAGCTAACTCTTCTTCAAATTTATCCTCATTCCATGTTGATATACCCAGGTGGATATCTTGTCCAGATTATCCTGCAGCTGTTCACAATCCTCACCCGTTTTAATCCTAATATATATCATCATGTCTTGTGCAAACAACCTAACATCAGATGGAAATCATTAAAACAATCATTCTTTAGAGTAATGAATACTGAATTTCCTAACCATAACACCTTGCTTTTTACCTTTTAAGAATTCCTCTACCTAATAAGCCACATTTTTATCGACTTACATTGTTTTTACCTTATTTAAGATCATTTTATGATAATTATGTCAAACTTCTTGAAAATATCCAGTGCTATAGTATCAACTTGATCCCCCTTGTCAATTTTGAGTGAAATATCTTGCATTTAACCCATTGCATTCACATACTCAACCCTGAATCCATACTGCCTTTTTGAAAACTATTTCTGAAGTGTTTGCATATCAATCACTTCACAAAGGTACCTCAGATGTCAATCTGTAAGGCCTCTAATTTTCAACACTATTTGACTCACTTCCTTTATGTATTAGCAAGCCGCATGTCTCTAGCCTCAGCCTAAAGACACTATCTTCAGTCTAAAGGAAAACATATCTGACTATCCTTAATACATCTGTAGTAATATTATTCTCAGGAGCTGCTTTACGGTATATTAGCTTTCTTAGTTCTTTTATACCACCCTCAGGATCAATTTCATTTTTTTTATTCTGCAAAAGTCTCCTCCTCACTTTTCCCCCCTATCAACCCTAAATAACCCCTAATGATCTCATTAAATCATTTACTTAATATCTCTGGTTTTTTTTTTTTTTTTTTTTTTTTTTTTTTTTTTTTTTTTTTTTTTTTTTAAATCCTCTGTAATTCTTTACCTTCTCAATTCAGAGTTGCCTACATATCTTCCTCACACCTCAGTTTTCTAACATAGCCATAGAAATTTCTGGAAGCATCATTACCTGATCCCCCTGCACCAACAATATTCTTCATAAGCCCATCCTTAGTTTCCCTCTTTACAGGAAACTCCCAAAAGATTTCCTTCCCCCATCCCCCCCCACCTAATGTGATGTATATACGTAATAACTAGAAGTAATAAAAAATTATTGATACTTCATGTATAAAATCAAACTGTGGGCGTAATATAAATGTCTCATTATTTGGAAATTTTGAAATATCATATCCTTTCACATCATCATCATCGTCTACCTCCTTCAAATGGTAGACAAAACACCTGTGGATGTATTCATCTTAATGCAAAAGGATTTTAATTTTACGTGTGAGCTTACTTTAGTGCCATACTGGTCAGTTAAGATAGCAGACTTAAGAGTTCAATAATAATAATAAAAAGGAAAGATTACATAATAATACATGCTAACACCAGACACATTATCATGAATGCTGATTTATGAATTATCAGGCTAAACTGGGAGCTGAAATATTACTTGATTTGAGGTATAGAATTTTTGATTCAGTGCTTCAAATATTGAAAACCATATAAACTATACATAAAATTTTATTTAGTTTTTCACATGAAATATTTTCTATCCATATTTCATGCCATAAAATATGTGAACTTCAGGATCAGGTAAAATATTTTGATCAAATACTATTTTTTTTACTAATGCAATAGCTTACAGTAAAATTACTTAACTTACTCTTCTGTTTTATAACTTATTAGTACATAAATTGTTGTGGCATATACAATGATAATTATCTTTAGGTACATGAAAGTAAGTCTCTATTGTAGGCATACTAAGGTAGTGCTAAACTAATTTTGTGGTTCTGGAGAAGCTTAAGGAGGTCTTACCAATTATAAATATAGCAGACATTGTTATTGAGACCAATAATACGGAGGCCTGGTTTCACAGGAACCGTGTAGAAGCCACCTCTTAGAACTGTAGTCTTTACATCATCTGGTAGCCATGCCGACCACAACTCTGCCATTGATTGAAAAAGCCATGCTGAAGAGAGTGAATCATCTGTAATGTGACTTGGGGCAAACCTGTTTCAGGATTTTATGTAGAAAAATATTAAAAAATTATGGTTACTTACATAATACGAACATCTGTCTTATTGTTTAGTAAAGTAATTTTCAGTGATGATAAGTTATAAATAATTATCCCATGATTTCAATTTTTTTAAATAATTGTTGTTAGAATACAAAACATTTTCTTTTTTCAAAGAATATCTTTTCCAATAAACGTGAATAGATACTTGAAATAATTAACATTGAAAATAATTTTAAATAATCTAAAAAAAAAAAAATCCACCAAAACACTGCCTTTTTGAAACAGTGCAAAATAAATCTAACAAATAATATGCAACTTATATTATATTAGTGGGTATAGAACTAACAAATCCATTTTAGAAAGAAAAAAAAAAAAACAATTAAAACAATAAAATTTGAAAACCACTGTATCACCTTACTTGATGTGGACTTTGCCCTATGACAAGGTGCACTCGACAATTCTCAGCACATAAAGCCAACAAATTTACAGTAGTACCTACACATTGACAGTGGCCATCCCTTCCAAACCAAATGTTTTCTTCCATATAGCCTGGTAATCCATGGCAGACACAACTGTTCAAATCATGAATCAGTTTCCAGGTATACCCAAAAAATATCCCAAGCCTTCGTTTCCTGCCACTACCCCCCTGATCTGGTGCAAAATAAATCTCCCATGTTATCATCCACAACTCCCATTCTGCACCTCATAAAGCTGACCACAGCACAATATTCATCATCTGCTTCTTTCCTGACCTGGAATCCATTAACCATATACTTCACCATGAGAATGACTTACTACGAGCCTTCCTCAAAGTGTCTGTTCTCCTTCCCAAAATGCTACCCACTGCTCCCCCCCCCCCCACACACTTGCTTCAGCAGAGCTGCTAATCTGAACAAGATCTTAGTCCACAAGCATTTACCTTCTGACTCCCCTAGACTTCCGCATGGATATTCCCCCTGCAATAGACACCACTGAAAAACATGCAGCGTGTGTCCACCCACCACTACATATTCTAACCCCATCACAACAGAATCCTTTTCCATTACTGTACACACTGTCTGTGTTACAACGCACCTAGTTTAGCAACTTACCTGTCTTCACTGTACAGAATCCTACATCAGCCTAACCGTTCAACAATTGTCCTATAGCATGAATGGCCAGATGCAATCAATTTATACTGCCAACCCTGACCATCCAGTGGCTATCCATGTCAGCTCACATGATTCTAACAAATTTAACACCTGCTTTACTATTAGAGCTATCAAAGTTTTCTTGGACAGCAATACCTCTTCAGAAATCCATAGGTGGGAACTGGCCTATCAACACTTCCTAGGCACCAGACATACCCCTGACCTCAACCTATGCTAAGACCCAACCTGTAAACCTGTCACAATTTTAGAAATTTACAATCAATTTACATATATTTTCAAATTGTATATGATTTTTTGGTGAATCTATATTTATATATCTGAAAAATTTCTTATTTTACTTATTTTCTCTTACAACAGTTCATAATATTTTATTTTACTTTGACTAATGACAGATATTATTCTGTCCCACTATAAAAATTAGTCACTCCCCCTTTTTCCCTTTTCTTTTATCTTTAGTTTATTCATATGGGAGTTCCCAAAGTGTACATATCATTCCCCTACTGTGTGTCTCATCTCTTGCATCATTATGGTTATGAACCAAAATATTGTGAAATGTGTGTGTTTTCTTTTATGCATATTTTCTTGTGTTTGTCTAGTCCTCCTTCCTTCATCTGTGGTAAGTGATTGGTTGTTTTTCCCTATTCTATCACATATTTATTACTTGATAGTAATGAGCAGGGACATGTTTTAAGGCAATGAAGGAGTGGAAAATTCAATTCAGCACTTACCACAGACAGCAGCAGCTGGGATTGATAAGCACAAAAAAGGTGACAATGTGTAACACATTTTGGTATTGAACCTTATTCTTGTTAGTAGATGAGACACTGAGTGGGTAGTTCAATGCAATCACATTAACATCTGCAGAGTGAATGGGGATTCCAAATAGCAAAGTCAGGGTGGCTGGGATGGTGATGAAGTGGAGTGAGAAATTACTGAATCAATAATTGATATTTATTATGATGGAAAGTAGAAGAGCAAAATAATGAATATGGGAGGATATAAATATTAATAGAAAATTTTGAATTTGTAAATTATATATATGTGATTAAATGATAGTAATAAGAGCTGGGTCTACTGGAAGAGTCTTTTATAGACTGAGGTCAGGAGGATGTTTCATATCAAGGATACGTTGGTAAGCTAGTTCCCATCTGTGGAACACGCTTAAGGTCATGGTTTCGGAGAAGACTCTGATAGTCCTCACTGTAAACAATTGTTTAAATTGTTCAAATTGTGGAAAATGTCCTGTCCTATCACTGAATGGTATAAGTTGCTAATATAAAATGTTTGCTTGAAGCCATTCATTCTGATAAAAATTTGGTTAGTGTTGAAACTTTGAAAAAAAAAAAAAAAAAAAAAAAAAAAAAAATGGTGCTGTGGAGGCAGTGTCTAGATATATGAAGTGTGTGGCATTGCATATGACACGTCCAATGATGGGATAGTACCCCCTGTGGTTAGATATAAATAGGTGGTGATAGCCAGGTGCATACTGCACAATTTGCAGTGAGATCTGTTGCATATTATATGGTTGTTTGGAAAAATTACAAGGTGAGTATTTGAGCATCAATATTTTCTTGAGATTGGATAACCTGTTAAAGCATGAGCATGAAACAATGGGTAGAATTTTGTGGAGGATGGTGCACGTCTTGGGTATGGAGTGTAGGAAGTCATGCCTGAGGCAAAGGTTAATGATTCTAGCTCAGGAAAGAATTTTACTTCTCTGCTTGACTTTACAAATTTAATACTTATTATTAATATTCACATCCTCTCACTTTGATTACTATGGTGATGTTTTTCCCCAATTCCTACAATAAAATTTCTCCAAAATTATTGTCTGTCTCTACCACCACTCCAGCCACCCTGGCTTTGTTATTTGGGCTCCCCCATTCACTCAAAAAGTGTTGCTGTGGTCATATAAAAACCTCTTTGCTGCCTCATCTACTTGCAAGAGTATTATGACAGAGTATTTGTTATGTAGGAGATAAGGAAAAGTATCGTCAATCTGACAGTCAAATTTGATATTATTTTGACTAATTTCTCAATTCCAACTTTATACTCCATAGTTACAGTAAGGCTTCATTCTTTCCTGTAGTGAGAACTTTAACTAGTTCATAATGAGCAAAATCTTAAATCTACATTTGCTTATAACTATATGCTGTTGCAGGAGATCAAAGTATTTCATACTTTCAAATCAAACTGTTAATTGTTTTAAGGACAGTATCATCATGTGATTAATAGCCTTTATATTACTTCATTATTCACATTATTGTCAGCTCTTCTCAACAATTTTCTGTACTATTCCCACTCCTATCCAGTTATTTAAGTTCTTCTGATTGTTGCCAAAAAGATTTACAGTATTTGCTAGAAGGATAAATGTAATCTGGCGTATGTAATCCATTATTAGGTTAATTATTAAATGATTTTCATTATAAAGTTCTGTAATGATTGCATTAATTTTAAAATTGTATTTTATGTTGTATAAATATATAATTATTAAATTACTGTAATTTCTAGGCCTCTTTTTTGGTTGAATTTTATTTCTGATCTGGTTAAAAAGCTATATAAAGTATGAGAATTACAGAATGAGTCTAAGGAAATCAAGCAAGTTCAAGCATAAATGTTCATGTTATTATTATTATTATTATTTTGAACTAGAGATTACCTATAGTGTGTATTATCTGAAAATGTTAGACAACATTAAAAACTATTCATGGATATCATTACCAGCGTTACCGTCAGCTACTTCTTCAGCTGCTTAAGATAAATTTAATAATTAAAATTTTGCTTCCTTTGAAGATATAGACAAGCTTAAGTTAAACATTAGAGTTTGGGAGTTTTAAAGATTCATTTGAATTCTGTAAAAAATTAAAAAAATGTGTGGAAATGACAAATGATATTTGGCCACTTAGCTCAAAAGGAATAATCTGGCATTCCTTATTCTATATTCCAAGTTTTATTAAAATTTTCTTCAGCTAATTAGTTTGAAAATTATTGTGTATTTGATTTACTTACACATTCAAAGGATGAGGTTCGTGATTCCCAATTATAGGAAAAACAGGTTTTGTGCCAAACGTTTTCTTCAATTCTGAATAAATTATATTGAAAGATTCTTTGTTTTTTTCTCTACTTGTTTCCCATATTCCATGATCAGGTATGTCACCAGTGAAATAAACATAATCAATTTCCTAAAACAATACATGGCCTTTAATTATAAGAATGCTTATTTGTTTACAGGTCCCTGTCATATATTTTGTAAGGAAGATACATGTTAATACTCATGTTGCCTTAAACAATGTTCTTCTTTAATGGTATCATGTTAACAACAACTGAAAACTATATTAAAATTATGTTTCATGATCAAAAAGTCATATCTGATTTAAAGAATTTTGTTTGTTTGTTTAATAACAAAGTACTGTTCTAATAGTTTGCTGAGTAGTAGTATAAATGCATGTTTAGTAATATATATACATCAAAACCTGATCAAGTTTTAATTGCTTTAAGTTGTTATGGTTTATTAATGCCAGGTATTCACAGAAACATCATGTAATGGCTGCAAAGGTGGAAAATGAGGAAGGGAGAAAATTGCAACAATCAATACCTGTCAGTGGACAGTGTTAGTTACGTCCTGTTTATAATGTGTTGCTAATCTGAATGATTATGGAAATACAGTTACAAGGTGTAAACAGGATATCCATTTAATCAGGTCCAAGATTTCAATATGAGTGATTTTTAACCCACCATTTTTGGAACAACATCATTTTAATGTGCATGGCTAAACTGATGGGTTGTGTACTGTATATCATTAATGGAAAAGAATTCAGCAACTTAAAACAGAGATATTTATTTTATAAGAAAATTGAATCAATCATATTTCTGTATTTTAAATGAGCAAGCTTCAATTATAATAACAAAGGCTACAAAAAAAGTAGAACTGCTACTTATCATAGATGAAAACAGGAGGGTAGCAATTAATATAAAAAATGGAATTAACACATTTCATGAGATGGTTTAAAACCTTATTCGTGTACAAAGATGAACCATATGGCATGAAGGAGCCCCACACCGAGACTTGATATGTTGTAGTTTTGGTGTGTGCAAATCTCCCTTGTCATTTGGCTTGCATCTTTACATGAATAATGTTTTACGTGTCACATGATGCAGGTCTTCAGTGTCTGTAAATCTCGTTGCCTTGTGGCTCATCACTGTGTGAATTAGATTTTGAACTAAAATATTGTGTTCATCATTTTTTTCATTCATCACTGCTCTCCTATCTTTATCTGTGATAACTGGTATGTCTTCTATCTTCATCCTTCATTATTTTAACTAACAAAATACATATTCATTTTCAATATTATGACACATTTTAATTATCAGTGATATAAATAATCACATAAAAGATCATCAAACTATGTATTTAATTTGTTTCTTATTTGCAACTGATTTTATGATTTACATGCGGCAGGCATGGTAGTTCTCTGATGAAGGCAACAGAATAATATCTGGAACATCAGATTCCAAAAAATTGATGCGGTTCCACCTGCAGTGCCAGATCTAGAGGGTGACAGATCCAGAGGATCAAACAAGGACACTTTCCCTGGGAGGCCAGTTCAGGGCAGTGGCAAAATCATGTTTGAAGAGCGGTAAATGGGAAATTTGTATGGAGGCGATCTTTTTTACAGCTCTATACTAACCCAGGCAGTAAATTCATGTTTGAAGGGGCGAAAACCTCAAGTTTTTGCCCTGGCTTGGAAAATTTGTAGGTTTGTCACTGTCCACTAAGATAACATTGACAAGTCTACTCAAATATTTGTTGAATCTCTGTGGGGAGAATATATTTAAACTAAGCAGGCAATTCAGATCACTCTGACAGAGGAATCTAAGCCTGTGTCAACTAGCATTCCTGTGCAGATACCGAGATAAAGAGATCGTTCTGTGCTTCATCAAATCAGGAACCAAATTCTACATGTTAAATGTTGAAGAGAAGTTGTAACATAGCACCTCTTTAAAAACAAGTAAAATTATATATTCATACTCATAAAGGCCATAATATTGGCAAATTAATAGTTAAAAGAATTTATAAAAAAAGAATAGCAGGTTTATTAAATATTGTTTGGTCAGAGACGCTTGAAAGGATATAGAATCTCTGGGAAAAAAAAGAAGTTAAGAGAATTGTTGATAAAAGTGGAGGGAAAATCAGGATAATTGAGCAGAGAAGCTTGAAAATAATAGTTGCGGGGGGGGGGGGGGGAAATTGATAGATCTTGAGTAGAAAAGAACTTGCTAATACTTCGGAGCGAACTCAATGCAAAAAGTACTCCAGGCACAGTCAAATGTTGGTATGAGAGGATTTTTGGACATAGCAAACAAAAGGAAATAAACTGATAAAGATTATAAACGAAATACAGTCTATAAATTATATTTATTTCAAATTACAAGATTGTGACATCAATAATTATATGCGACAAAGTACCAAGACATTTGTTCAGGAATATGGTCACCAAATGCATTGTTAATTGGCAGCAATGATAATATTTCTCAGTGTCTGCTCATTTCTTAGTAAAACATTAATTGTCAACAACTGGAATGTGCTCAACAAATTATCGTGGAATCGGATTTGTGGTGCATTTGAAAAAACTAAGAAAAGACAATTGGTAAAATTTCCCAATAAGAGCAACAATACCAAAAACCAGAGAAGAATTGTTGAAACAATGTGTGGATAACATCACAGATGAAATGATAGATACTGAGATGAGCTCAGTTCATGCCAAAGACCTTAATTTCACAGTAGTGGCAGCAAAATCACTTGTGGGTGAAGTAATTGCTGTGGTGGAATCTTCAATTTCCTTTCTGTCACCAGGTGATGTTTATGAGTTTGGCAGTAAAACGACAAGGATATTATCATTTTCAAAACCATCACTGCAGAACCTCACTTGAGGGGAACGAAATGCCTTGTGACAAATAAGAAAGAGAGAAGACATTGTGGCATTACCCACTGAGAAACAAAATTCTCCAATGGTGATGCTGAAGAACACCACTGAATGGTAAGGCATTATTGCAAGATGAAACGTATGTAATGCTTACAACAAACCCTCTACGGAAGAGTTGGTGCAACATTGCAACTAAAATACAGGAACCAACCTCATTTGAACCAGACGTCAAGAGAAAAATAACTACATTCAAACATCTGACCCGAAAAATACACAAAGGCGGTGTGTCGTTACGAACAATTGCCAGTGCATTTCAATCTCTGATTCATCTTCTGACAAGATATCTGGTGGATAAGCTAAAGAATTTGAGAAACAAGGGAATGCAATTAGACCTTTTTCTGATTTTATAAAAATTATTCAGGACAGATTTTTGGAAGACAACAGTTTACTAGTAAATTTCAGCGTCATGTCACTGTTCACAAACGTGTCAAATGACAAAGCCATCAACATTATCAGGATAATACTAGAAAATCTCAGGCTGCTGCAAGAATGAGTGTCACTTACTAAATTCTGCCTAAAGACAATCTTTTTCTGATAAAAGAATGACTTCTACCAGCAGAAGGAAGCAGCAATGGGTTGTACACTGTCACAATTTATGGCCGATGTGTTTATGGAAGCATTTTGAGACTGAAGTTGTCAACAATTACAATCCAAAACCTTCTTTACAGTATGTGTATAATACTTTTGTCATGCTTCCAGGCATTTTCCCAACATTTAAACAGTGCTCACAATAAAATTAAGTTCATCATGGAAGTTGACGTGGACAAACAGCTTCCTTTTATGGATTTGATTGTGATATGGACTGTAGATGGCTACTTGGGCCACAGACAGAAACCCACGCATATGAACCACTATCTTCATGCAGCCTCTGACCACCATCCAGTAGTGAAACCCAGAATTTTAAAAATTTTAACTGTCCCTGCATCCATTGTTAGTGATGAAGCAAGCATAGTCATGAAAATACAAATTTTAAAGGAGAGGTATCTGGCTGACTATTACAGCCTTGAAATTATTGATGAGGCCACCGCGACGCTTGAACCTCAACTACTGCCCTGTACTCCAGCAATGGCATAAGAAGCCAACAGACAAATGGACAGAACCAGGTCAACATTACCCCATATCCGGGGGTGACAGATAAGACTAGCCAAATTTGAAAATAATAAAAATATCTGTATGGTATACAAAGCACCTAGGAATATTTCTGATGTTTTGTAAGGAATAAAGAAAAGTGTGAAAAATTACAGATGTCACGTGTTTACCAAATACCCTGTAGCTAAGCTAGCTTTATATTAGCAAGACAGGATGCACAGTCAAGGAATAGCTGAATGAACACATAATTTTTTTTTTTTTTTTTTTTAAATGATATCATCAAATCAACTGTAACATGACATTCAGTTTATAGTGGTCATGCTATTTTATTTAATGACATTAGTGCACCAATTCAGGAAAGCAGATGGTAGCCAAGGCGAGTCAGAGAAGCGTTGGAAAAAAAAAAGACCTGGCAATATGAATGGAGACAGTGAGCTACAGTTTAACCAAATATGGTCATGCTTGCTCAGGAAAACCTGGGATGCAAGACCCACCAGACCAGCTACTCTGGTGGCAGGAACTTTAGCGACATAACTTCAAGTGGTTAATGTGTGCTTCAGAAGATGTTTATGGGTGGCAGCGATCCCAATACTCTGATGAAAGCCTCAAAATGGTGACTGAAATGTCAGTTTTTAAAAATCAACGTGGTTCCAACCAGGATAACCAAGATAACATTGACCATGGAAGTCTACACAATCATTTAATGTATTTTTGTTTGTGAAATGCATAATTTACGAGGTGTAGACTGGAGACCATCACAGAATTGTTGAAAAACTGCCTAAAAATCCCAGTCAGGATGATCGGTACACAGAGCTCTGAATTTAAATCTGGGCTTGTTATATCTACACGATTCCCAGTGCAGTAATGCCTTAAGGCACGCTGACATACTGGTAGGTTCCTAAGCTTTAATATTAATTAAATCTACGATGAGCTCCTTATAACAACTGACAAGAGAAAAATAAATTCACATTCAAAACTATTTTTTTTAAATCTTGAACATCAGCAAACCAGTTACAATTTCTATAGGTTAAGCAGCTGTCAATCTTAAAAGAACTCAAAATAGATATTTTTTAGGTTGTAAATGCCAGGATCTTGGCCAAATTCAGCGAAAGATACTCAAATTGATGAACAGAAATTTCTATGACAAAAACAATTTTGATCAAGTAAGGCATTGTGGAAAAACATGAAGGAGCTCTATTACTTACAGGATGTTGTGAGGAAATTTGACTGAGCATCTCTTTGATTGCATGTAAGGGAGCATCACATCTGCGGTAATCACCCCAATAGCCTGCAGCTGATTCTTCATCTGTTGCTGTAGTCTGATCACTGCGGCAACATGCAGGCTCATCACAGATTGCTGAATTACCAGGCGTATACTTGGAATCGAAGTGAAAATCAGTCAGATGCAGAATAGTCAGTTCCTCTGGTTTACCCTATGTTCAAGATATGAATCCATAGTAATTTTGTAAGAACCATTGAATAGCATAATCAGTACAGGCTGATATGATATCTTTAGCAGTATATTGACAATGTTATATTACGAGGGTGAATCAAATATAAACAAGACTTTCGGCCGTTCGGACGCAATAGTGGTGGGAGAACGTTCCCGCTTCGTTTGGCGATAGGTAGGTTTGTCAGGAGTGGGGGAAGACCGTTAGCCCCCCCCCCTCGACTCGCTCAGTGCAAACCGTCACGATGTCGGAGCAAGAGGTACACTCGTCGATTGCGCAACGTGTTATAATCAAGTTTCTCGCTGCAGAAGGCGTAAAACCGGCAGAAATCTTGAGGAGATTGACTGCCCAGTTCGGGAAAGAGACACTGTCGCGAGCCAGAGTGTTTGCATTGCATAAACAGTTTGTGGATGGTCGTCATCATGTTGAAAATGAGAGCCATAATCGCAGACCCCGCACCAGCATTACAGAGAACAACATCAGCTGTGTTAGACAGCTTATTGAAGATTACAAGCGTCTTACCACTTCTGAAATTGCAAGTAAGGTCGGAATAAGTTATGGGAGCACTTACTCCATACTCACAGAGGAGCTTGGGTACCGTAAGGTGTGCGCCAGGTGGGTTCCTCGCCTTCTCACAGCAGAACAGAAATTGAATCGACTTCAGGTGTGTGAGCGTCTTCTGGCACGATTTCGGAAAGAAGGGGACCCATTTCTGACTCACATCATCACCTGTGATGAAACTTGGGTGCACCACTACACCCCTGAGTCCAAACAAGCGAGTATGGAGTGGAGAAAAAAAGGAGAACCTGGACCAGTGAAAGCCAAGTCACGACTATCGGCTGGCAAGGTTTTGGCTACTGTTTTTTTTTGACCAGCGTGGTTTGCTGCACCTCGATTTTTTGCATGAGCGCAGGACAATCAATGCGGCCTACTACTGCGACATTTTGAGTGAGGTCCGACTTGCATATCGCCGCAAAAGACGAGACCTACCGATGAGGAAAGTGGTTATTCTCCATTACAATGCACGCCCTCACACAGCAGCCTTAACCAGAGAAAAATTGGAGAAACTGGGGTGGGAGACACTGGACCACCCTCCTTATAGTCCAGAACTATCACCCTGTGACTTTCATGTGCTTGGTCCTCTCAAGGAAGCTTTGGGAGGCCAAAAATTCAACAGTGATGCTGAGGTGGAAGCCTACGTGCGCAATTGGCTGCAGACACGACCTGCATCTTTCTACATGGAAGGAATTGGGAAGCTGCCTATCCGCTGGGAAAAATGTGTTTCTAAAGCAGGAGATTACGTAGAAAAATAAGATATGTACTTTTTTGCACTTAAAATAAAAATAATATTTTTAAAAATAAAGTCTTGTTTATATTTGATTCACCCTCGTAATTGTTAGTTTTCCTGGTGGATCTGTTGCTTGAAGATTTCTCGGGCGTGTAGCCGGGTAAATTGATCGCAGATGTATGAATAAATATCGATGCCCCTGGAGCAGACTAGCAGTCGCATCCTGGACTGCACTCCTCACGCTGACCAGTGGACGCTACCTGAAGATGATGGCATGTTACGTCATCGAAAATTTGTGCATCTGTGATCAATTGACCTGGCTGCACGCCCGAGAAATCTTTAAGCCACAATGTTATACATAAATAATTTTTATTAATTGATTGGAAACAAAGATGACACAAGATGGTAATATTTCATCACACATAAACAAGATAGTGGAGGATTATGAAATAAATAACACAAAAGAAGAAAAACATTGGAATTTTTCAGGTCTGAAACATTTATGCTGTGAGTAGGAGAATATAAAATCAACAAGAGGTGGAACAAATCTCTGTATCTGGAGTCCAGAATTTTCTTGTCTCCTTTTCGACTAATTAATATTTTATCTTTGATTAATCAGATTTTACACATTTCTTAGATCAGTGATGTCAAGGATACGGCCCACAGGCTGCATGTGGCCTCTGGGCCCTATCAATACGGCCCGCGATCGCAATGTGATACAGAAAGAAGAATCATGTTTTTTAGAGCTTTTAAACTCACTCGATTCCTCTATGGAAGTTTTAAAATCTGGCCCGCCTACACATTCTAAATTTAATATATGGCCCTCTGAAAAATTGAGTTTGACACCTATGTCTTAGATTGTTTGCTGTCATTTGACACTTGCAAATTAAAAAGTACAATTGTGTAGTTATAAATTTTTCTGTAAGTAAAACATTTAGGTATATCATTGGTAGAAAGTGAGATCCTCAAAACTGTTCTCTTCAAATAGAAATATGAAAAAAAAAAACTGTGTAAATAAAAATTACTGATTTCTAAATTTGAGAAGAAAAAATATTAAATTCAATAAAGTTAATTAGTTACCTTTGAAGCATGGTTCATAAAATCATTATGTCTCAGATCAAGATGTGACATTTTTTTGGTTATATAAATATGATAATTTTTAAAATGTCTTTCTAATTTTACTTGTTTACTCTTATAACTAATCTAAAATATGTTTATGAAAAGAAATAAACATTCTCCCCTCACCACCGATTCAGTCCCTACTTTCCCTCATGTTTCGTCTTTGGTTCATTCATGTTGCAGCTCTGTATATGCACACACCTTTTCCCGTACCACATGTTTCACTTCCTACATGACAAGCTTATTAATTGTAATTTATTGAATTGTATTTCTTTTTTGTGTGTTGTTTGGTCCTGATGCATTCATTCATGGGTTATTTCCATATCCTATCTTATTTTTAATGCTCAAGTCTGTCAAATATTACAGGTAGGGAGTGTGTTTACTAGAGCAAGCACAATTCTGCCTTGCAATACAACCAAACTACATCATATGAAACATCATCATTTTCAACTAGTTTGCAGCATCAAACATACATACTAGAAACAATTAGCTCCACCCACACACAGTTGCATAACTATACTATTGAGGGCCGTGGAAAATTCATCAGATGGGGACCTCCGTCAATGCTGTATCTAGGAAGGAGGGCAAACCCAATTTATGGGTACTCTTTCTTTCTACTGCCACCAATGTTGCAGGAGGGAGGGCACTGGCTAGGGGCCCATGGCAATTTGCCTCTTCTGCACCCCTAGTAGGGCATAGCTACATTTTTAAAAATACCGGTACCTATATGGCTGTATATCTTGCGTTACAGCAGCATCAAACCATACGATATGATGTATAATGGCCACTTTCTTCATTTTAAAAATAATACCATCACCACTTATCCTTGCCCATGGGATCAACATTAGCAATACTATATTGAAAGCAAGGATAAATAACTACCATTGCTGGATAGAGGAGCCCTGCATCAACAAAAAATATCATCTCAAAGCAATTGTTCCTGCTCAATTATTATTAACAATTATACAATAATATATAACTTACTGAGGCGTATGATGCAGTCCTGTCTTTTGGTTTCTCACCAAGATCGACATCAACTTTCCAGTCATACATTGGAGCATTTGAAAAACATCCCAGATCTTGTAGTACCAGTGAACACACACGATTTGATGAAAGATTATCAGTATGGTCAATGATATACATTATTATACCCTGTAAAATTTAAGAAAATTAAAAGAATAAACAATTATAAAATATTACACATTTTCTGGCCTTAATCACAGAGATAACACTAATGCATTAAATAAAGTCATACGTAATTGGCAATAGCGTTTTTAAATTTCAATATAAATAAATGATGATGATTATTGAATATATTATTGCTTTCACTGTTTCTCATACACAAACTACGAATTTTGTCCAAGAATTAGAACACAGATATGAGAAAGAATACAACAGAAATTAAATTCAAACTCTACTTGATAGATGAATATAACTTTATATTTTAAGTGAATAAATAAAGTGACAAAAGTAACCTAAGAACACCATAAAATAGTAATAAGAATTGCTTAAAACTATGTGCTACTGCAAAAGAGTGAGGGGTTTGTGATACCATTATTAAATGTTTGAATAATATCTCTGAATTTTATCTTCACACATAATAAATTTGAATTATGGGATTTTGAAGAATTACCCTCCAAAATTTTCCCAAAAATAAGAGTGAAAATATTGATAATTTACGGTACTATAAAATAAACTAAATATAATTAAGAGAATATTCCATAATTATTTTTTTAGATGTTTTTGGGTGCTTTGATTGAGTTTTTGATCCAAAAAATATCTATATACTCCAAAACATAATGAAATGTAAAAAGCTGAACTGTTTTTTGTACCTACAATCATATTTGTAGAAAGTAAAATACTGACTTCTATCTCTTGGTATATACCACATTTTGAGTTAATTTTATTTTTTGTATTTCGTTTGCATATGCATGATCACCTGGATTCATTTAGTTTCATACAGGGGATAATTAAGTCATAGTTATTAGCTTAAATTAATTAAAAAGACTTTAAAATGTGTCTTATTAATCTGCAGGATAATGTACTCCAAACAGAACATCTATATTTAAAAGTAAAAAAAAAGTAATTTGATCAATTATTATTAAAATTATCATTGCCTTTCTTCAGAAAAACTTACAATATTATTTTCAATAAGTCCAGTGCAAACTCTTCTTGTTTGAATATTAAACATGACACACATGTCGATTAGTAGTGATTGAATCTTCTGAGAAGATAATCCCATTTGGTAGCTTAGCAACAACACACTCATTCCTGCATCACATATTCCACACATCATGAGCTTTTCCTGTGAAAAACAAAGAAGAAATTATATTGCACTATAATAAACCTCTAAACAGAAAAACGGATTTGCAACATGATAGCTGAACTATTCGTTTGTAAAATGTTTGTGTTAGATGACTTGCACTATGTGTAAACTAGTTGTCCTATATAAAAAGGTCTATATGTATCAACACCAGCTTTCATCCTATCTTTTCTTTTATCTCCATACTCATAAAACACCAAATTATACCAAACAACACAATAAAAAAAGGAACCGGCACCCTCCCTCTGTAGGTAGCCATAGAATGATACCAATCATCTGTGAACTGTGAGGAATGTGAAAGGGAATTTATATGATCTTTTTACAAACAGTCAGCTGTTTTCTCCAACGAACATGGTTTATACTCCGTCAGCTCAGTTAATGTTACATCTTCCGAGTATTTATTCATTTTACAAAATTATGTGAATATTGTTGTGACTGGGATAAGATAGGAAGTGTTCAGAGGAGTATAGGAAAAATTCATAGCAGGACGAAATGATCAGGGAGATGGGTAAAACGAACAGGAAGATGGGTGAAATGATTAGGGTCCTCCAGGCTTGGCCTATAGAGGCAGAAAGGATAAATTATGGGATTAGTGGGATGGGTGAAAGAACTGGTTACGAGCTGGCAACAGGTCATGGGAGAAACAGAATTAGCTGGAAGAATATGCCAGATACTTTAGGTATTGTGAGAAGTAATGGCCTGTTAACAGAGTCAGATGGGGAAGAACCTTGTGTATATGTAGGAGTAGGTAAGGTGCAACAGGCCTTTAAGAATAGAGGCATGGAAGGTAAAAATAGGAGAAAAAAGATTCTGCTGCTAGGTAGTAGCCATGGGAGAGGTGTAGGCCCTATTCTGTAGGGTCAGTTAGACACAGGCTACCAGGTCACAAGTTTCTTTAAACATATGGCAGGTGATAGACGATTTGTAGGGATTTCACTAAGGAGGATAGGGTAGTGATAGTGGGAAGGTGTGGGCAATAAGTACTTACAGGAACTCAAGTTACAGTATAGAGAGTGACCTGACTAAGTGAGTGAAGGAGCCATAGCATACCAAGGTTAAACTCATACAGGTTAGGGGCTATTGGTGAGGGGATAAAAATAAGTGATCTGATAGATACCAATTGATATACAATGGGAAAGATGACTAATGCTAAACAAATAGATAAAGCTGTTGAAGTATTAACAGATGAGGGGACAAATGGAATGATGAAGGTTAATGTTGAAAGTATCAGAACTGTCACTGATAATAAGAGTGTTAATGGTGAACTGTAGAAGTATAATGAACAAAGTAATAGAATAAGAAAACCTAATAGAGACGTACAAACCACAAGTTATTATAGGGGTAGAGTTTTGGTTAAAAGAAGGAATACTAAACATTGAGGTTTTCCCTGAAGGTGTACCACAGAGGAGTTACTGGTAGAGTGGTATTCATACTAGTTAGCAAAGACTACTACAGTTCACTCAGGGGCGGATCCAGGATTTTGGTTTGGGGGGGGGGGGGGGCTTGAGCAGACTTTGGTTTGGGGGGCTTGGCTTGAGCCCCCTAGCCCCCCCTGGACACCCGCCCCTGAGTTCACTGGTGTTCAGAGATCATAACCGTGAGTTACTACGAATAGATATGTGTTGTGATGAAAAAGAAAATATCAGGGTGTAGTCTGCTTATTGTAGTGGGAGAATAAATGATGAAGACGAAAAACTGGAAGAGAAGCTAAATTTATATTCACAGTTCAGAGGTGAGCTTAGAATGGTAATTATTGGAGGGGATTCAAATTTATGAGGTGTCACCTGGGTAGGAAATAAGATTAATAACACAAGTGAACAGAGATTTGTGAATAACTTAGTAGGGGAAGGAGGGTTTACGCAGGTGGTAGAGCAGAACACGAGGGAACCAAACATGTTGGATATCTTTCTAATAAAGCCTGAATAAAATCTTATTGGGTGTCAAGTAATAAAATGAACAAGTGATCAAAATGGAGTCTTGATTGATATTAGGGAATTTAGTAAAACATTGGCCAAAATTGAAGGGTCATATAGGTACAATTATAAAACAGCAGAAATTTTAGAATTGAAGAGATATTTTAGGGAAAGGTTCAGCAAATGGAAGAATGGCACAAGTCTACTGGAGGAAGTAGGAAGAGTTAAAGGAGATAGAATAAATGGGTGAAGAAATATTTATTCCAAAACAGACAATAAAGAGAAGTACAGAACCTACATACTACACCAGGGCAGTGAGTAGGTTAAAGAGGTTAGAGATAAGAGAACACTACAGAGTTCAGATACAGGAAAGCAGTAGTCAATACTTAAAACATCTAAACAAAGAGTTAATAACAGCAAAGAGGGAAGCTAAAGATGTGTTTATGAAGAATATGATTGGTGCTGGGCGACCACTGAATGATGCATCTAGTAATTTCTATGGCTATGTTAGAAAACTGAGGGAAAGGTATTCAGATAATATTGGAGATAAGAATGGAGAAGACGTAACCAGGAATTTGGAAATAGCAGAGATATTGAGTGACTGGTTTAATGAGACTATTAGGGACTGTCATCCGGGGATGGGAGGGAATAAATCAGAAGAGCATCGGCATATAAGTTGAAATGAGGAAACTAGAAAGTTCGAAATAGATCCTCAAGAAATTATCAAGGTACTCATAAAACTAAAAAAGTGCAAAGGGGCTGGTGTTGATAATATTACTACAGATGTATTAAAAATAGTGGGATATGATAGTGTACCTTACCTTGAAATTTTATTTAAAGTGAGTGTGGAGTCTTGCTGCTAACTAGTGGACTCTGAACGAACGACATTAGTACTGATTCAAAAAGGAATTGTGACAAATAGGGTTTAGAACTACAGGCGGATTAGTGATAGGCAAAATGATGGAGAGATTGATATGCAACTACATCAGAAAAGTGAGGAAAGAAATTGCTTTGCAAATGTCTTTAGGCAGGAATATTTATTTGAATCTCATATGGTTGGCTAGATTGAAGATATTTCAGATGAATTGAACAAGGGGGGCCAAGTTGATAGTGTAGCACTAGATATTTCCAAAGCATTTGACAGAGTGAGGCATGAAATGGTATTAAATAAGCCAAAAACTATTGGATTGGATGAAAAAGTGACTTTCTGGGTAGAAGAATTCTCAAAAGGCAGAAAGCAAAGTGTTAAGAGTAGGAAATACAGTATCAAAACAGGCAGAAGTGGCTGTAGGACTGCCACAGGGTAGTGTAATGGGACCATTGCTCTTCATCACTGATATGGATGATTGTGTTGATGGTTTACAGTTAGAATTTAGATTGTTTGCAGATAATATAATGGAAAATAATAGGATCAAAATGAGAGAAGGTTGTGAACAGCTGCAGGGCAATCTGGATAGAACATCTAAATGGGTAGGTCAGCATGGGATGAATGCCAAGAAGAGTCAGTTTATTAGACGCACCAAAAAAAAAAAAAAAAACTAAAGGTAGTTTTTGATTATAGGGTGGACAGAATTGCTTATTGAAGTGTAAATATTTTGCCATAATGTTTGTTAATAAACTTGATGGGGCAGAATCCATTTGGCAAGTGATAGGGAAAGGTTACAAAATTCTACTACTGGATAGATTAATGAGAGGATGTACCTGAGAAGTTAAGGAGTTGGATTACAACACATTAATATGGTGGTGTAGTTTAGGACCCTTATTTCGGTTATCAAATACAGACGTTGGAGGGCATGAAAAGGAGAGCAGCTAGATTTGTTTGTGGAAATTACTGTAGGTCCCATTAAGTATATGATAAAGGAGCTGGACTGGGAATCATTGGAAGATAGGAGGAGGGTAGGAATGTACAGTACAAGGCAAATGTTGCTGATGGGATGTGAAAGGATATTGGTCAAAGAATTGGAAGCAGTGCATGGAAGCGGAAAGATGACCATAGACACAAGCTGGTGCTCGATTTTATGCATTAGGAAGTGGAAAAATTGTCTTTTGTGGGTGAGTAAGGGAGAGGAATAAGTTCCCAGAGGAAGTAATGAATCGATGATGGAATTTAAAGTTAAAATTGATAATTGTAAAAGTGGGAAGAAATATAACACTGAAAGTATCACAGAATGCAATCAGTAACAGATATGATAAAAGAGCTGGAATTGGATTCATTGGAAGACAGGAGGAGGATGAAGAGGGTCATGGGAGTGTACAAGGTGCATATTTGTGAATAGGCGTGGAAAGATATTGGTGTAAGAATTAAAAGTAATGCTTGGAAGGGAAAAGATGACCATGACTACAAGCTGTCTCACCGTTTGAATCAGTTTGAAGATATTTAGCAAATAGAAATTCGTTAACAGTGTCTTTGTGGGATGAAACCTAACACAACCCATTAGAAGATTTGAATTTCCGAAAGTTGATTTATCAAGTTCACCAAGAGTGTACAATTTGTTTTTCTTTGCTATATTAAGAGAGATGCTGTAGCATGTCTTCAGATGTCCTTCACTATCAGCACTAGCAGACGAATTCAAATATGTTTTAAAATTTGTTCGAACTCTCAATTTCTCTTTTAGCATTTTGAAATCTTTGTTTTTATTATCAGAATGGGTCCTTTCCAAGAGGTCTTTCACTTTCGCCGGCTCGATAGCAGTGTCGGGATGTAATGGACAAATAGGTTTATTAAAAGGGGAAGCATCCATCAGTTAGTATGGGTTTATAACAGTAAAAACGACTCTCTGTGCTCAACTCTGTTCTTCATGTAGGCCCTGCAAGATCATGGGTGTGGCATACCATCAAATCATACAACATTACTCTATAAGTTATTATTCAGTCAGATGCCATGAGCGTCTCATATAGGCCCTGTCGGGAGGATCCTCTTAGTCATCGGCTGTATTTCCACGGCTTTCAGTGACTAACAAATGAGACCTCATAACCGTTAGACGCCTCTTATCATTCATATTAGGATAGAATCTCAGCCTTTCCTTAACCTGGTTGCTGAACCTAATAATCGACTGGTGTCATATTACTTCTGACGAAATATATCTTATCAATTAGCCCACAAGACGCAAGTGCTTCGGATCAAGACTAACGAGATAGAAGAGATACCTGCAACAGCAAGAATGCCAAGAGGTTAATCAAACTCTTCTCTAAAGGTCCACCACAGTTGAAGTCCACAACGAACCCAGATCTACACCTCAGCTATCCTTCAGTCCTCTCAGTCAGACAGGACTAGGCAAGGCGCAAATTGAGACGCGTGTAGCGCGTGTGACATGACGCGACACGAGCGGCAAGACGCGCGCGTGAGACACGCGTAGCGTGGTGGTCCGCATATTGAGACGCAGTTTCCAAGTGGCGCGCGTACCACTCGCGTCTCAAAATACACGACACGCGAAGAGAACATTTTTTATTATTAACATTTGTCGTTATTTAGAATCAGATGGTGCCGAACATGGAGTTTTGCTTTATTCCTTGCTGAATAAGAAATTTAAGTAAACTAACGAGTACCATATTTTGTCTAAAAGGAAAAGCGGATGTGGATGAAAAATTCATCACAGTTGATATTGGAGCTGTGGGAAGATTTATCAATGGAAATGTGATTGCTAGTAGTGCATTGGGCATGAAAATAATGTAACATATGTTACTACTTGTGTCTCCTGAAAGTATACCTACGATTGCTAAGCCGATTCCGTACATTTTTTTGTTTTGTTTTAGACAAGGTCTTTCTTTTAACAGGAAATATACAAGGAGACATGTAACTGAAAATTATGAACACAAAATTTTTAACTCCTGAATTTTTCGATCTCGACAAACCACGGAATGCGAAGCGCCTTCGGTATACTGTCTTCATGGTTTCGTGTGTTCAGGAAACAATTTGATCGTAAAGTGGACACGATAAAAAAGATATTGTAAAATCAAGCAACTACTTACTTTAAAATAATAACTGGAGAGATACAAGTATAGAAAAAATGAAGATGTAACATACCTGTTTCATTAGAAAACACATTAAAAATAAGCTTATTAACAATAAAGTCATGATTTTCTAAAAAATTGGAATTTTCCCACGCCTTTCCCAGATCATCTTAAGTATCAATCGACCCAATTTCGACCACCGTGTATTAAGCGACTCCTGGAGAACTCTTATCGACCTCTTGGGTCGATATCGACCACTTTGGAGACCCCTGGTCTAGTTCAGCATCGGCTGCATTTGCGGATCTGCCTGTTATATGAGAAGGCTCTCATTTGATTACATTGCATTACGTTACTTAAAAATGGACACTAAGTGATGTCGGAAGCTTTGTGTTGATATGTTTTATATTATTCGAGTGACGTGGAGTTTATGGACGAAAGGTTGTGCCGCTGATGAACCTGGCAAACCGACTATTAGCCATAATTAAAATGACAGTTACGTCAAGGTACGCGTTCTATACCACACCGATTCCATTTTGGCGACAGTTTAATACACTGCAAAGTCATATCCTTAAATAATCTCCAAAATAAAAGACTGAGATACCTAGCAGAGCAACCTCCATATACGTTCACCGATTTTTTTTTCATTCCAGGTTTTCTTAAACCGTACCTCTGAGTAATATGCTATTTCAGCATAATACAGGTAAATTGTTACAGCGCCTTCATAGTTTCCTCAAATAGAAGCAACTGATATATTAAAGCTCACACTTGCCTATTAGAAAGCAAATTAGTGGATACATTAGTCAAAATGAAATAAAATAAGGTCTATACCAGTCTTCAATCCCAGTGTCATATAATACCTACTATGAACAACAAAAGAGAAAGACATTGGAAAAATGCATAGACACTAAGATAGGCATTACGAATTTCTGCATCCAACGCTACCAATTACACAGTGGCATTAAAGATGGTTTGTTGCAAGAAATACAATTGGTATTACAGCGCGACAAAAAGTCAACCATAGCAGCTTTCCCAAACGTCTTTACAGATTGCATTTAGTGCCGTCCCCGATGTATGGATGCCATGAGATTAGCGAGGGAGATGAAAACCACATGCTATTATCTTGCTATAGGCATTGGCAACAGCCTTCCAGACCGTTGGAAGATCTACAGCCATCAGGTATTAAAGTGCCATCAAATGTTGCGAACTTATTAGCTGCGGAAGATAATATTGTCTACACACTCACAGTAAAACTTCTAATGGCAATCAAATAAAAAAAAAAACTTAGCCGGCATCTCCAATGTAAAGGATAATAATTCTCCTAACATGAATAATAATGATGACTGAACATTATGTGCTAAATTTTGTATGTTATTCTTTGTTAGTTAAAAGAAACTTCTAAAATAATTATGCTGACTGTTCTGCTGTAGGGTCTCGGTTCCGAATAAAGGTAAAGGTCACGCGATTCCTCTGGTTCTTGCAACTTCCGTCAGGGCTCGTCGAGGTAGAGCTCGGCAGTCCCATTACAACCATTGGCACTAGAAGCCATGTTACGGGGTCAGGGTCACTCACCGGCCATTCTTTACCATCCCGTGTAGTTTCCCGACGGTACTCATTGAGTGGGCCTGGGGAGCCGTTCCGGACCTTCAGCTTCGAGAAAAAATCTACCTCGTCGCGAATCGAACCCCAGTCGTCTGGGCCACGCTCTCCCTCCTGAGATACGCGGCCGCCACTGGGTACCGAATGCCAGAAATATTTCTTTTTAAAAAAATAAGAAAGACAAAAGGCAAACGAATTATTGTGTAAACAAGGCCTGTGCAAGTGAAACAGCAGGAAATTCTAATTAATAATACGATAACTCCCCACACGCCTGTCTTTTCATTAGCTGATAAGGTGGATTTCCTCAAAATATTTAATTATACAGCTTGAATCTTTATCGCAAATACAAAATTACTGTCCTAGGCATCAGCCAAGGTTTGAAAACAAAGCACATCGTTTAGATAATTACAACCGGCTGTAAGAGGCGAAAGTAACCTGACCGCCTGTTTATCAGTAACGCAACAGGTAGCGCCTTTTGTCTGCTCTCATGAATCGTAGTTGAAGAGAATCTATCAGATCTGTTGAAATTTTTTTAAAAAATAATAATTTGAAGCTACTCGGTATTATCTGCATAATACTTTGTCGCGATAAAGGAAGTCTTGTCTTTATAAAGCAACTCTATGGCATAGGTTTGTTTTAATGTTATGCTGGTTATTAAGGCTTGCAGGTTCGATTTTATTTTTTTTTGTACTGAAATTATTACACAGATCGCTCTAAAGTTTATGCTGGTTTAATTCACATACCACTAATTGAATTGAGCTTATAGACCGTGGATAAGGCTATCGAGACTTCACTTTCAGATTACCGGCTCTGACCACGTTACGGTTCGATAACTTTGTACACAGCGTACTGGCCATAAATCCTACAGGCTCAAATGTTCTCCAAGAAACACAGTTCACATTAAAAGGGCAGCATTATCTTTTTTTTTTTTCCATCTTTATACTAAAAAGTAGGAAGCTTGGCACGCACTACTACTACAAAATGTCGCGCTCCAAATCAGCGTCACGTATTCGCGAAAACCATCTTCAGCCAAAAACTAAAGGGACAGCATTAAATTGCCTTTTCGTCCACTTTATAACTAACTAGCTGTTACCCGCGATTTCGTACGCGTGGACTTAGAATTTGATTGCTAGAATTGGATATACAAAGCTGAAAGATACCTAAGATATGTCCCAAATAACAACGAGTCGGCATAATATGACGGAAACGCCATCGATATACCATTCTACCGTCGAACCTGTTTCATGACTAAAACTGTTATTCATATCGGAAAAAAGTATCCTGTTTACTTACTAAAGATACAAAGAATTTCCGGTTTAATCCTAAACTGCGATTCCGCCACTGACTGGCGTTGACGTGACGTCAGAGTGACGTTGTTTTGACGTATTCGCTGTCGATGTACCAACATAAAGATAATTTATTATTGTGACCGGCCGCAGATGTCCGATAACACATCAAACACTGAACATCTGGTTGTGTTATCGGACATCTGCGGCCGCTTACCAGCGGCTGCCTGCATCTGATCCACCTTCGGGAAATCAGTTTATGTTGATATTGTACAGCTTTAAATTACTGTGACCTCGCTACGCTCGGTCACAATAACAAATTATCTTTATGTTGGTACGTCGACATCGAATACGTCAAAACAACGTCACGTCAACGCCAGTCAGTGGCGGAATCGCAATCTAGGATTAAACCGAATTTCCTTGTCATCGGTATACACATTTAGTCGCAAAAATAAATAAAATAATAATAAAAAAAAGACGGAGACTTACCTTCGCATATATAATATTATTAGTTTAGATCACACAAAAACTTCCTGAGTAACCAGTATAGCGTGAATAAAGTAAACGCTTAGGGCACTATTCTACCGCCCACGATTTTCCAGAACATGGTATTCTTACTACAAAATCCCAGGCTTGGCTCAAACTGTGAAAAACAATTCTTAAAAATATTTGCTCCCAGTGAACCCGAAGCCACACGTGAGTTCTTTAATAAAGCAAGCACCGTGCCACTACTCTCTGTCTCTATGCCTTACAGAACCATATAGATATTATGCGTTTGTTTTTCACAGTTCAGATAGTTTTCATAATTTTATGGCAATATGTTATTATCAAAACAGAAAATAGTATCCTATGTCCATCCTAATGTCAAATAGCATCTCCTTGTCAAATTTCATCACGGTCGGATTAGCCGTTTAGCCCAAGAAACGTAACAAACAGAAAGACAGACAGAGTTACTTTCGCATTTATAATATTAGATAGACTAATATAGATAAAGAGAATCCTGGCCCGCGCCGCGCTACCAATAGGCATCCGCGACCGTCTGCTTCCGACTAACTCAACAATCAATTTTCTACACAGCGCACCTCCGCGCTCAACAATGTATCGTGAAGTATCTGAGCCTTTACAAATAATTACTTCCAAAATGTTTCATTAAGCCACAATATTATCAAAATACATAAAATTAACGACTGTTTATCCACTCTTTTTTCCAGTAGCTGATCCTATACTGTCTGGTCACAACTTATTGATCCATTGAGGATTTGACAGTAGACCACAGTGTTTCATAATTTTATCAGAAAATACGGGTCATTAAGCGCCATCTTTGATACCTGAACTCACGAATAGCAATCAGCTCTCATAATCTCCTAGCAAAAAAATTTCGACTCATTTATATAATAGTATTTTGTTTCTGAAGGTATTTCTTGATATCACGATGATAACAATTTGATATTTTCTAGCAGGTGCAACAAAAATAGGTTTCATTTTAACCTTTGTGGAAGTTTCAGCTAACCTAGTTTTTTTGTCTATTAATACACTTTACGGCTCTTCGACGTCGATATGCAGTTAATAGAGGATTGAGGACAAGGAAAGGAAAGGAATTTTGCCATGGCCTTTTGAATGAACTATCCCAGCTTTTGCCCTGGAGTAATTTAGGGAAATGCTGGAAAACCAAAATCTAGAAGGTCCAGTCGTCTGACAAAACGTATAATGCCTACTTTCCATAGCGGCAGGAGACTTGGACAATTTTTCTGTTTTATTATTATTCAATTTAATTTGAATGGAGCTAACTCTCCAGTAGCATTTCTCCTAGTCATCTAATTACACCTTATATATATATTCTTTCATAATTGGAATATTAAATTCCTCCCCAATTGATCTGATTATAGATCATTAAGGGCAGACTTAGATTACAGCGGAATGTGTCCCTCTTCCTGTCGAAAGTGCATCCCACAAAGATACTGAATTTATATCCGATCACGATAATCTGTCGGAGTGCTATTAAAAGCTTAAGATAGAAGCTGTAAGATTCACAAAGTTTGAATGCTGTTTCGGAAAATACCGACGTAGGCCTATATTTTTCCCGCGAGGAAAATAAAGGATTAAAGGTATGGAAGTCTGAGTGGCTCATTGGACTAACATACTACGCCACGCCCTGAGCGGGGAGTCGAAGGGAGACAAAAGAAGACGCCGGAGTGGCGTAGGTAACACAGATCCATCGATCTAGGGATCTCGGAAATCACCATCGCTTTGAATCGACGAGGTCAGCTACAAGTCATCGTAGCATAATTATTCGAAGACTAATGACAAACGATCGTCAAGTACCGAAACCCACAATGCATTGTAACCTGTAAACCATTATATATAACCGCTCACGACGAAACAAATTTATCTTTTTTAGCTATAAAGAAATTCAATAAAAAGTAGACTTGCATCTTGAATATCATATATACACTCCTGGAAATTGAAATAAGAACACATTGACGCCGGTGTGTAAGACCCACAATACTTGCTCCGGACACTACGAGAGGGCTGTACAAGCAATGATCAAACGCACGGCACAGCGGACACACCAGGAACAGCAGTGTTGGCCGTCAAAGGGCGCTAGCTGCGCAGCGGTTGGGCACCGCCGCAGTCAGTGTCAGCCAGTTTGCCGTGGCATACGGAGCTCCATCTCAGTCTTTAACACTGGTAGCATGCCGCGACAGCGTGTACGTGAACCGTATGTGCAGTTGACGGACTTTGAGCGAGGGCGTATAGTGGGCATGCGGGAGGCCGGGTGGACGTACCGCCGAATTGCTCAACATGTGGGGCGCGAGGTCTCCACAGTACATCGATGTTGTCGCCAGTGGTCGGCGGAAGGTGCACGTGCCCGTCGACCTGGGTCCGGACAGCAGCGACGCACGGACGCACGCCAAGACCGTCGCATTCTACGCAGTGCCGTAGGGGACCGCACCGCCACTTCCCGGCAAATTAGGGACACTGTTGCTCCTGGGGTATCAGAGAGGACCATTCGCAACCGTCTCCATGAAGCTGGGCTACGGTCCCGCGCACCGTTAGGTCGTGTTCCGCTCACGCCCCAACATCGTGCAGCCCGCCTCCAGTGGTGTCGCGACAGGCGTGTATGGAGGGACGAATGGAGACGTGTCGTCTTCAGTGATGAGAGTCGCTTCTGCCTTGGTGCCAATGATGGTCGTATGCGTGTTTGGCGCCGTGCAGGTGAGCGCCACAATCAGGACTGCATACGACCGAGTCACACAGGGCCAACACCCGGCATCATGGTGTAGGGAGCGATCTCCTACACTGGCCGTACACCTCTGGTGATCGTCGAGGGGACACTGAACAGTGCACGATACATTCAAACCGTCATCGAACCCATCGTTCTACCATTCCTAGACCGGCAAGGGAACATGCTGTTCCAACAGGACAATGCACGTCCACATGTATCCCGTGCCACCCAACGTGCTCTAGAAGGTGTAAGTCAACTACCCTGGCCAGCGAGATCTCCGGATCTGTCCCCCATTGAGCATGTTTGGAACTGGATGAAACGTCGTCTCACGCGGTCTGCACGTCCAGCACGAACGCTGGTCCAGCTGAGGCGCCAGGTGGAAATGGCTTGCCATGCCGTTCCACAGGACTACATCCAGCACCTCTACGATCGTCTCCATGGGAGAATTGCAGCCTGCATTGCTGCGAAAGGAGGATATACACGGTACTAGTGCCGACATTGTGCATGCTCTGTTGCCTGTGTCTATGTGCCTATGGTTCTGTCTGTGTGATCATCTGACCCCAGGAATGTGTATATAAAGTTTCCCATTCCTGGGACAATAAATTCACGGTGTTCTTATTTCAATTTCCAGGAGTGTACTTTGCCTCCTCGTTATTTTACTATCGATAAACATTTTAACATGTCACAACAAAGTAACACAAATTAACCCACAAAAACTGAAGACACGTTGTTTAGAAAACATCAAAATTGTGAAAAGAATATTGTAGTGAACTGGGATCGGTTCAAAAAATTAATAAGTAACAGTGGCTAGGTTAACAAGGGCCCCAATTTTTTTTTTTGACGTTTACGGATATGGAAACAACCTCATGAATCCATGGACCCTGCATGTCAGCAGGGGACTGTTCAAGCTGGTGGAGGCTCTATAATTGTGTGGGGCGTGTGCAGTTGGATTAACATGGGGCCCCTGATACGTCTAGATACGACTCTGACAGGTGACACGTACGCATCCTGACTGATCACCTGAATTTTTTTCTTTCTTTAAAAAAAAAGCTCTTCCAAGTCTTGGGGGCCCTAG
The DNA here is from genome assembly GCA_031002005.1 of Vandiemenella viatica. Taxonomy (NCBI): domain Eukaryota; kingdom Metazoa; phylum Arthropoda; class Insecta; order Orthoptera; family Morabidae; genus Vandiemenella; species Vandiemenella viatica. Next base: position 154,303,934 of record JARYHS010008074.1, on the reverse strand, counting down.
TGCACGGCACCACCTTGCGCTCCGATAGTTACGCCCCTGCCTATACAAGAAATAAATAAAACCACTAATCCAACGCACCGCAACTGGAAGATGGGGAGAGGTTGCTAAGCCAAGAACATTGAGTAAAGCAGTAACCTGTATTAATAGCGAACATAATAATAAGTACAGTACGTAAACAGGGAATGATTAATACGAGTGGAGATAATTGTTAAGGAAATATAAAAAAAAAAATACACTGAAGAGCCAAAGAAACTCGTATAGGCATGCGTATGCAAACACAGAGACATGTAAACGCTCAGAGTACGGCACTGCGTTCGGCAATACCTATGTACACTGAAGGGCCAAAGAAACTGGTACACCTGCCTAATATCGTGTAGAGCCCCCGCGAGTTCGCAGAAGTGCCGCAACTCAACGTAGCATCGACTCGACTAATGTCTGAAGTAGTGCTGGAGGGAATTGACACCATGCATCCTGCAGGGGGAGTGCGGTAAGTTTAACTTCCACATTCGACGGATGATTCGCTACTAATGTCTGAAGTAGTGCTGGAGGGAATTGACACCATGCATCCTGCAGGGGGAGTGCGGTAAGTTTAACGTCCACATTCGACGGATGATTCGCGACTAATGTCTGAAGTAGTGCTGGAGGGAATTGACACCATGCATCCTGCAGGGGGAGTGCGGTAAGTTTAACTTCCACATTCGACGGATGATTCGCGACTAATGTCTGAAGTAGTGCTGGAGGGAATTGACACCATGCATCCTGCAGGGGGAGTGCGGTAAGTTTAACTTCCACATTCGACGGATGATTCGCTACTAATGTCTGAAGTAGTGCTGGAGGGAATTGACACCATGCATCCTGCAGGGGGAGTGCGGTAAGTTTAACGTCCACATTCGACGGATGATTCGCGACTAATGTCTGAAGTAGTGCTGGAGGGAATTGACACCATGCATCCTGCAGGGGGAGTGCGGTAAGTTTAACTTCCACATTCGACGGATGATTCGCGACTAATGTCTGAAGTAGTGCTGGAGGGAATTGACACCATGCATCCTGCAGGGGGAGTGCGGTAAGTTTAACTTCCACATTCGACGGATGATTCGCTACTAATGTCTGAAGTAGTGCTGGAGGGAATTGACACCATGCATCCTGCAGGGGGAGTGCGGTAAGTTTAACGTCCACATTCGACGGATGATTCGCGACTAATGTCTGAAGTAGTGCTGGAGGGAATTGACACCATGCATCCTGCAGGGGGAGTGCGGTAAGTTTAACTTCCACATTCGACGGATGATTCGCGACTAATGTCTGAAGTAGTGCTGGAGGGAATTGACACCATGCATCCTGCAGGGGGAGTGCGGTAAGTTTAACTTCCACATTCGACGGATGATTCGCTACTAATGTCTGAAGTAGTGCTGGAGGGAATTGACACCATGCATCCTGCAGGGGGAGTGCGGTAAGTTTAACGTCCACATTCGACGGATGATTCGCGACTAATGTCTGAAGTAGTGCTGGAGGGAATTGACACCATGCATCCTGCAGGGGGAGTGCGGTAAGTTTAACTTCCACATTCGACGGATGATTCGCGACTAATGTCTGAAGTAGTGCTGGAGGGAATTGACACCATGCATCCTGCAGGGGGAGTGCGGTAAGTTTAACTTCCACATTCGACGGATGATTCGCTGTCAAGTGTCACACATCCCCACTCCATAAGCTCCATGGTGACGTTTGGGATTTAACCAAGGACCTATGCATGAAATAAGGTGATTAGGGACCTGCCCTCCATGTCTTGAATGTCGAAACTTTCTTCTAGCTAACCTAGATACCTGACCCGGTGATCACCATTGCACGTGTAGATGGAGGGAAACAGACAGCGTTTAAAACTGACTGCATTGGACCTCAGTGGTAGATAGATTAATATAGAACTTTATATCCATGAACAGTAGGAAGTTCTTTTAGGAGGGAAAGTGGTTCATAATCCAACATCGTGAGTTAAAGAAAGGTTGTTCATGTGGTCTAATTTAGTAGATTATATGCAAAATATTTCAATTAAAGTGTACGAAGTAGGAAAAACTAATATTGTACAATTGAACATTTCTAGCATATTTGACAGAGTGAGAAACAGGAAGGTGATAAACAAAGTTAAAACTTTTGTTATGAATCAAGATGCATTTAAAAAATATATATATATATTTAATTGCGTTGGAGCCCACGCTCCGGGGGAAATTTCCTTACACACCCATTTTACCCTTTCCTATACCCACCTTTCGAGGGGTGGAGGAATGTTTAAGACACAGCAAGCACAGTCAGAGTAGGAGATGCGTTATCAGAGGAGGTGGAAGTGAAAGCAGAAGTGGCGGAGTGTAGTGTTTTAGAAAAATTGCTGTTCGGTAGTCTAGTGAAGATCTGTTGGTTTGCAGCTGGACTATGCTCGACCAAACACGGCACGTGTCTCTATGAACTGTTTGCGTAATATTGAAGCAGGGCCGGCGCTAGGGGTGGGGAGGGGTGGGGAGGGGTGGGGTGGTAAGCTGGTCAAATGTACCCGGGCCCGCCGGCTGATGGGGGGGGGGAGAGGGGGGGGCCGATCTCCGGCTGTAGGGATCCCCAGGCCTCGAAGCCAAGAATCCGCCCATTGCCAGTTTGCAGAGCTAAAAATAAAGGTCGCCCATTTAACCCCGGGCCCGAAATTCCTAGCGCCGGCCCTGTATTGAAGTATTTATATGGCTAATAAGATCTCCATATCTGTTGCGATATAACATGTGTGGGACCAGCTCGGACGCAGAGTCAGTATGCAGAATATCAACGACCAGCTTGCCTCAGTAGAGGATACAACAGCTTGATGACACTCTCCAACCGAATTAGTTCATTCATCCAGGCCACAGGGGTGCAACGTCATACTGGTATGTGTACTCATGCTGCTTTTGTAAATTTGATTCTATTTTATAATAACTGAAATAACACACACCCTCTCAACCCGTGAAGTTTCATTTCGTTTACTCCTCCCATTCTAGGTGCTTCACTTTTTTTAATCAGTTATTTCTCGCTTGCAAAAACTGAATAGTTTCTCGCTCCTCACAGTCTGCGTGATTTGGAATCGCCGAGTTCAGTGTCAGAGATCGCTATGCATCAACAGATCTGCGATACAACGCAACTACTTAAAACCACATTATATACAGCGACCGAATGACTCAAATACTACAAAAAAGTCGAATGCGCTATGAGCTCCTACGTCGTTTACTTTTTGTATGATCTAAGCGAACTTACTTGTTTTCAAAAGAATAATGAACAAAAAAGTTATCCAAAATTAGTATTCTTCAGACAGGGCCGGATCCAAGGGGAGTAGGGGCTCAAGTATAAGTATTCAAAAGTATCTAGGTCTTCCCCCAACATAGTATTTTTTTTTTTAGCTCTCCCGATCTTTTAAGTGGGCAGCAATCTGAGAAAACCTATAATGTCTACCCCTTCCCGACTCAAGCCCCCAAGCCCCCCAAAACCAAAATCCGCTCAAGCTCCTCCCAAACCAAAATCCTGGATCCGCCCCTGCCTTCAGACGTACGATAATTTTGAACACGACGCTCACAGATTTTTTACAATGGAAAAATGGTAGAAACTCAGAAAGAACTTGTACCTTTGCGTCGAGATGAGAGAGGTCGACTGCGTTGATCTTCTTGGGCATCTTGAGCTGCTGCAGCGCCTGCGTGAAGTAGTACGAGGAGAAGCCAGATGAGCGGTAGCTCTCCAATCCTCTCGCCAACGTCTCCATCTGGCTCAGAGCTGTTTAGAAGAAACGGACTGACAAAATGGAGAGTATTCATGATATCTGTATCTTGTTGGTGATATTACAGTCATTCACACTTTACAATACGTGGCTTATGCATTACGTTACCAAGTAATTTTTGAGAGTATTACTTCAGAAATAATGTTTTAATCGTAGCCGCTGCTTCAGTTTGAAAGGAGAAGTCATTTTTATACTAAGAGACAGGGGCGAATCCAGGGTGAGGGGGCTAGGGGGCTCAAGCCCCCCCCCCCTCCCAAAAGTATCTAGGTCCACTCCCAATATCGTAATTCTGGAGAGCTTCCCAAACTAATATCCGCTCAAGCCCCTCCCAAACCAAAATCCTGGAGAATCATCGGTATTGATATAGTGATGTGTTTTATTAAGGTTTTGTTGTTGTCAGTTTTATATATTTGATGCTGTAATGTGTAATACAGATACATAAAGATTAAGTTTATAAAGATTCTTCATTTACTCTTCTTTCTTATAATACTTAACAACAAAGCCTCACAGGGATACTGTGACGATTTTGGCTTTGGTAGGCTGGCTATATAGCTGGGTGTGCTTCCAGCCCTTTGACCGGTTGTTAACCCACACAAGCCCTTCTTACTCTGACATTGTCTTGAGAAAATACTCTTCCGTAACTTGTATTAACTTGAAGATATAACAGAGATGGTGGGAATAGTTTAGACCGTGGATGGAACTTACTGGTAATCCTGAAAGGTCCTGGGTAAGGTTTTCTGCAGATTATTACAATGAAAGTTTCAGACATCGAACTTTATCTTGATGAAAGGAGGTTTGTAATTAGAAAACGACGCCCTAAGCTGCACACGCTTGTCGGACTGGGCTATAGAACGAATTCGGCAGTACGGTGATGTGGATTAAGGCCGGTCTACAGGTAACGTCTACGTTTTACTTGATCAGTCAAAACATTGTGCGTGCAGGGCCGGCGTTTCACGTTAGGCCCGGGTGGGTAGTCAAGCCAATTGGGGGGGGGGGGGGAGAAATCTCGTGAAAATGATTTTTGGTTATCTTACCTACAATAATAATAATAATATAGATAATACAAGTTCATATAAGAAATTCAAATGGATAAAAATTGATAATGAATTTAAAAATTATCGTATAGTTTATCCAACAAATTTTAATTGTTTGAAAAAAATTCTTAAAATCACTATTTAGTTTTAATTGCGAAATGCAAAAACTGTACTGCGCTTTGCTTGTGTGGTAAGGAATCAATTCAACAATTTTTTCCCAACCTGCCTCGTCAGTGAGATTACCATATGCATGTAATATTGCGATGTTATTGAGTGTATCTTGCAAACATTGTCGATATTGCGTAAGTGATGAGTCGGCGTAAGACCAAAAAACCTTAGTCAATTTGAACAGGACGACCCACGAATAGTACATTTTTTATTTTGTAAAAAGTCCAGAATCCCTCTCAAATTTTTTGCCTGCTCATCTTGTCTTTTCAAAAATTGCAAAACCATGCCCCTATCACTTAGCAATCATTCTTGGTCTAAATCATGTTTAGGCCTATAGAAATTTATAATTCTTCCAATATATGTGGGCTGACCCAAAGCGAATCATTCAAAGATTTGAAGAAGTGTATGGAGTCGTTGTAGAATCGACTCTTTAAGGACATGATTACTTGATCGTAAAATTCAATATAAGATTTATGGAAAAAATTAGAGATTTTTGTTTTTGCCTTGGTCGAGCCGCTTGGGAATTTTACACTAATGTGGGATTTTGGGTCTGTTTATTTCAAATTTAACACCTGACTGCACACTTTTCCACTAAATTTCTTCAAATTTTGAATCTCGAGCACAGTGCAAAGCGTGGTTAAAGCTTCTATTTTCTTATACATTTCGATTGACTCAAGATTCGATTTCTCTAGATCTGCTTTCAAATTTTCAACGTGATCAAAAATTTCTGTCATCACTGTTAAATAGAAAATATACTCAAACAGTTCCATGTCGGAGTAAAATCCAGAAACGTTAGCAGCGACTACACTGTCTACTTCTCTGGCTACAGAATGATCGTGTAAAAATTGTATTAGATACTGATAACTTTCTCTTACTGTTTTAAGAGATTTTATTCTCACTAGATTTTTTATAAATACAAATTTAAAAAATAGATTAAAATTGTAATCTTTATAAATACATTGTCGGAGAATAGGCTGTAAGAGAAGGTAAATCATCATTAGGTTTTTTCTCTATTCCGATTTGTCCTTCATGGAATTGTCCAAGTCGTTTCGTCGAGTCTTGCAAGAAATTTACCAAATTTTTAACAGTTCCAATGAATTTTCTTGCGGTTATAACTCTTTCAATCCCATCTCTTACTACAAGATTGAGATTATGAGCACTACCTTGTGCAAATAATATGCGAGACTTTTCTTTGCGTATTCGTGACTGAAATCCTGTTATTTTTCTAGAAACTTTAGACGTCCCATCTTAACAATGGCCTCTGATTTTTTAGAGCGCAAATTTGTGCTTAGCGAAAATGTCACTGATCAGATCAAATTAGGTTCCTGCCTTGGTGTTCGCAGTTAAAAACAATCCAGTAAAATATTCACATGCAACGAAATCTTCTGAAACAATTCTCGGGCAAGATGCTCCTCTTTCTTCCATGATTCCAGACAATACCATATTGTAGTAGTCATCAAAAAAAGAATTTCATTCTAACAGTCATGATGAAGCCATTTGTAACCTTTCTTTGTAACCACGGTTTTAGTTCAGTCACATCATCATCTCGAGCCTTTAAAAATGCCATGAAATTTGAATTTCCACCGTTGTTGGCTCCACTCACAGAAATACCTAGTTTCGCCAAAGCCTTTAAGGTACCAAATATTGACTGCTGTGTATGGTTATCGAAGATCTATTTTAAATGAGCCATCGATATCAATTGCACCACGTTGGTATTAGTCGATGTTATCAACGTTTTTTAGCGCTTCAGTGCAACTGGTATGATGAGAATTAGTGCCATGAGAGTTTATCCGCTAAGTATGTATTTTGTTGTCTAATCAGCAGTATGTCTTAAAATGAAACCAAAACAAAGTCCGATCTAGAGAATTTTTGCAGAAAAAAAATGAATCTTTGCCAAAGTGTACGTTTTGTGAAAAAGAATTTCTGCCAAACTACCAGAAGAGTTTGAAGAGTGTGAAAAACTAAATGCGGGTCTTAAGTTGCAGGAAGAAAAAAATATCAATGACAATCTATTCCAATAGTTGAAGCAAATAAGACTTCCATCAAAATAAGAACCTCCTAAGTGGTGATAAATGAACGCTCATAAATATTCCAAGTTGTTATATTAGTCCGCAGGTTTTTGTCAGCTCAGTCTATCAGTATTACTAGCTTAAAGTTATTAAGTGAAGCAGCCTTCATTTATGATGAAAAAAGAATCAATTTAAAATGAAAGAAAAATTAATTTGTCATATTTAACATTCGAATGTTAATTACAGTAATTAGAAAATTATTAATATTATTATTATTTACTCAATGATTGATCTGATTTTTAAAATTAACATTATTTCTCTTGAAATTTTTATTAAATATAAGTAATTAGAATGTCAATAAAGATCTGTGACACCAAATGACACTTTCATACAACTTCTGTTTTTATTTCCGCTTCCATATTGTAACTTCCGTTTCAACTCTAGTATACAAGCGTGAATGTTCATTGCTAATATTCTTGTGTATATAATTAAGAACAAAAATAATAATTTACTTTTACTTACTCTCACGATTTTGACTGTCAGCTGACTGAACAAGACCTTCTCTTAAAGCTCCAGTGGGCCTATGTCCAAGGACGATGGAAATTTATCCTTCACGTTCTCCTATCTTCTAGCAGTTTCTACACAAAATTTATTTCAACTTTACAGCTTGGCTGTGAATTTATCCATTTGAACTTTTTTGACGAAAGCACATAGTTACACACGGATTCACCTGAAGCTCATTCGAAATGCCGGTTTTACGCATGACGCTTTTGGGCGTAAGATATTTTACCGTAGTATGTATCCTTGCTTTCACATACGTCAATTGTTTGCCCTCGGTCGAACTCAGTAGGCGACAGCTGGGGTGGCGACCTCTGATGAAACATCAAAGAAAGTTTGCGCTTCGTTCTTGGCGTTATTGTGGGTACACGGTCTATTTTACACACATTTTAAATTCTCTGATTTCTTTCCTCCATTCACGCTCAGTAGCTCTCAAATTCCGGGTGGGTATTTTACCCACCCGGAATTTTCCCGGGTGGGTACTGCTACCCACCATACCCACATTATCCGCCGGCCCTGTGTGCGTGGACAGCAAAACGGACGTTTTACCTGAACTGAATGAAGACGGACGACTTCCTGAAAATGGATCAGTGGGAGCATTGTTTTCGGTCTTGCCTGACGTTTTCCCTGCAACCTTTAATCATCTCTCAGCTTGTGCGGAGCTAAAACAACTATAATTTTGTTTTTCTTTTCGAAAAAAAATTATGCGGTGGTCTTTTAGAAACTAGGATAGTGATTTGTTTACGGAATTCATTGAGTTGTATCCTAGCTATCCTTGTTTACGGCAAGTTAAAGTCAAATGACTAAAGCGACTGAGACAAGAAAATTAAGCATATGCTTTGGTTGATAACTGGAAGCAAGTGTATCTTGAAGATACAAAGGAAGCCGATAGCAAAAAAAAAAAAAAAAAAAAAAAAAAAAAAAAAAAAAAAAAAAAAAAAAAAAAACAATTTTCTTCGTTTAGTGTTTCTTAAAAGGCACGTTTTGGTGCTAGTGCCGATGATGTTTACAAACTTTCTCTGTGGAATTTCGATCTTCTATTATTCTTAAAGTATAAAGATACCCCTAGAGAAATAATTATCAATATAGAGGATGATTCAGAAGTTGTTAACGCGCCAAACTAACAGAACTGTACATATAAAAGTAAAAGTAGATTTGTTTGATAGCTAGACAGTAGATATAAACGAAAGAAATAATTATTGTCTTCAAAATTATTTTATTTTATCAAATTCTCCTAAAGAGTTACGGTTTTGTCCTGCCAATGTTATGATCCTTGGTTATTAAAGTACATCTTGAATGTATCCCTTACACGTTTCGCATCTTCCAGAACAAGTCCACGTCTTCGTAATTGAATGTTGTGTATATTTCCTGGTTTCAACATTTCGTACACTGCCTAATATCGTGGAGGGCCCCCGCGAGAACGCAGAAGTACCGCAACACGACGTTGCATGGACTCGACTAATGTCTGAAGTAGTGCTGGATGGAATTGGCACCATGCATCCTGCAAGGATGTCCATAAATCGTTAAAAGTACGAGAGGGTGGAGATTTCTTCTGAACGGAGCGTTGCAAGGCATCCCAAATATGCTCAATAATGTCCATGTCTGAGGAGTTTGGTGGTCAGCGAAGGTGTTTAAACTCAGAAGAGTGTTCCTGGAGCAACTCTGTAGCAATTCTGGACGTGTTGGGTGTCGCATTGTCCTGCTGGAATTGCCCAAGTCTGTCGGAATGCACAATGGACACGAATGGATGCAGATGATCAGCCAGTATCCGTACGTACGTGTCAGCTGTCAGAGTCGTATCTAGACGTATCAGTCACTCCAATTGCACACCATTACAGAACCTCCACCAGCTTGAACAGTCCCCTGCTCACATGCAAGGTCCATGAATTCATGAGGTTGTCTCCAAACCCGTACACGTCCATGCGCTCGATACAATTGGAATAGAGACTCGTCAGACCAGGCAACATGTTTCCAATCATCAACAGTCCAATGTCGGTGTGGATAGGCCCAGGTGAGGCGTAAAGCTTTGTGTCGTGCACTTAGCAAGGGTACACGAGTGGGCCTTCGGCTCCGAAAGCCCATATAGATGATGTTTCATTGAATGGTTCGCACGCTGACACTTTTTGATGGTCCACATTGAAATCCGCAGCAATTTGTGGAAGGGTTACTCTTATGACGCGTTGAACGATTCTCTTCAGTCGTCGTTGATCCCGTTCTTGCAGGATGTTTTTCCGGCCGCAGCGATGTCGGAGATTTGATGTTTTACCGGATTCCCACTGTTCATGGTACACTTGTGAAATGGTCGTTCGGAAAAATCCCCACCTCATCGCTATCTCGGAGATGCCGTGTCCCATCTCTCGTGCGCCGACTATAACACCACGTTCAAACTCACTTAAATCGTGATAAGCTGCCATTGTAGCAGCAGTAAACGATCTAACTCCTGCGCCAGATACCGGTTGTCTTATATAGGCGTTTCCGATCGCAGCGCCGTGCTCTGAGTGTTTACTTATCTCTGTGTTTGTATATGGATGCCTATACCAATTTCTTTTGTTCTTCAGTGTATATAACTCGACATGATTCTGGAATAAGGCGGCCAAGAGATTGTTGCGACATTACAGCTATAAAATCTAGATCTTGAGATTGTTTCAACATTACAGTTGTGAACGCTGGATCTTCGTAGTTTCTAGTTGTTATTAGAAATCTTAGCATAGCTGTCAGTCTCTCAAGGGGTGAGATTATCTTTCTCACATCAGTGTCTTATTTTGTTTTCTAGATTATTTCAAATATGGTTACGCCAGTCTCAGGTTCATGAACTGTAATTTCCGAAGCAAATTCAGATGAAGAACCTTTTTCTCTTTAGCAACCATCTTCTAGACCAGCGGTTCTCAAACTTTTATGCTCCGCGAACCCCTTTTAAATTTTCCAGACAGTGGCGAACCCCCTAAATTTTTTTTTAAAAAAAGCTTTAAAAAAAATAAGAATTTTTATTTTCATAAAAGTAATACACTTATACAGAAGATTGTTGTCAGTTAATGTGATAGATGAGCTTGTTTTTTGTCGCATGTTGAGTCAATATCAGGAACAGTTTTACTCAATCTCAGTCTCATTTCATATTCGACATTCATTCGATTCCTGTATTTAGTTTTTATCATAACCCAGGGGCATAGCTACTATGGGGCTAGGCGGTGCAGTGCACCGGGGCCCTCACGCTCAGGGGCCCCCAAGCACACCTCTAGAGGTCCTCAAGCACAGTTTAGAGGCCCCAGGAGCCTTCATGGCAAACTGGCGACTTTTTTTTTTTTTTTTTAGCTCTACCGTCGTCTAAGGGAGGAGCCCCTCACTAAGGGCACTCGCTGCTCAAGGTGGGGGGGGGGGCAACCACTGCTCAACTGCTCAGGGGCCCCTAAAGAACAATTCAAGGGCCCCCATCCTCAGTTCAGGGGGCCCCTAACAGCACACAAAGCAAAAAAAAAAGGTCACCCGTCTGGCCTGAGGGCCCAAAATAAATTTTTTGCACCGGGGCCCTTGTTGACCTAGCTACGCCACTGTCATAACCAGGTGTGAAAACCCACTCTCACATAAGTAAGTTGTCACGAAGGGTAAAAGGAAATTAACTGCTTTACGTGAGAGCTCCGGATATTGTTCCTGTCTTGCTGCCCAAAAATCAATTAAAGACATCTTTTTAAAATCAGCATGAAGAGTACGATCTGTGGACATTTCCAGCAATGATTCATGTTGCTTAATGTTCAAACTTATGCTTTTGGTTGTGACCATAAATGGATTTCGAACCCAGTCTTCAGCATTACCGATATCTGGAAAATATCTTTTCAGTTCATCAGAGAGCTAAGACAAATGTACAATAATTTCAGCTTTTACTTCGGCATCCAGTGATAAGGTGTTGGTCGAAACAAATTCATGCAGAAGAGGAAAACATTCAATAACACCTGATATCATGCAAGTTTTCCGAAATTCAATTTTTCTTATGAGGGCTTGTATTTTATCCTGCACAATGAATGTTACACGTGGAGCCTTGCATAGAAGCTTTCGTTTCGTTGAGAGAAGAGAAAATATCAGCTAGATATGACACTCTTATAAGCCAGGTTTCATCTTCAAATCTTAACTTGAGGTTGAAGTCACTGTCCTTCACAAATAAATAGACTTCATGACGCAGTTCAAAAAACCTAGCTAACATCCTGCCTCTTGACAACCAACGCACTTCACAATGTAAGAGTAATGAAACATGTTCACTGCCCATGTCCCGACATAATAATGCAAAAAGTCTCGAGTTGAGCGGACGTGCTTTTATGTAATTTATTATCTTTACGACCTCTGACAATACTGTTTTTAAATAATCAGGCATTTTGTTGCACGCCAGTGTCACTCTGTGCAATGCACAGGGCATACTTTTGGCTTCAGGAGCAAGATGTTTAATTCTAGTGATTAGTCCAGATATCCTACCTGTCATGGCCTTGGCACCATCAGTCGAAACACCAACACACCTTCTCCAGTCTATGCCATGTTCTTCAAAAAAATCATTGATGACGTTGAAAATATCTTCTCCTTTTGTCGTAGTCTCCAAGTTCTTGCATAACAGAAAATCTTCTTCAGAAATGTTTCTGTGTACATATCTAACAACACTAAGTACATTCGGCAGTCCAGTAATATCTGTTGATTCGTCAACTTGAATTGCAAAATAAGTATTTTGCAGTCGTTCTGCTAGTTGATTTTCAACATTGAGTGCCATGTCGTGAATGCACCTTGCGATTGTGTCATTTTAAAGTGGTATTTTATCTAGCAATTTTGCTAATTTGCCTCCTAGCACGCAACTGACCATATCTTTAGCAGCTGGCAAAATTAATTCCTCGGCAATATTGTATGACTTGCCGGTCTTTGCAATTTTGTATGCCACTAGGAAAGACGCACGTAAATAATCAGCGTTAGTAGTTGCAGTATTTGTCACAGTTTTTTTTTTTTGAAGATTCCAACTCCCTCTTTTTTCGAACAAAAAAATCTAAAGATTTGTTTACGTACTGCTGATGTTTTGTCTCCAAATGTCTTCGCAGCAATGATGGCTTTATCGAGCTATTTGCGAGAACTTCTGAACATATTACACACTGTGGCTCTGGGTACTGGGTGTCTTCTTTGCACACAAATCCAATTTTCAGATAATGTTCATCATATTTTCTTTTCTTTGTCGATGGAATGAAGTGTTCTCCTGGTTTACTTGTTTTCCGCGTATTTTCTTTCGAAATCGAACTTTCAGTAGACGTAGACACAATTTGACTCAACAACGAAGTTTTCAATGTTTCTGAACTGGATAACTTTTGAGTATCTGGGCATTTTCCGCGTATTGATCCGGTTTTTAACCACTGGTTCATGTTTTCACTTACTTTTTAATCAACATTACTTATCAACTTTATTTCAGCCGGCCGAAATAAGTGCGCGCGCGGAGTACCACTGACTTGAGAAACAACTATACTAAACAATGCCGCGCGCTTTTTGTCAGTCACAAATTATTACGTAATTTCAAGCCATTGTAGCCCTTTCTTAAGGCATTATTTTCCGCCCCTATTGTTACCAAACCTAACACGATTGTGAGTGGTGCCGAATAATGGAAATATATAGCATAATGTAGAATTTGAACCTTGAAAGATATTTGGCGTTCAAAAATTTACATATTATCTATTAATACTTATTCGGCACATCGAGTGAAAGGAGCGATATTTCTTTGAAGGCATTGTATTAAATGATGCATGTCACACGCGTGATACAATCAGTCTGCCACCATTACGTAAATCTCGCCGCGAACCCCCTATGATCAACTCGCGAACCCCTAGGGGTTCGCGTACCACACTTTGAGAATCGCTGTTCTAGACCATTCTTACGTTTTAATCCCATCCTAAAGACCGAAGTCAAAAACGGAGGAGTGTGGACGCGAATTTTTTGTCAGTTTTACCTCACGTTTTGCCTGATCAAGTAAAACGTCAGTAAGTAGTTACGTGTAGATCGGCCTTTAGTGGAAAGCACCCGCAGCCCGGTAAACATGGCTCCCGCGCGGATAAACCACCTAGAGACAGGCACGTCAAACCACCATACATAGCCACTTGTAAAATACTCACTAACAATATGGCTGCTTTATTTTTTGTTCGTCTTGCAGCCATTCGTAATTCTTTTTAATCGTCTCATGGTCAAACCAACCAATCATATATTTATCACCTAGCCCACCAGAGATTGTTTCTTGGCGTTGCTTGTTCACTCTTTTTTCTTTTGCCTAACACTGAAATTCAGTCCTGTCTTGCCGTCTAGCATAGCCTTTGCCGGCTCGACTGAAACAGCTTGCCGAGTTTGCACTCTTAACACTCGTGTTACAATACTTATCAAAGCGATACTTTTTCAGTTTCTTCTTTTGTAGATTTTTTTTTTAAAAAGCATTTTTAATGCGAGTGGTCTCAATTTGACTTCCTCTTATTATTCTGAGCATATATTTTTATCTTTCGGTTCTCTTTACCTTCCAGATTCCAGGAAAAAAACTCTTTTGCGGACTAAAATGAGGTTTGAAACTGGGGTTCTTTCAGGTTATATTTTAGGTAGCTTTTTTCCGTAAAGAACATTTTATTCTTTGCTGTAAGGACATAGCACAAATACCAAAAATACACCCAGCTCTGTAATTTCTCAGTGATTTGTAATGTGTTTGGATTTTATATGTTTATATTTTATATTTGTTAGACAACGTGTACCAGCATTTTCAAATGTTAAACAGAGTAACGGGCGTGGGTCGGGGGCTAGATATAAAAGTTTTATCCGATTTGAATGGATTGTCGTAAACATTCTCCTTCACCATCCGATTTCCCTACCGTTTCAAAGTACATGGAAAAAAATATAAATGTTTCACGTGTAAATTTGTCTTAAAAGGGGTGAAGGAGAGTTTTGTAAGCCAAATATAAACGATAATATAACTTTCTCGGGTGACTACTCGAGTTAACGATGTGTTTTTACACAATATTTCGGCGATCGAAACCACTGTCGCCTTCTTCTGGTATAGAAGATAGTGACAGTGTGAAAATACTTCGTTAACTCGGCTAGTCACGCGAAAAAGTTATTAATTCTCAACACAGAGAAAAACTTCGTTCTTATGTATTATTTTTGCACTTATACGTGCAAAAAGTTCCTTCGAGATCGGATGAAAACTAGATTCGTGTGTCGCCACTCCAACTTAAAACAATTTTTAAATTTCTAGATCGAATTTTTGGCCAGCAATTGTCTGTTCTAAATAGGTCCAACACCGTTCGACATGAAATGTTATGGGTTTTCAGAATATCACCAGTCCGTTCTACATAGGTCCAACACCGTTCGACATGAAATGTTATGGGTTTTCAGAATATCACCATCCACTTTTGCCGATATCCCTGCTGTTTTAGAGATATTTGCAAAACAAGAAATCTAAACTATTGCACGTGCAAATTTGCTTTAATGGGGTGATGGGTTATGGAGGGACAGTTTTTGGAAATTTATTTTAAAGTATACGTATGCCAAATTTCATAGCGATTGGATAAAAATCGTGGATTTGTAGCAAGAATATACAAAAATCCATATTTATAGATAGATTTGCCCGAGTATGTTGTATGTTGTACTGTAAGTATACTTAGATTTCTAAACAGATTTCCGGATGACGTCAACAGGTATGTTATAGAAATAATCATTGGAATACGTGCGTATGACTTGTATACCTTCTCTCCGCAAAGAGACATATCGGAATCAAGCAACATCTCTCCTCGAGTTACTACTGCTGCACATTGATACGAACTGAACACCAATCTTCGTAATGTACTACTTACTACACTATACTTGATGCTATAAACAGACTAACTGTACACTCACACTTGCGTAGTTTGTAGAATATGCGAAAATATTTTCCATTGGAGTAATCCATGCACTGAATTCCCTCGAGTAGATAGTGACTAAGCAATAGGAGTGGATGAGAAAGTGATTTGCTGGGTAGAAGAATTTTTAAAAGGTAGAAAACAAAAAAATAGGGAAGAAAATGCTGTATCAAAAGAAGTAGAAGTAAAGTTGGGAGTGCCAGAGGGTAGCGTATTGGGACCATTGCTATTCATTATTCTAATGAATAATTGTGTTCATTGTTTACTATCAGAAATTGGATTGAATTAGATGACATAATGAAGTATAAAAGGACCAAAACGGTAGAGGACTGTGAACAGCTGCAGGGTGATCTGGACAGGATATCTAGTTGGGTTGGTAAACATGGGATGAAGATAAATACAAAGAAGGATCAGCTTATTAGATGCACAGATAAAACAAACTAAAGGCTGATTACGATTATAAGGTGGAGAAAGAATTGGTTGTTAAACACCTGAAGTGTAAATATCTTGGCATTGCATTTGATAACAAGCTCAGCTGGAAAGCATACATTGGACAGGTAGTAGGGGAAGGTTTCAAAATCCTTCACTTGTTGGAGAGAGTGACGAGGGGATGAACGAGAGAAGTAAAGGAATTGGATTACAAAACTTTGGTCAGATCATTACTCGAATGTGGTGGTGGAGTATGGGAGCCATATTTTGGGTATCAAATACAGGATTTGGTGGGGGTGGTAGATTTGTCTCCGGAAATTACCGCAGCACAAAATCAATAACTGTTATGACAAAAGAGCTGGAATGGGGTTCATTGGAAGACAGGAGGAGGATGAAGAGAGTCATTGGAGTGTACAGGGCGTGTATTGGTGATGGGGCGTGGAAACACATTGGTGTAAGAATTAAAAGTAATTCATGGAAGGGAAAAGAAGACGATGACCATAAGCTGGCATTCGATTTCAGGAACAAGGATGTGGGAAAATTTTCGTTCGCAGGTAAGGGAGTCAGGGATTGGAATAAGTCACCAAAAGAATTGATGAATAATTTACCAAAAATATTAAAACAATTTAAAGTTGAAATTTCTAGAGAACAAAATTATGTAGGTACAGGAAAGTGTGGAAAATGGGTGTATACTGCCACCGGAGCGAGCACTCCATCGCAATTAAATTAAATTAAAAATAAATTAACTAACTTTTAAGGAAGACTTCCCCTTATCCGATATAGTTCTTCACCTACTTGGATTATGTAGATATACAGAAAGAGAGATAAACTAATCACTAATTAAGAAAATGAAACATAATCTTAATAGAATGTATCTGAGGGCTGTATTGTTTTTCTACATTACTGATTTTTTAAACTATTTTCTATTCTTATTTCGAGGAATTTAAGGAAGAGATGAGTAACGCTAATTCCTTTTTTCACCTGTTTTTCCTTTCTTTCAAAAGACTAACTCCATTACAGATCTTTCAAGAATTCCTTATTCCTCATTGATTCGTGCTAGGCGAGATTCGGAGTCACCGAGAAACTTGTTTAGTAATTGGAATTCACCTGGAATGATTTGGAGTAACCATGGATGCTCGGGGAGGGGGGGGGGATTCGAATACGCTTAGTATATCAGGATTACGTTAATGCAATTTATTATAAAATGAAAGCATCATGTTACTGCAAAGCGCTGCGTCCAATCGCCTGTCCCTTCAGGCACAAACTTCAAAGGTCACGATAGTCTGAAATGGCACCATTAGAAAGGTCTCATTTTCGACTAGCACGCACCGCTCATTCTTTGCGTTCAGATATAGCCAAGAATAGTTCTTGTAAGAGCTATCTCTTGCTATCCCTGGATGCGCTCATCTTCTCCGCGTTTTGTGCGAATATTTTTACCGAATGCATCCTTTGTACTATAAAATGACTTTCTTGGTCTCACACCTACTTCTTCCTATCTACGCCTCCCGCCCCTCTCCCATCCCCCTAACGTATGGTTAGAAGTGCCTTATAAAAAGTAAGAAATTCTACTTCAAACACTCAATTCATCTTCTTGATAATTTATACACAGTCCAGTCACATTAATGTGACCACCTCTCAAAAACCAGAATAACAACCTTTGGCAGAACGGATCGCTGCGAGGCGTGCAGGAACAGAGTCAATTAGGTTTCTGAAGGTGTTCACTGGGATGTTGAGCCATGCCGACTCCAGTGCCGTGGCCAGCTGCGCTAGATTGCGCGGTTGAGGATCCATGGCGCGAACAACCCGATCGAGGTGGTCCCACAGATTCTCGATTGGGTTTAAATCCGGTGAGTTTGCTGGCCAGGGGAGTAAGGTAAACTCATCCTGGTGCTCTTTAAACCACTTACATACACTGCGAGCTGCATGACACCTCGCATTGTCCTGCTGGTAGATGCCATCATTCTGAGGAAAAATTATTCTCATGTAGGGGTGGATATGGTCCGCAAGGACAGATATGTACTTGTGCTGATCCATCGTGCCTTCCACAATGATGAGTTCACCCAGTGAATGCCAGGAAAACATTCCCCAGACCATAATGCTCTCTCCTCCACCCTGGATGTTTGCCTTCAGACGTTTCACGCCGTATGTGCCAACGTCCATCTGTCCGATGGAGCATAAAACGTGATTCATCGGTAAAAGCCACCTGTCGCCATTCTTTGGACGTCCAGTTGCTGTACTGGCGTGCAAATTCCAGCCTTCGTCGCCGATGAACAACAGTTAGCGTAGGTGCATTAACTAGGCGTCTGCTGTGGAGGCCCATGCACAGCAACGTTCGCTGAACTGTTGTTGAGGATACACTCTTGGTAATCCCTTGGTTCATCTGGGCGGTCAGTTGCTCAACAGTTGAAGGTCTATTTACCGGAACGCATCTCCGTAGCCTTCGTTCGGCTCTGTCATCTATCGCCCGTGGTGCACCACATATTCCACGCCGTTGATTTTGAATAGTGCCATTTTGCCATGCACGGTATACTTTTACCACGGCGACACGTGAACAGTTCACAAAATTAGCCGTTTCCGAAATGATTCCACCCTTGGTCCTAAAGCCAATAATCATGTCCTTTTGGACGTCGGATAAATCGCTACGTTTCTGCATTACGCCAACGATTGAAATGCTTTCCGATGCCCTAGGACATCCTTTATATACATTCCACTGTATTGTGCTGCCACCTGCCTTCTGTGATTGGTTATCTCACGTTGACGTCGAAAGAAGGTGGTGGTCACATTAATGTGACTGGACTGTGTATTAAGTAATTGGAAAATGCAGCAAAATGTGTTTCACAAGTGCAATTGATACCAAATACCTATCAGCCTAACACAGTTTCAAACAATATTATTTCAAAATTTTGAGTAACCTCGTAGATTTTTTTTTTTTTTTTAAATGTTTTTCTGCGGCTACAGACATAGGCTTCCTGTTAAACAGATATGCTATTCGTCTTTCTGCAACAGTGTACATTTCAGCGGTTCCTTTACATTAATCAATGAGTCGACAGACTACGGGGTCCAATGAACAGATGGTAAGATGTGTAACCTGGGATTGAGTAGTTCTTATTTCGAACTCTAAGCTCTGATTTTCGAATGATCCTCAAAGTCTCCTCCACATTTGCAAAGCTTACATTGTGTATAAGATGTACAGTATAACGCTTCCGTGTTCCTAGTAAAATTGCAGGTCGCATTTACCTGACAGGATTACATTATTTTTTTTTTTTACTTATGGCTTTACGCCTCGTCGACAGATGAGGTCATTAGAGGCGGGATGGGACTGAACACAAGGAACGGGAAGGAATTCGGCCATGGCCTTTTTGAAGGAAGCATTCCGGCATTCGCCTGGAGTGATTTGGGGAAACCATGGAAAACCCATATCTGGATGCCCGGACGGGGATTCGAACCCGCGTCCTCCCGAATGCGAGGCCAGAACGTTAACCGTTCACCCACCACGCTCGGTGCAGGATTACAGGATTAGAGAGGGTGATGACGGTGCGAACATGTTCCAGGTTCTGCATTTTTAAGGCAAGGAACCGAATATACAGGAGTAGCTCCAATATTGACGACCATAATGACAGAGTTGAGCATTACCTACCATAATAACCCTCATGCGATCTTTCAACATTTTTGACATATAAATGTTTTATATCTTTTTTTAGGTATTCGATATTTTAGCTTGATAAATTAATCTTTCAATCTTTGTTTATAATTGTTTTGAAGTGATGAATAGTGTTCCAAAAACACTGAAAGAAATTAAAATTCGTAAATTTGTAAAGGGCAAAACTAAGGCGGTGGAGAAATCACAGTCAAAGTAGTTAAGACAAAAATTAATAAGAAAATGTCAATGCAAAGAAATTGACACTGGTTTATGCACTCTATCGCATTTCAATGAATATTATTCTTTTGATGAACTGGAGTGATTCAATGGTGAATTCGCGTCTAAATTCTAAACATTCCTTTCTTGCGGTTTACGTCGACGTCGAGGTCATTAGAGGGGGGAAAGATTTGAGGACAAGCAACGGGAATGAATTCGGCCACGGCCTTTTGAAAAAAGCATCCCGTCATTCACCTGGAATAATTTGGAGTAACTATGGATGCTCGGAGGGGGATTCGAACCCGCTTACTGCCGAACGCGAGGCCAGAGCGCTAAACATTCCATCCACATTCTGTTGGCGATTACATTTCTGAAGTAGCGTAGTAAATCAGGATTACGTTAATGCAATGTATTATAAAATCAATATTGAGTAATACAAATTAACCAAAAATAAGAACATAAAATACATGATAGTCACTAAAGCGCTACTTGCTGCTTTCTTGAGAAAGGAATATCAGACAAGCAATATCGCAAACTGTGAGCCATACATCAGTCTTATGTGACTCGGTGACTTAATAACAAACCTTTCCCTCAATACTGATCAATAGAAGAGATTAAGTTGTTGTGCGATGAAGATTACAGTACCTGAGACTTGAGCGGAGCCCACCAGGGCGACGAGTAACAGATGCCATTTGTTAATCATTGTCACCAGAGAGGAACGAATCGGCCAGACTCCTCTAAAGCCTTCTGGGTGTGCCTTAAATCTACACAGAACAAAATACATACAGCTCAAGATAAGGCAGTAGTGGCTATTAACATATCTATTGAGTCCACTATTGTTTTGCATAACTATCCAACATACATTATCATTAAACGCATGAACTCTGACAACCGTGAAAAATATAACGAAATACAGAAAATTAAAAGAGACGATGCTCAGTGTCGTGTTCGAAGATTGTCGTGGATTTTGGATAAGGTTTAGAAAGTGCGAGAATTTAGTTTATCTGTGTCGTATCTCATTTGCAGTTAACAGTTATAATTATCCTTAATGACATTTCCAACGAGCCGTAATGCAACCATTTAGGTTTGTCCGTATTTTCGGTGCTAAAGCGTAATCATCCCCGGAGTTAATTGTCCAATTTTATTATTTACGACTAGCTCGTACCCGCGACTTCGTACGCGTGGATTAAGGATTTTTTTGCCAGAATTGAATATAGAAAGTTGTTGGTAACGAAGGATTGGTCCCAAACAACACCGAGTCGGCATAATTTAACAGGAAAGCTATCACTATATCATTCTACCGTTGAACCTGTCTCTTGAAGAGAATCAATTTCCAACATATTTCTGCCACCATTCGATAAGGTCTCAACATTTCGTGGCTACAACTGTTAATCATACTGGAAAAAATGTTCTGTGCCCTTCATACAGATTTTATTGTCAATTTCCATCAGTATCGATATAGCCATTTAGTCTTCAAAACGTAACAAAAAGACAGAGACTTACTTCCGTATTTATGGTATTAATACTGCGGTTCACACACACACTGACTGCGAACAACCCCTGAGGGATCATTATAACGTAAAAAAGTGTACACCTACAGCATTGCACCCCTAATTTTGTAATATCTACGGTTTAACATTTAATCCGAATAACCGACGGCCCAGGCGTGACTCTTGCGATCAGAAACAAGTTTTAAAAATCTTTGCCTCAACTGAGATTTGAACCGGAGACCACGACCGAAACATTAATAAGCCAGCGCTTTAGCCACTGAGCTACCTGACCACTACACGAGAAAACAGTAGAGAGACCTCCATATCCAACGCGTCTGTCTATCCCCGTTCAGTAGTATTTCGAAATTATGAGACAACATGTATTATTTATACAGATAATTTTTCAACCAAATGTAGACAGTATTTTTCTCCTTGTTTCAAAGGATAAGTGTGAAAAGTTTCATCGAGATCGGATGAAAACTGTGGATTTGTATGAAGAACAAACAAACAAACGTTCATACATTCATCTTTATATATATATTTATATATATATGGAACGCATGTTCCGGTGACAACTTCCCGTGTCATCTATTTACACCGTTCTTATTGTTGCTATTTGTTTTTTATTATCTTCCTATAAGTGTAAATTCCCCCATCCATGTACTTTTGCACTTTATGAATTTTAATTTTAAATTCTTTCAACATTTTTTGTAGTCCAATCCAAACTCATACTCCAATATCTACAAAAAAAAACTTTCTCACTCCCTTATGTATGAAACTGACATTCTGTCCAGATGATTCTGAAGCTTTTTCACAGTCTTCTCCCATTTTGATCCTATTATAAACCATTAATTAAACATCGTAACTTCTGATTCTAAACCATCAACACAATCATTCATTAGAATAGCAAACAGCAATGGTTCCAATACATTGTGGCACTCCCATATTCACTTCAACCTCTTTTGATAGCGCATTCTCCATCAAATGCCTTGGAAAGATCTAGTGTTACACTATCAACTTGGCATTTTGACTATCACTGATGTTAGACTAATCGGCTTGTAATTTTCGATCCTATGTGGACCGGTACCGCTATCGCTATCCAGACTTCTGGTAAGTAGCGAGACCCCATACTCACTCTAAATCTAATTTATCATCAGCAGCTGCAATATCGGCAGGTGCGTAGCTCAGCCGATAGAGCGCCTGACTGCGACTTGGACGACCGCGGTTCGATACCCAGCTAAGCCAATGATTTTTCCTCGAAGCTGAAAGTCTAGAACGGTTGCCCAACCTGCTATCCACCGGAGCGTGCATAAACCACGTAGCTCCATTTTGGCCTCCTGTGAACCCCCCCCCCCGTCCCCACCACGTAGCCCTACGTGGCTTTTGCCTCTACCCCCCCCCCCCCCCACGTAGCACGTAGCTTCTTTTCCTTTTGATTCCAGAAGACATTTTGTACTGTTTTCTCTTGTCAGACTATTGTAAATTACATAGCGAGATAATTAACTGAGGGAAATAAATATTCACAAGCTGTTGTGAGTTCTGATCCTCATTTTAACAGTAAAAAATGCTATGAAAAGAAAGCTACGTGGCCAGGATCGGAACCCCCCCCCCCCCCCCCCCCCTGGACCGAGCCACGTGGTTTGTGCACGGTCCCCAATGAGTACCGTGGTGGAAACTCGGCCGCAGCGTTGCGCTGAACCCGTCTCATCCACTCTAGTGCCGAAGGTAGTACAGGGAGTGGGGATCCCCACCTCCGTGAATCCTACGGGAAGCGGCAGGAGCCGTTGGAAGCCTGTGACGTGTTTTAAGCTTAGTTTTTCAAGCTTTATTTTAAAGTTTGTAGTTTAGTAATTTCTACTAATATCTTGAATTTCTTCCTCTGATTAACTCCCTCCAATCACCGAATCCATGATTTTCTCATTAAACAGATTACTCAGTATCTCTGCCATATTCAAATCTTCAGTAACTTCTCCATCATCTATATATATACAAAGATGATTGTATGTTTGTTTGTTTGTTTGTTCTTCATACAAATCCATAGTTTTCAACCGATCTTGATGAAACCTTACACACTTAAGGAGAGAAATACTTTCTACATTTGGTTAAAAAATTATCTGTATAAATAATACATGTTGTCTTATAATTTCGAAAAATTACTGAATGGCGATAGACAGAAGCGTTGGATGTGAAGGTCTCTTTACTGTTTCTCCATGTAGCGGTCAGGTAGCTGAGTGGTTAGAGGGCATGCTTACTGATGTTTGGATCGTGGTCTCCGGTTCACATCTTTGTGGAAGCTAAAATTTTTAAAAATTCTTTTTGATCGAAAGAGTCACGCCTGGGTCGTCGGTTATTCGGATTGAATGTTAAACTGTAGATATCATAAAGTTAGGGGTGCAATGCGAGGCAAATCGTAGGTAGTCTTGCAATGCCGTAGGTGTACACTTTTTTACGTTATATTGATCCCTCAGGGGTGATTCGCAGTCAGTTTGTATGTGATCTGCAGTAATCTTTATATATAAAGATGAATGTATGTTTGTTTGTTTGTTAGTTTGTTTGTTCTTCATACAAATCCACAGTTTTCATCCGATCTCGATGAAACTTTGCATACTTATCCTTGGAACAAGGAGAAAAATACTGTCTGCAATTGGTTGAAAAATTATCTGTATAAATAATACATTTTTTCTCATAACTTCGAAATACGGCTATAGACAAGTTGGATGTGGACGTCTCCGTACCGTGTTTCCGTGTAGTGGACTGCCAGCTCAGTGGCGTCAGTTGTGGTCGAGAGCACGTCGAGTGAGAAGGTTGCAAACACTTCCGCCTGTTGCCACAGAACCGCGTGTGTCGAACTTTCCTCAGTGTGGCGTTAGCTCTGGTTGGTGTCACATCGGCTGCGTATAGTAGTCTTCGTTGTTGACTTCACTTGGCGGCGGTGTCTTCTGCTCGCGCCATGAAGTCTGTCGAGTCCTTCAAGTCTATTTCTCGTCGGGGTACGGTTCGTTTCAATTTTGACAATAATACCCGTCGTGCTCAGCCAAGCTCTGTAGAAATTCATGATTGGTTGGTTGATGTGATTCATGTTACACCGGATCAGGTAGATACTGCTTACTTTGATTCTGACCTGTATGCATTTTTTGTGAAGTTCTATGATCCCTTCCAAGCAGAACGGCTTCTATCTCGAATTAGTTCAAGTGTGATGTTTACACATCGTGACGGTTCCACTTCTCAGGTTGTTATTGAAAATGCGTCACTCGATTATATACCGGTTAGAGTATATAATCTTCCTCCTGAGGTAGACGATTCCTTTCTTAAAGCAGCGTTGCTTCCGTTTGGAATTATACGAAACATCCGGTGGGAACGCTGGTCACCATAACATCGCTTCCAATGTTATAATGTTATTCGGACTGTGTTTGTGAGTGTCAAAAAGAGTATTCCGTCACACTTGACAGTCTGTGGTTACCGAATCCATGTTACATATGAGGGGCAAGAGGGAACGTGTTTTTACTGTAACGAAAGCGGTCGTCTCAGATCGAATTGTCCGCGTCGTGTTACGATTTTAAAGTCGGCTTATCAAAAACGACATCAATTGACGTTAGCAGAATTAATGTCATTGCCTTCTGCTGATACTCAGTCTCCCGATTCAGGTGATGTAGGGGGCACATTGCCCCCAAAGCCTCACGAATTCCCGCCATTACCAGAGCGTACAGGTACGATCTCTGCCCCCGCGGGGGCACTGGATTCAGTGTCACAAGTCAAACACCGGCGGACTCATGACGATACGGACCTTGAAGACGCCCCTCCTCAGTCTCGTCCAAAAGAGGCAGCGTTGACTGAGGGTTCGTCTTCTTGCACTAATGAGATATCAAGTGATGTCAATTGTAATTCTAACATTATGAATGATCCCCTTTCTGCTTCTGTTGATGTTGATATGAGTGTGGTGTCCATGTCCCCCACTTCCGATGTTGATACAACTGTTACTGTGGGATCTGATGTCTCCTCGGAGACATCGAAGACTGATCGGAAATTACAGTGTTCTGCTGTATTACCCTTACTCCACCACGTCGAAATGGAGACGCAACAGGATACTTCGGGTACTTTGCTTACTGGTCAGGTATTAAAGCCCACCACTAGCGATTCTTTGTCTGCCTACACTGCAAATGACGACGTAAAACATTGTCCCGCGATATGTTCCCCGATTTCAACTGATAGGGATGGAGAAGACCTTCCCTTTGAAGTTGAGTTAGACAAGCCTCCTACTCTTCCGAATCAAGAAGTCATGATGACAAGGAGTGGTATGAAACAACGTATTCAACCTGTACGTGCAGCCTCGCGAAAAAAGAAAAAAGGTGAAGATTCTGCAACTTCAGGGGGGGGGGGGGAGAAGATTAACAAGTTTTGCCTTCTCCATCGCGCAATAGCGTAGAAGAGATGAGGAGATGATGTATAGATGCATTCAATGTGTCGAAAAAAATGTCTCACACTAGTTAGTTGAATGCAGGCATATAAATTTCTTACAGTCAATGTAAATAGGATTACTTCCCCATTACGGCTTGCAGAATTCATTTAAGATTCTCAGGCTGATATAGTGTGTTTACAAGAAGTGTTATTTGATGTGTTAAATCTTCCTGGATATTCCATGTTTTTCAATATTGCCACTGAACTCACAACCGGTACGGCCTTGATCTATCGAGAAGGAATTCCGCTGTTGAACTTCGAAACCTTCGAGGTATAGGATGTACCTTTTACGATCTTGCCTTAATCTTTCTTTATGCTCCTTCTGGATCAGGTCATTCATCCGACAGCGCGCGGTATTATAAGGAAGATGTTGTGTATTTACTTCGACGGGATCCGCGGAAGATTTTGCTGGGAGGCGATTTCAACTGCGTCTTACGTCCTGTAGATCAGACTCCCAATTATAATTACTGTCGTGAACTAAATGATATAGTGACGTCGT
>JARYHS010008074.1:154255784-154276784 GCA_031002005.1 Vandiemenella viatica | reverse complement strand
ATTTGATGGAGTTGTATTCGGGTCCGTAGGGTAATCCAATGATATTTTCAGAATCAGATGATCACTTCCTAATGTAACATGTAGAATCTTCCACTTGGTCCTGGTCATCATGCATGACGATATCAGTGAAATATGGGGTGACGAGTTATGGCCGACGCGAGTTCTTCGCCCTGATGATCCGCTTGTCCTGCCTGCCACATTGGGTCATGTGCATTGAAGTCCCCTCCCATCAGACTTTTAGGTGGTACCTGATTTAATAAGTTATCCCAGTCTTCTTCCCTAATGTTGCTTTGAGGATATTTGTAGATTACAGTCACATTCTCCAAAGGATCTCTATGTTTCAGGTAAACTTCTATGTTAGCACATGGCTCCACTACGTTTCTAATGTCGCTGGTCACATCATTTCTCACAGGTATAGCAGTTCCTCCGAAACCATTGCCCCTGTCTCTTCTGTAGATGTTACAGTTTTTGTGATTTATATTAGTGTCCCTACATAGTCATGTTTCGGTAATCAGCACAACATGTGGGGCGTGCTCTTCGATTGTTCTCTGTAGATCATTCCATTTTGGTAGCATACTTCTAGCATTCCATTGTAACGTTGTGAATTTCGACTTTCTATCCATTATTATCAGTTATACTACATATCTCCATAGTGGTATCACTCGCTCCAATTTCCGTTATTTCTTGCATGATGTTACTGGTGGCTTCTTCCTGAATTTTTTGCATCACTTCCTTGTGTAGATTTCCTTTTAACTGTTGCATGATAGCTTTAATCACAACTTTCACTGTAGTGCTAATGCTTTCAACATCCAGTTCCTTTTGTGCTGGATCCACCATCTGGACTGCACTTGATTCTCTTCTTTCTGGTGATATCCTTTTTTTGAGGTAACTCCCTATTAGTGATTTTTTTTTCAACAGTTGCGGCTGCGGTGTAGGATTTAGACTGTAAAGGGAGGGGGAAATCGGTTGGTTTGTGTTCGTATCCTGACCCCATTAATTTTTGCTAAAAAGCGCCTGTTTCCGCTTCAGCTCCTCTTGTTGTTTTCTTATTGGACGTGCCTTATCGATCACCTCCACAGTTCACACATTTGATAACCTTATTGTAACAACTGGAGATATTGCGTTCCTCACCACATTTGGGTCATGTCTCTTTACATCTACAATTGGTTGAGATGTGACCGTATCTTTGACACTTGAAACATTGAATCATGGGGTAGACATATGGCGTTACTTTAAATCTTAGATAGAAGAGCTCCACTTCGTGCGGTAAAAATTGGCTTTCGAAGGTAAGTAGCACCGTTTGTAAAGGCTTTCTTTCCACTTTTTATTCAAACTAATTTTTTTAATAAATCGTCTTACACCTACTATCGGAGCAGTTGATTCAAAGTTTCTACCTAGCTCTTCTTCGTTGAGATCTATAGGGAAGTATTTAATAACACCTTTGCATTCGACCCTGCTGGCTTCTAGTCCCAGTTAATGTAAGAAATCATTGTTTCCCACGAAGCTATTTGCTGCTTCCACGTTTAATAATTCCAGCACCATCCGGTTTTTGCTGTGTTGGTTAATATTCTGCAGTCCGTTAACCTTGTTATAGAATATTTTACATAGTTCAATTGGGTGTGGCATAGTGCCTTTCATCTTCGGCTCAACTACATGTGGTCCCTGCGATTGTCGGCCATTTTGTCTGATACGTTGAGGTGGTGAAGTCGGTTTTTCTTTATAACCACCTTGGCTTGGGGTAACGGGGTTCCGTTGATCACTTCTTGTCTTACTCGCTATCTCTGCGAGGTGAGATGGTGGCTGCTGCGACGTTACCGTCTGTTTTATAGTCTGTTCCTTATTCAAATTTAGTAGTATTTCTGACGTCGTTGGTTCTTCTTTATTTCCCTTAGATACACCTCTTCTATCGGTGGCTCTACGCTTCTTTCTGAGGTTGTATTTCCTTTCTACTTCACTATTCAAGATAAATTCTTCCATCTTCTTTTTTGTAGCCTCCGACGTATCCTGCTCTGATTGGTAAATAAATATTTCTTGATTTTCATAAGTTGTTTTGGCTGTAATGCCACCACTAGCTTCCGCTATTGCGACTCCTTTACATGCTATGACGCTCCCGACGAAA
Organism: Vandiemenella viatica; assembly: GCA_031002005.1. Classification (NCBI taxonomy): domain Eukaryota; kingdom Metazoa; phylum Arthropoda; class Insecta; order Orthoptera; family Morabidae; genus Vandiemenella; species Vandiemenella viatica. The sequence goes on along the minus strand of JARYHS010008074.1, from coordinate 154,274,665 downwards.
TTTAGTTGTTCTGACGTGTACTAAGATCCTTTAAACTTATTTTATCAATTACTTTTGGGTTCAGATGTTGGTCCCCACTAGAACCTAGTTGTCACCGATGCACTCACTGTAGACTCAATTCACTACTAACCACACACGGTAGCTGCTAGATTGGATCCGTAATCGGCCGCAGCTAAACTCGAACTGAGTCATGGCTTATTGCTTCTTTCCCCCCCCCCCCCCCCCGCTATTAATAGCAATAGCGACCACTAGACGCCACAACCATCGCAAAATGCTTATAGCTACTTAATGAAAACCGCCAATGCTAGCGGAACTCGAAACCGCGATTTTCAGTACGAGAGGCTAGAGCCTAGAGGTATATTCTGCCTTAGTAATCATTACTTTTTTAATATGGGTTTTTCAAAAGCCGCTCAGCCAGCTTCACAGCGTATATATTCGCGAATTTTCTGATTTATTTGAGTAATAGGAACAGTCATGTTTGTAATTACTGAGTTATATCTTAATTTATTATGCACTTTTGCTGCCATCGTAGATGATTTTGAGAACATGGCTAGAGTTGGATTTCGGAGTATGTTTTCCGCGATACAATTTCTGACAAAGTGATCCATTGGCTACTCTGAAGCGTGGATATGTCCCTCCAGAAGCAGTTTATTTAACAGGTATAGAATACATTATTGGCTTCACTATCAGATTTTAGTAGGCCTCAGTACCGGATTAACCACGTAGCAGGAGGTAGCAAATGCTACGGGCCTCGCGCCTTCTAGGGGGCCTCGCGCCTCCTAGGGGGGCCCCACACCTAGACCACATGGGCGACCTTTTACCCCGCACGGCATAAATCAAGGGCCTCTTCTTCACATTTGCTACGGGCCCCACGCTGTCTTAATCCGGCCCTAGTAGGCCTATGTGGAAGCTTCATATCCTCTGGAGAATTTAAGTAGAAATTATTTACAACCCCATGTTAGTGGTAGGGGAGGTTGCTCCCTCGACATTGTTGGAAGTGAGAGCTAATAGTCGGGACTAGTGTTGCCACATGGCCGGGAAATCCGGGAATGTTTCGGAATTTTGTGTCTTGTCCCCTGTCAAGGAATTAAGCGTTATTATCCCGGAATTTCCGTATACCAGTTTGTTTTTTCTCAAACTTAAGATACCACGGTGGCAATGCCGCGCTCGCAACAGCGCTCCACCTTACCGACGATCGGAAACAATATATATAGACTGTTCAACTATGACGCAGTGATTTTCAACCAAAGTTGAATTAATAATCTTAAAAGAGGTGCTATATCCTATATATGTGTGTGTGTGTGTGTGTGTGTGTGTGTGTGTGTGTGTGTGTGTGTGCGTTATGTAGCATAGTTTTACCTAAAATATAACTTTTTAATTAATCTGAATATTTGTTCACTCTTTAAACATATCATTAAAATGCATTTTTAACGCCAGAAATGTTCCGGAAATTATAATCCTGTATCTGGCAACCCTAGTCGGTAAAGAGCGGGAAGTCTTGGCCTCTTGGCCTAGCAGTAAACAAGCTGCTCCCGGACACTCACGAGTGCAGTTGAGAGCTAGGCGCGATACATTTCTCGGCCATCGGTAATGCACGACAGGATTACACGAGTGCAGCTGTCGGAAAAACTGTTGGGACGTCTTAAAATTAGGCAGAAGTGATGGTGAAAGAGTTTCGGTTTTTAAATATCTACAGACATTGTTACGTTGAGTCGAACTTGGTAACTGAGTGACTGCGTGTATTAACTTTGTTTCTTTCCACTTAAAAATTTGCTTCTTTGGGACTTGTATTTACCTCTTGTTGGTGGCCATCCATTAGATTTGTGAAGAAATGTCATACAAGCGTGGTGCTAAAGAAATTGTAAACTCTGTCGTAATTATCCATTCGGGGGTGGGGGGGGAGGTACACCTTTTTTTCGCTAGGTATCCTAATGTGTCTGGATATGGAGTAATTAATCTAGAATTAACATTTTCTTATGTGACATGGAGAAAAATAACATTAACCAACGAAATCTGGTACAGTCATTATTACGACTTACTACATAGCAGCAAGGATTCTGACATTGCAATAAAGTCTACACGGGTGTACCGCCGAATTGTGTTGTGCCAACACGATATTTCGACGACTACCTCCGTCGTCTTTCTCAGGTGCGAAAACATCTGTACTGGTCGGCTAACCGACAGATGTCAAATGTTTTCACACCGGAAGACAACGAACTTTTATATTACTTATGGTTTTACGCCTCATCGACGTCGCGGTCATTAGAGGCGGGATGGGACTGAGGACAAGGAATGGGAAGTGGTTCGGCCAAGGCCTTTTAAAGGAAGCATCCCGGCATTCGCCTGTAATGCTTTGGGAAACCACGGAAAACCCAAATCTGGATACCCGGACGGAGATTCAAACCGGTGTCCTCCCGAATGCGAGGCCAGAGCGCTAACCGCTCAGCCATCGTGTTATTACAACAAAATCCAGTAGTACACCCGTGAAGATTTCATTGCAGTTATAAGCCGGGAAAATTTCTGTTCATATTCTGACATTTATTTTTTCAAGACTTAATAATTATATGCGTATTCAAGTATTGGTTTGCACAACAGTATGGACAACTTAGGACCAACAAAACAATTCCTAAAAATTACTGGGATCAAGAGCGGACTTTTTTTTCGGGTCTTAAGCCCCGTCGAGGGCATTAGGGAACATCCATAAATTACGTGAGGTGTTTCTCCAGCTTTCCGGAGCCCCCCCCCCCCCCTTCTGGTGAGATCTGGTCCAGACCTTTTTTTTTAGGTCTCACCCTTCAAAATCCGATCACAACCCCACTTTTAGACGAAATCCCCCCCCCCCCTAAAATCGACTTTCACGCAATTTGTAGACCTTTTTTTAGCTCTACAGTCCACAAAATCTCACGTGAGATTTCCGTAGAAACCCCCCCCCCCCCCTTGGTGAGATTTTGTGAGATTTCGCGGGCCTTTCGATCTCCAGTCAGATCACTCATTACTGTCATGTGTTTTAAAGAATTTTAATGTAAAACACAGAAAATTAACAAATAATGGGCAACCAAAGCATTCTTCTCGTATTTTTTTCTGTACTGAATCTGAAAAAAATATTAAAATGTTGGTTTCTAAAACATTACATGCACTCCAGTCATTCTAGATCTCCGATCAATCATATCTCAGTTGAAAATATAATTGATATCATAGCTTTCCACAGCAGATTTCACGTAAAAATGTAAAATGTAAAAGGAAAGAATTGTCTTTCAACCAAACAAAAAATATCAATTTCAGATGGGGATCATGCCATATCTTACATCATTTTTCCTTCAGTGGTGTCAATTCCAGTACACATGTGTAGTCGTTTCTCTTAATTCATAACTGAAGAGACAAACAAATAATATGATTGTTTGAAATCTATGGCTGAAGGACCTCTGTTTTCCCTACCAAGAAGGAAAGATGGGAGAGTGAATATATATATATAATGAAATAAAGTAATAAATAGGAAGCTAATTCGTCTCCACTACGTATTTAGCATTCCGTCTGTTGTTCTAAAGGATATTTTTAAATAGACTTTTTTGTCAAATTGTAAAATTAATTTCTTTCTTTATCACGAGAAATGTTTGAGATTAGATAGAGATACATAACAAATATTTCCCTAAGATTACGACATTTGGCCCACTGCTTGCGCACACTAGTCCCTTCCGTGTGTTTGTACATAAAATCAGGAATGTATCTTACAAGCTAAGTATCTACACACAGCTGGGCAGAAAATCGTTAATCCGTTAATCGTTAACTAAAGAAGTTAACAAAAATTCAACTTTTAAGTTAACCTAAAAAAACGTTAACGTTCTTCTTAACTTCCGTTAAATTGAACTACCGTTAACTTTAGTCCGTTACATTGGTAGTTGTAGTTTGGTATGTTTGAATTGCGCGCCATGCCACGCTCGTACTTTCGGCGAGGCGAGTTGCGAACGAATAATAGGTATTACGAAGTGCGAGTGTGATGCGTATACAATTATTATGCTAGGCATGGCGTTGGCTTGAGCAGAAAAGCTAGAGTTTTGGAACTTTTCTATTTCACACCTTCAAACTGGCGCTCACTGCTCGTTTCCAATTCGATCGGTGATTGATTTTAATATTTTTATTATCTATCTTTTTTACTGCCGGGTAAATTTCACTTTTTAGTAGGTATTGGTTTGGTGTTCGTTAGTGAATCCGATATTCGTTACATGATTACGTTATGAAAACTTTAGCTCTACAATCAATTAGTGAAAGCAGCAAGAAAATGTTAAAAATCCATGGCCACATTTATTCGATTATGTTGCACTTAAATCAAGCAGGGCAGGCGCTACGATTCTCGGACCCCGGGTAAGCGATCTTAGCCCCCCCCCCCACCCCGAAAATATTTTTACTTTACACTTTGGTTTTTTTTTAAATAACTCAGAAAATTTTAATACAAAAATGTTTAAAATTATTGGTGCAGATTTTAAAATTTGTGTTTGATTTCTATTTATTTAGGCATCCAGGCCGGCGGGCCCCTCCTTTGGTGGCCCGGGCCCCGGGTACTTTTGCCCTGCTTAACCCCCCCTAACGCCGGCCCTGAAATCAAGACTGGGACAAAAGTTAATTTATGTATTCAAGCTGTGTTTGTCTAAACTTTCTACAATCAAGGCACGCGTGTCTAGCCTTAATAATCTTAAACAACATATGAAGAGTATGCATATATCTATATATAAACAGTTTGAAGAAAAAGTAAAAACAGAACCAACTCGTAGGAAAAAAGAAAAATAATTCAAAGCCTTCTTCAAGTGCTGTGGCTTCTTCTGATGTAGATAGCAGCAGAATTGATTTGTTTTCATAGCAATTTGCTGATAAAAGTTTACATCAATAATAAATTTGGCATCATAGCTACGGGAACCATCGTATTCAAAGCTGGTGTGGACCGATGCATTGCAAACATTTTCGTTGCCAACATGGTTCCAATAGCCTACATACTGAAGAATCCATCCGATACGTTTGAGAAGCTGGTGAAAACGTTAAACCCGGTAAAAACTCAATTTCCAGAAGGACATTTAGTAGATGTATTATTGATTCACATCATGGTACATAGCACCTTGGTATTTCTTGCAGTAATACCTATTACAATACATAAACATCAGTTCCACTCTAGGATGGTTAACTTTTAACGGTTAACTTTAACTTGCGTTAAATTTGCAAAATTGTAACGCTTTAACGATTATTGCAATTAACTTTTTAAGTAATGGGTTAACGATTAACGAAGTTAACTTTTCGATTAACTGTGCCTACCTATGTACTATCTACAACACAATAAACTAAACCCAGTGTCCAAGGCCGGAATCACAGCGACTGTGAGGTCAGTGCGTTAATGGTACCTACACTACCAGATCCGACTGTTAAGGAAGTCTGAAAATATCGAATATATGATACCACTGGAACTACATTCAGCTGATTTCACGTTAGTGGGGGTGGATCCCACCAGATCTCACAAAATCTTAGCACAGAAGGAGGAGGGAGTCCAGATTTACGAAAAAAAAAAACGCCTCACGTAATTAATGGATGTCCCCTTTCATCACAACAGACAAAAGTTGGTTTATAACCACAAATATTGTATAGTCTCACTTTCCATAAATTAAGAAGTGCAATGGAGATTCATCGAATGATAGGCATAATAATTCATCCAATACACGATGTTAGTCAATTTTGTTTAAATCTATTGATTACTATAAGATTTATTAGAAAAAAACTAGCAGTAAAAACAGAACACATGACAAAAAATCATCAGGCCTTCTTTGGACTTTAACGCTAATGATAAATTTCGCAATGACGCAGAACCCTCTTCCAGATGATAAAAAATTCGAATGATTGAGGGACATCAGTAACATTGCTTACATCCTTTAAATTGTAGGCATTCTCAACCTGAAAAGACATGTCTGGGGAGGGGGGCGGGGCGTGAGGTACTACACCGCCCGAGTGGAACCCACTGCGCTCGGTCTTCGTTTTCATAGTAATTAAAGGCTTACGGATAATTAACTGGGAAGATTTCTCCCATGGCCTTTTGAAGATTTCACCTGATATGATTTCGAGAAACCATGAACCAGAAATCCGGATAGATAGAAGGAGATATGAACTTGCCTCCTCCTAAATGTCAGGCAAGGACATTACTAGGTTCGGTATGACTTTAGTGTAACGAAAACTAAATTCGAATAAAACATTAATTTAATTCCACTACCTACAAAGAAAATGCACACCTAGGAGAGGCATTAAGGAGTGTAAGTGGTTTTCAAGTAGGCAAAATGGCTTTAGGCAAGGATACTCTTGCGAATCTCAGTTGGTGGGATATATGCAAGATATTTCAGAAGAAATGGACAAGGGAGGCCAAATTGATAGTGTAGCACTAGATCTTTCAAAGGCTTTTTACAGAGTAAGCCATGAAATGATAGTAAATAAGGTAAAAACTATTGAAGTGGATGAGAAAGTGATTTTCTGGTAGAAGAATTTTTAAAAGGTAGAAAACAGAAAGTTAGGGTAGGAAATGCAGTATCAAAAGAAATGGAAGAAAAAATAGGAGGGCCACAGGGTAGCTTATTGGGACCATTACTATTCATTATTCTAATGAATAATTGTGTTGATTGTTTACTATCAGAAATTAGATTGTTTGTAGATGACATAATGCTATATAAAAGGATCAAACCGGTAGAGGACTGTACACAGCTGCACGGTGATCTGAACAGGATATCTAGTTGGGTTGGTATACATAGGATGAAGATAAATGTAAAGAAGAGGCAGCTTATTAGATACACAAATAAAAAACTTAAGGTTGATTACGATTATAAGGTGGGGAAAGAATTTCTTGTTGAAATGTAAATATCTTGGCTTTTCATTTGATAACAAGCTTAACTAGGCAGGATACATTGGTCAGGTTTCAAAATTCTGCACTTGTTGGAGAGAGTGATGAGGGGATGTACGAGAGATTAAAGGAATTGTGTTACAAAACTTTGGTCAGACCATTGCTTGAATATGGTAGTGTAGTATGGGACCCACATTTCGCGTATCAAATACAGAATTTGGAGAGGGTGCAAAATAGGGGTTGCTAGAATTGTTTCTGGAAATTACAGCAGAATGCAATCAGTAACAGATATGATAAAAGAGCTGGAATAGGATTCATTGGAAGACAGGAGGAGGGTGAAGAGGGTCATGGGAGTGTACAAGTCGTATATTGGTGAAGAGACATTGGTGCAAGAATGAAAAGTAATGCATCGAAAGGAAAAGATGACCATGACCACAAGCTGGCACTCGATTTCAGGCACAAGGGTGTAGGAAGATTCTCTTTTTTGGGTAAGGGTGTCAGGGATTGGAATAAGTTACCAAGTGAAATGATGAATAATTTACCAAAAACGTTGAAAGAATTTAAAGCTAAAATTTGCAGTGGGCAAATGTAGGTGGGTGCATGAAAGGGAGAAGATAGGTGTGTAGGGAAATTGCCACCGGAGCGTGCGCTCCATCGCAATTTATTTAAATGATTTAATATTTAAAGCATTCGACAAAATGAACAAAACGATTATTGGCAAGCCGATTGTTCTGCTAGGTAGATAGAGGAAAATAGGATTAATTACATACGGTTCATATGTTTCCGTATTTGATGACTGTCAGATCGTTAATGGTTTGGCCCGATTGTTGATCGTTCCTAAGTTGTTTCGCTAATCGTAAATTTGTAGATTCTTTCATTTATCATACTGCCACCTAAGATCACATGGTTCCCGCCCACCAGGTAATAATTATTAATGTTTCTATAATTGGCGTCTTCAGTATTTCTACATAGTCACTCGATATTTGAAGATCTTTAAAAGCAAAATCCTCAAAGTTTTGATGACGCTTCATTTTATTTTGTTCTTTCGCGTATTCATAATGCAGAGAACTGCACAGATTCGGCATTTTGACAAACTTTATATTTAGAGAAAGCTGCAAAGACGTTCTGATTTATATACTGAGCAATGCTTACTACATTTGATAAACACGTGAACATGACGTTATCCCGTTTTATCTGGTAGACAAATCATGATGAGATATTATCTCCCCTGTCGTTTGTACTTAGGTCAAAACTCTTAAGTTTCCGTAAAAGATTATTTTCAGTACGATGCTGCTCGCATACCACCTTTAATAAGCACGTGAATGTCACGTTATCAAGTTTTATCTGGTAGACAAATCATGATAAGATATATCTTCCCTGTCATTTGTTCTTAAGTTGCAGTACGATGCTGTTCGCAGCAGGAAAAATCAGAAATAGAAAAATTTATTTTGAAAAAATCTAAATTTTGATTTAAACACCGGCAGCACTTTGTAACAATGAGATGAATGCATGATGTCGAATTGTGGCGATTGATCGAGCTTGTTGGATGGCCTATAGCTGACCTGGTAAATAGGAGGAGCCGGGTTTAAATAGCCACTCCATAACACGTAGGGAAAACACTGTATCAGGAAGTTAGTGAATACTTACTGTAAAATGTAGATATTGTTCAGAAGAAGATCTCATGATGTGACCAAACAACCAAGAGACAGCCTAATTTTACAAGTATTAGTTTTGTGGGGTTTTTCATTTTGTATGATGATCGCTTATTCTGAGTCGACGCTCAAGTGTAACGGTTCATTTGGAAATCTGTGGATAAGGTCATTTCAGAATTCAAGTCATCAATTTTCGCATGTCCGATAGCAACAATTCACACGCTCTTTGAGAATGGATCTACGTTCTGGGCGAGTATAGCAGATTGCCTTAGGTTTAACTGGTGCCATAAGTAATTTCCAAGTAACTTTCAAACTTATCATGGGAACAAAGTAAAACATAAATGTGAGGCACATAGCGTCGTCCAGGACTCTCAGAGCGCTGAGGCATCGCACGCTGGATCGGGTAGGTACTGTACAACAGACCGGGCACGAACCCACGTCCACGCGCACCGGCCGGTTTTTTCCGCAGTCGTCGAGCCGAATGCTGGGATTTTCCCCAATCTTCGCCTCATAAACTACGCACTTTATAAACAAAAAATACACTTACCACACACTGACATACTTACACTTTTCGCAGACAGATGGCAACACTTCACTTCCCCCATTAGTGTTTAGTACGATCCGGCAGCAGGTATAAAATGTTTGGCGTCAGTTGTGGCAAGCGGTCTTAAAGCCATAGCTGCAACTTTGACCAAACTGTTCGTAAAAAGTGACGAAGAAAGAAGAAGCGTCATCCAGAGCAAAGCAATTAACCTACAAGTATGCGCTAAAACGTTTCATGTATGGGATTGCCTCTGGATAAATACAAGTAAAATCACCAATACTGAACTTTTCTGATGATTAGGAGATGGTCCCATATGTGTGTACCAAATTACCAGTTTCTAAGAGCATATGAAGCGCAGTGGAATTATGACGATTGAGTGCCGTAGTCGGTTAAAAATTTTGAATTTCACTAAGTAACAGAGAAAAATATTTTACTCTCAAGTTAAACTTAGTAAGCCCCATGAATAATAAAAATCTGTGGCGTTTAAAGATATTAGGGTAGAAAGCGGTTGGGTTAGACATGTGGTATGTATAAGGATCTACACTATTTCAGACTTTTTTTATGATTTGGGAATAAACCTATGTGTACAAAATTTCAGCTGCCTACGACTACAGGAAGTACTTTAGAGTTTTGATGATCATAAGGCAGTAAGCAGGAGATAAAATCGGTGAAATTTGCATCTGAATAACTTCCAAACTAAGAACAGGAGCGAAACAAAATTTAATTTGAAAGAATGTAGGCTTTCTCGATGAGTCAGTTGCGTAAAATCTTCTCGAGCTTTCCACCGGGATATTGCGTCAGTAAAAAAAAAAAAACAAAGCGACGTTTCGGAGCCTGCCTCTGGCACCAAAAAACCGCTGCAGTGTAAGGGTGGTGTGCCTGCTTTGCGTTGCAGGGGTCACCAGTTTGAGTCCGTCCTAGTACCTGGACGGTTTTGATTACGTGTTTGACAACGAAAAGTGTCTGGCGATACACTCAGTCTACTTTTTAATATTACTTCTACATTCTCAAAATTTAAGAAAGTGATCGAAATCATGCGGAACTGAAAGAAGACGTGAAGCCTTAATGTAGAATTTATTGCTCGATATCTGGTTCATTTAAAGGTCTTACATCGGCGTCGAGTTGATTTGAACCATGAAAAAGCGTTAAGAAGTTGCCTCTTATCAAAATGAGTTTGGTTCCATAGTATTATGAATCATTGTTATAAAGCTCCCAGAGCCGATATTCAGCAGGCTCACTGACGATACATCATGTATTATTCAGATAATCCTCTCCACAGCTACTGATCGTCGCGACACTATATGTGTAACCAATAGCTGCTCAGATTGCGAAAATTAACCTCTCCTGAACCCATCATCTGTATCACATTCAGAATTTATCAGAGTTATCCAACTTCGTGGTTAGAGCCCCAAAAATATCAAACTTTATGTATATTTTCGTAGACAGAATGTTGATTTCATTCTCTGTCATCGACCACCAGTGTTGAAAAATGTAAAAGTTACATCAGTTTCCTCCACGAAATAAGTCACATTTCCGTTGCGTTTGACAAAACAGTCTTCAAGTATGATGACAATCAATAGACCCATGTTGCTAGGTTCACTGCACGCGACTTACATTTGATGCCAGATTGACGAATGGTCTTCCACAAACGGAATTAACTGGTTTAATTCTACTCCACCCCTCATCCCACAGCACGATCCGTTGATGGGTATTGGGGCATGTCTCCAGGATACAACAGCTTCACCCCCACCACTCGAACAAGCAGGACGCAAATACTCTTCCCAACCGCCCTGATAGCGTCAGTGTTCAGACCTGGAACGTCAGGTACTGTTGTTCTCGTCGGTGTATCACCTCAACGCTGGTGATTCAAAACGTTTGACGGTAGGTTTATCCTCCAAGCACGATTTTGAACCGGTATTGGTGCTAGAAAAAGTGGAGCACAGCACCAAAGTTACATTAACTTATGGAGAATTTAAAGTCCTGATCCAAGTATTGGACGTAATGTCCGATTTATTAAACACAAACAGCGTCCAGGCCGATGTGTCTCCTGCCGAATGGTGGCTAGGTTAAAAACTGTATGTGTTTATCGCAATACCTATCCTGCCATCTGTGTATTCTTCAGAAAATCGACATGATTAAATCTCGTCGACGTGCAGCCTGCAGTGACTGGCACCTTGATCATCAAAAAGACGTGGTGCAAGTTGCAACATATTACAAGGAGTTTGTGAGCATCTTACCCAATAAAGTGCTACGTGACTATCGTATGGCTAAGGTTCAACAACTGTTAAGTGTACTTAGTAATAACGTTTATGTGACTCAAGTGACAAACCACTCAATTTTATCATTGGAGTATACACTACTTATACATGAAATAATTGCATACAAAATTTTACTAGTATTGGATGATGTTGATAATATAGTAAATAAGAATTATGATCCTGGATATGATGTTTGTGATACTATATGCATGGAAAAAGTATTATTAAAAACACATTTTACGGGACTTATTTTGTTTTATTTCACACACCTTGCATTAAAAAATTCATTTATCAAATTATTTTTCATGAGTTCTTGTAATGGCATATTGATTCACCACCTTCATACAAGTCTTAAGACCAAATTGTAATGGACACCAACGCTTGTTGAGTCATAAATTGTGTTGAATATAAGTCGTAAATGCCACTTTCCATAAATTTCATTACAAATTTCTGAAAATGCGCAAAATAGATTAAAAAAAACATGAAAACTTGTCAAATATATCAAAAAACTGTTATGGTCCTTGAACTGTTAATGTCCAGTCACCAGCGGGGAACATCCACCAAAAGGATAAAAATTACAGATGTTATCAATCAAAGGTCTAAACATTACACAAACTGACACAATGACAGGAGCCAGCATTAACACACCATGGTGTAGCTGAAACTACCACAATCAGCACACTTGCGTGCATCACTGAACACGTTGCCGTCCTCGTGATGTGTGCTCATCAACCCAACATACCACAGAAATGTGTACCATTTGGACAAAAATAAATTTCTGCCGAGCCCCTCACCACACACGTCACTTTACCATCATAAGCATGTGCAAAGAATAACATCTACAGATATTTGCATCATACAACTCAATGTTATCGATCAAAGGTGTTGACAGTATGCATACAGAAGCCAACATTACCGTAGCAAGGCATAAGCAAAACTACTACTATCAGTAAGTAGAAGAAACTTGTGTTAAACTTAGGTTAATGTAGGATGTTAAATTGCTTGTCATAGTAGGTTAGGTTATCTCATCTCACCTTAGGTGTACTGTGGGTTGTTATATTATGATAGGCGACGATAATAAGCAAGAGTTGTATTATAGCCACCTGCACTGGTTAGACAAAGTGCCGTATGCAGTTCACATGATGTCACTGAGACATAGAAATCCTAATGTGGATCAGTTTGCTGTGGCTGCGTGGCCCACAATAACCGGCGGCTGCGTAGCAAATGAAAAAGCGTTATATCCGAAATCTTGTGCATGGAATACTGGACTTCTTCGTTCGAGACGCGCATAAATGCCGGAATTTTTCGTCCGCGGTGAATCCCCATGATAAACACGACCTTCTAGCAGGCGTAAATTAATGTGAAGATTCCAGCGCAAAGGAATTATGCCTTACCTTAAAAACACTGGCTTAATGCGCCAGTTCTGCAAGGTCCAACAAACCATTGTGTTATCTAAGAGGATGAGGGTTCGAATCATACACAAAAATCTTAGCTTTCCGCACACAGGACCATAATAGCAGAAGCACCGCACATAATCATCTTCACCAAACAATCTCAAATTTCTATTAACGTCGTTTCTAGACCGTTTATGAACATTAAGGAAAGAAGTGGTCCTATTAAACTTGTCGGACCGTCGATGTGATATACGCCTTACCACTAATACCAACATATTGCCACCGACCAGTCAGAAAATCACGTATCCATCCACAAATCTGTTGAGAGATACCACACATTCATGAATTTTCATTAAGATTGGATAGTAGTTTGGTGACTCAGTGGGTAAGGTGTCTGACGCGATCTAAAGGTCCTCGGTTTGAATTCTTGTCTCGGCGAGGATATTTATAGGTCCTTAATCAGACCTTCAACTTTGGCACAGCTTGCTGTGTAATGTGAAATACGCCAGAACGCTTCCGTGGTTCGGATTACGCGTAAAACTGTAGGTCCCCTATACCTGGTAGGATTACCGGGTTAGGTTTAGGCAGCTACGGCAGGAGCGGAATGCGCAGTCAACAGAAACTCTGTCACCAGGTCATTACGACCACAGGGAATTATTATTAAGATTCTGTTGCATGGTACAGTGTCGATAGCTTGATGCAATTCTAAAATAATTACATCTTCTTCGGATCTGAATCAATAACTTTTAAGTGAGAAAATGTGGCTATACTATGTTCGCTCTCATCTGGCGCGTCAAGGTCAAGTGACCCTCGCCCCGCGCCTCACCTCACCGCCCCCTCCAGTTACCTTCCCCTCCGAGCAGACCGCTGCCTACAGGCAGGAGGCAGTGTCGCATAGCACAGTATTGTCGTGTTATTCAATACACCGTTATAAAACTCTGTAAGTGAAATGGCGTCAGATCTTTGTTACAATAGAAGACCGTAAAAAAACAATTATTTTTGAGGTGTGTAATTTTTTTAAGACGTAAGAAAACTCTGAAGAGAAAGTTAATATACTTTTTAGGGAACCGCAAAAAATGATGGCAGAGGCGTGTGGCGTATCGTTACGAACAGTGCAGCATGTATGTAGCGACGCCCAGCTGAGTGTTCCAGGGCCATCCTTTTCTTCTCCAAAGAAAATCATTCACCGAGAAAAACCGGTCACGCAGATTGATGACTTTCAGAAAAATGTAATTCGAAGTTCCGTTCTAAAATTTTATGATCGAGGTGAATATCCTTCCTTACGGAAATTGCCTGAGGTACTGAAAGAGAAAATTAATTACACTGGTGGCGTCACTTCTCTGCATAAGTTATTAAAAGCACTCGACTTCAAATACAGAAAATGTAATGACGGTAGACGTTTTCTGATGGAAAGGACAGACAAGGGCCTCATTTTTCAGAAAAATGCACGGTTTAAGCAAGGAACATCCTCTTCGATCTGTCATCTACCTTGACGAGTCGTGGATAAATCAAAATCACGCAAGGCAGTTTATTTGGCAACATTCAAAACGCAATGGTGGCCTCAGGATTCCTGTAGGTAAAGGCTCTCGATTAATCGTTTGCCATGCTGGGTCAGCAACTCATGGATTCGTTGAAGGGGTTGGTTCAGTGTTTCAGTCTAAAAGTTCTGGCGACTATCACCAGGAAATGAATAGTTAAGTGTTCAGAGAATGGTTTTCTAACTTGCTTAAGAGTCTGGAAGAAGGGTGTGTTCTCGTAATGTATAATGCAAGTTACCATTCAAAACACAAAGAAAAAATTCCCACCACTAACTCAAGAAAAGCTGAAATTGTGTCATAGCTTCAAGAAAAGGGCATACCACATTATCCATTACATACTGTAGCAGAGTTGCTTGCTTTGGTTAAGCAGCACAGCAGTTTTTACAGCAAATATGAGCTTGATGAATTGGCTTTAGAAATGGGACACGAAGTTGTACGGCTTGCACCATACCATTGCCAGTACAATCCGATTGAGCTTATATGGGCTCAAATAAAAGGAGAAGTGGCCGATAGAAATTCTACTTGTAAAATGAAAGATGTCAGAAAGTTACTGGAGGATGCCATAAGTCACGTGACTGGAAGAAATGTGTTCGTCATGCAGAAGGTGTGCAAGAAGAAGAATTTGTGAAGAATGGACTACGAGATGAACGTGTCGAAAAAATTATAATAAATTTGCGTGAGGAGACCGATGATAGATCCAGCGAAAGCCACAGTGAAGATGGAGACAGCGTGCTGTGAAGTGCCTGCTTGATAAGTCATTTCTTACTCTGCTTCAGCTATATTTACTGCATACATTATGCACTTGTGTGAAATCCGGCTATTGTTTATGTAAACGATTTCTATAAACAGAAACTATCGCTTCGAGTCAATATCACTTACATTTGAAAATTTAAACGACGTGTTTCGAGAGTAAACTTCCACTGGGAAACACATCTAAAAATTGTATTTAGTCCTCGAAATGTCTTGCGCAACTTTTAAAACTAAGAATAATGACTTGGAGCAGGAAGTTTTATTCATTGATATGTAAATAATTTTTTTCTTTATTAACATATGAAATTGTAGTTGGTAAACACGAAATTTCTTTCACATACGATTCACTCATTTCTTTCACGACAAATAGGTTGAATTCTTGATTTTACTGAAGAAATCATCAAATTAGATGCAACATATTGTACCACATACGTTGTGATGATGATTGCGCATGCGCGGCAGCTGTTTCCCCTTCACCTGTAGGGGCTGGGATAGCGGGGTGTAGATAGAGCAGAGTGACCTGGACCCGCCCTTCCTACCAGAACACAGTATAGTTGTGTTTCATATCTTCTTTTCTTCCGTAATCCGTGTTGTTTCGGTTCTAGGGGCGTAGCCAGGATTAGCTTCAGAGTAGAGCAAAAATAAGGAAATTTAATAAAAATGATTGTTGAAAACGGTTTTACCTGGAAAAAAAAACTCTCAATTAACTTACTTAAACACTAGCCTGGCGAAATTTTGATAAAAGTTCTTTTTTCAAAGTTAGTTTGTAGTGTTTGGTAAAACTGCGACCAAAACGCACTAATATGTACGACCACCGACTTGTCAGAGTACTCGTTCACTCTGACCGTGACCTAAGGCACCATGTTTCTTTTCAAAATGTAAATTAAATATTATAAGAGGGAGGATTTTATTACTATATATTTTTCGATCGATTACATGAGGCAAGGAGTCAGGATGGGGAAGGCGACCCACCCTGCCCCACCTGATTACGCCCATGTTTGGTTCAATTAACTAGTGTTTTTTTTTTTTTTTTTTTTTTTTTTTTTTTTTTTTTTTTTTTTTTTAATATGACCTTCGGTTTTTTCGACCATTTAGCCAGCTCCAATTTGTTTACGTTGCAACTGCTGTATCAGAATTTCACTATGATATTGTGGAAACTACAGTGAGGACAACACAAGACGAACACAACACTTAATTAAAACCATCAATGCCCGAGGCCGGACTCGAACCCGCGGCCCTTGCAATGCGAAGCCAACGCGCTAGCCACTACACTACCAGGACCGGCATTTTAACTGGTTTTCGACTGGGAATTTCATAACTTTCGAGCATATAACATGCCACAGAACACTACTACAGTTGGACGTTAAGGAATACGTTTGGAATCACTTCAGTCTACTTTCTTGAAAATTGTAGAGACCTGCACTATTTTCCAGGAAAGAAGTTGTTTTCCTCTAAAGATTTGTGATATATATCAGTGAGGAAGGTTTCGATTTCAGTCATATATTTTTGATGTGAAGAATTCATGACGATTTTTTTTATTATCATTTTTAATTCAAATGCTTTCTTAAACATCATGCTTATCTCCAGTGGCGGATCCAGGATTTTGGTTTTTGGGGGGGGGGCTAGGATTTGGCTTGTTTGGTTTGGGGGGGGCTTGACAAGGAGAGAAATCTCACATTTTTTCCAGAATGCCCCCCCCCCCCCCTGGATCCGCCACTGCTTATCTCGATGACAATGACGCCATTGATATGATGCGAACCGTTTCGACATTTTTCAAGTTATTCATTTCATGAATTGCGGTTTGTATTTCGTTCTCACGCAGCATTTCGTGGGCGTTATGCCGTTCACGATCAGGGGATAGTAGGTGTTGAAGGGACTAATATATATGTGACTGTTGGAAGTTTGAAAAATCTGTGAGACGTGGACAGATCGTAAAGGGTAGACTGAAGTTTTATCCTGGATTTTCAATAAGTTGTATATGAATATCAATATTTCTGTGGTGACAGATGAAAATTTCATACTAGTAGATTTGATTACCTTTCCCAAACAATCCTTCGTGACTTGAAAGTTTCCCAAGATGCCACAGAGGGAATAAATATCCACTGATTTTCGTGTTTCTTTTCTGATAGAAATCATCTTTCGTGGGATACAAAACTATTGTTTTATGTTGTAAACGTTGGCAATTCTATGCGGTAAGACTGATGCAGCAGTTCATCGTGCATACATACGCGAATGTATCTATTTGAACAGCTATCACATACACACCAATCTGGAGTTACACTACGCGATCTCAAGTATTCCACGGCCGAATGTTAACCGTTCTGCCATCAGACTCGGTCTAACAAGTAAGATGTATGCTGCACGTTTTGTTGCACACCCTGAAATGCGGGATTATTACGTATTATTAACAAATTTTGGACGAACTTCGAAACACAATTGATCATTAGGAATCATGTACCAAATAGGCAGTGCAAAAAAAATAAAAAAATATTTCAAACACTACTCTTTTCATCCAACGTTTCCAGAACTTCTTTTTGTGCTGTACCTATACACCTATACATTTGATTTTCAGAAATCCTTGTGTCCCTCCACTTAACAAAAGTTTCAGGTTCTGTTTTGCTATTTCAAGACAATCTTAAAAACTTACCATACAAATAAAGTAAAAAAGGCCTTCATGCAGACAACTACAGCCATAACATCTTCACCTGGAGATCGCCATATAGATCTATGGTGAAATTCGTTACCTGAAGGATATTGGAAAAATGTCGAAGAGGCACCCGCCGCAAGGTGTAATCAGTCATATGCTATATGGTAGACAATAAATAGACTGAGAACTGAAATGTCCCAATGCAGATCCAACATCAAGAAAGGGGGGTTACACTGTTGAAAACGAATTATGAACTGCAGGACACACAACATCTACTGATATGCAGAAACTTACCTGAAACCTGTATCATGGACGACCTTTTTAGGGCAAATGAGAAGGCGTTCAAGATTTCAGAATTCTGGCCTACATATTCCACTGAATTTGAGTATTGTAGTTTACAAGCTTGACAATAATGAATTAATTTTACTTGTTTTAACTTCTAATTTCATTTCCTGGACACGTGAAATAATAATAATAATAAAAACATGCAAATTATTGAAGGACTAGCTGAATTATCAAGAAACCGCTTGACTGAATCAAAGCAGGTAATGTAGAATGATTGCCCTTTATTGCACTGTTCGGCGAAACCAACTGAAAATCAGATTTCTTTTCCTTTTGGAACAATCGGTTTCAAAAATACGGCTTTTACGCCACCAAAAAGATACTGTTAATTTTATTTTCGCCTTTGGGAAATAATCATAATCTCGAATCAACTCTTCACATTTCTATTATCTTGTTCTAAGAATACATGCAAATCTATACTAATAAAGGCTAACATTGTTCTATTTTGTCATCGTGCAGCCGCGTTCGTAACGCACTCGGCTTTTGATACCGGACTAATTGATAAATTAGGGTTATAGACATCATTTAATAACAATTCCATTTGAACAAGTAACCGCGTAAAAATGAATTACCAGAACACGAAAAAAAGAATGTATTGTGTTATTGTTGATGAGCTTACAACGTATTTATATTAGATATAGATGTTTCCTCTATATTCTACATCACTATTATAGTAATTTCGAAGAAATTAACAGTCAGTACTCTGTATCCAAGCCGTCATTTTTGACAGGTTTATAAGCTAATCAACCAAAATAATGTGGAAATAATGTTAGCCGTGGGTACGAAAAAGAAGCGAAGGTATCATGGCCAAATTTTATGAAAGACACGCCTTCACTGATCCAGACAACGCCATTCCCACACATACGCATTACGCAATGCCGTTGACGAGTTATCTGT
>JARYHS010008074.1:154187777-154254784 GCA_031002005.1 Vandiemenella viatica | reverse complement strand
CTGTTCATGTATATATAATTCTATATTAATCTATCTACCTCTGAGGTCCAAAGCAGTCAGTTTTAAACTCTATCTGTTTCCCTCCATCTACACGTGCAATGGTGATCACCGGGTGAGGTATCTAGGTTAGCTAGAAGAAAGTTTCGACATTCAGGACATGGAGGGCTGGTCCTTAATCACCTTATTTCATGCATAGGTCCTGGGTTAAATCCCAAACGTCACCATGGAGCTTATGGAGTGGGGATGTGTGACACTTGACAGCGAATCATCCGTCGAATGTGGAAATTAAACTTACCGCATTCCCCCTGCAGGATGCATGGTGTCAATTCCCTCCAGCACTACTTCAGACATTAGTTGAGTCGATGCTACGTTGAGTTGCGGCACTTCTGCGTGCTCGCGGGGACTCTACACGATATTAGGCAGGTGTACCAGTTTCTTTGGCCTCCAAGACTTGAAAGAGCTTTTTTTTTTAAGAAAGAAAAAAATGCGTACGTGTCACCTGTCAGAGTCGTATCTAGACGTATCAGGGGTCACATGTCACTCCAACTGCACAAGCCCCACACCATTACAGAGCCTCCACCAGCTTTAACAGTCCCCTGCTGACATGCAGGGTCCATGAATTCATGAGGTTGTCTCCACATCCGTACACGTCCAAAAAAAAAAAAATATTGGGGCCCTTGTTAACCCAGCCACTGTGTATCTTATTAATTTTTTGAACCGATCCCAGTTCACTACAATAGATATTCTTTATACAATTTGGATGTTTTCTAAACTACGTGTCTTCAGTTTTTGTGGATTAATTTGTGTAACTTTGTTGTGACATGTTAAAAAATGTTTATCGATAGTAAAATAACGAAGAGGCAAAATACAGGGTGGAGCGCGGTAAGTTGCTGATTTGGGAATGAAAAAAAAAATAATGAACACTTAGAATTTTACATTTTTATTTTTCTCATGTTGGACAATAATGGAAGTTACTAATTACATGGTTTAAACAATATATATGGCAAATGTCTACCTTCACAATCCACACACTGCCGTAATCGTTTTCTGAAGTTCTCGTGCACTCTTTCAAGCATGTCTTCTGGTATTCTTGCAATTTCAGCCTCAATATTTTTCTGTTGCTCTTCCAGGTTGTTGGGACGATTACAATACACCTTTGACTTCAGGTAACCCCAAAGAAAAAAATCGCATGGGGCTAAGTCCGGTGATCGTGCAGGCTAGTTGAGATCCCCCATCCGAGAGATGAGTCATCCAGGAAACATTTGCCTCAAAAAATTCATGGTGATGCCCGCTGTGTGTGCAGTGGCACCATCTTGTTGAAACCAGGTATCCTGTAATTGCATTTCCTCAAAAGCCGGCTGGAAAATCTCTTGCACCATAGTTAAATAACGATCTGAATTCACAGTTACAGCACGACGATTTTCCTGGAAAAAGTAAGGGCCAATGATGCCCACTCGTGATATGGTGCACCACACAGTGATGTGGTCTGAGTGCAGGGGTCTCTGGTGAATTTGCCTGGGGTTCGTGTCACTCCAGTACTGCATATTCTGTTTATTTACACACCCACTGAGGTGAAAATGTGCCTCATCAGAAAAGAACACATTTGCGTCACAGGGTATGGTTGCAAGCATGTCTTCATAAGACTGTCCTCGTGTTACATAATCCCGTACTGACAATTGCTGGACCACGCACATTTTATACGGGTGAAAATTCAGTTCATTATGAAGAATCCTGTGGAGAGAACGTCTTGAAATGCCGAGAGCAAGTGCCTGTTTCTGAGCTGCTCTAACTCGTTCGACATTTTGTGGTGTTGTAACGCTTCTCTCAGGTCCTCTTCGTACAGTTGACACATTCCCTGATGTTCTGAATGCAGTTACCCAATTTAAAATTGATTGTCGTCTAGGAACACGTCCGCATGGGGGTACTGCAGAAAGCAAACGAAAAGCACGCTGCACTGCAATGATCGAGTGGGAATTCGAGAAATACACTTCAACACAAAAAGAGCGCTCCTCACGTGTCCACTGCATTATCGCAACTTAACAACAATTGAATACAAACCTCCCGTCGGCAACAATAAACCAAGGCCACTCTCTCTTCTATTTGAGCAACAATGCCGCCACAACGTCTGTTCTAAAAAAGCAATTTACCGCGCTCCACCCTGTATATATGATATTCAAGATGCATGTCTACTTTTTATTGAATTTCTTTATAGCTAAAAAAGATAAATTTGTTTCGTCGTGAGCGGTTATATATAATGGTTTACAGGTTACACTGCATTGTGGGTTTCGGTACTTGACGATCGTTTGTCATTAGTCTTCGAATAATTAGGCTATGATGACTTGTAGCTGACCTCGTCGATTCAAAGCGATGGTGATTTCCGAGATCCCTAGATCGATGGATCTGTGTTGCCTAGGCCACTCCGGCGTCTTCTTTTGTCTCCCTTCGACTCCCCGCTCAGGGCGTGGCGTAGTATGTTAGTCCAATGAGCCACTCAGACTTCCATACCTTTAATCCTTTATTTTCCTCGCGGGTAAAATATAGGCCTACGTCGATATTTTCCGAAACAGGATTCAAATCTTTGTGAATCTTACAGCTTCTATCTTAAGCTTTTAATAGCACTCCGACAGATTATCGTGATCGGATATAAATTCGGTATCTTTGTGGGATACACTTTCGACAGGAAGAAGGAGACATTCCGCTGTAATCTAAGAGGTCTGCCTTTAATGATCTATCATCAGATCAATTTGGGAGGAATATTAAATTCCAATTATGAAAGAATATATATATATATATATATAATAACAATGAGCAGGAAAAAGCTTTAAGGCAATAAAATTAAGGAAGGATAGGGAAATATGACCCAACACTTATATATATATATATATATATATATATATATATATATATTTAAGGGGTAATTAGATGACTAGGAGAAATGCCACTGGAGAGTTAGCTCCATTCAAATTAAATTGAATAATAATAAAACAGAAAAGTTGTCCAAGTCTCCTGCCGCTATGGAAAGGAGGCATTATACGTTTTGTCAGACGGCTGGACCTTCTAGATTTCGGTTTTCCAGGATTTCCCGAAATTACTCCTGGGATAGTTCATTCAAAAGGCCATGGCAAAATTCCTTTCCTTTCCTTGTCCTCAATCCTCTATTAACTGCATATCGACGTCGAAGAGCCGTAAAGTGTATTAATAGACAAAAAAAACTAGGTTAGATGAAACTTCCACAAAAGTTAAAATGAAACCTATCTTTGTTGCACCTGCTAGAAATATCAAATTGTTATCATCGTGTTATCAAGAAATACCTTCAGAAACAAAATACTATTATATAAACGAGTCGAATTTTATTTTCTAGGAGATTATGAGAGCTGATTGCTATTCGTGGGTTCAGGTATCAAATATGGCGCTTAATGACCCGTATTTTATGATAAAATTATGAAACACAGTGGTTTACTGTCAAATCCTCAATCGATCAATAAGTTGTGACCAGACAGTATAGGATCAGCTACTGGAAAAAATAGTGGATAAACAGTCGTTTATTTTATGTATTTTGATAATATTATGGCTCAATGAAACATTTTGGAAGTGATTATTTGTAAAGGCTCAGATATTTCACGATACATTGTTGAGCGCGGAGGCACGCTCTGTAGAAAATTGATTGTTGAGTTAGTCGGAAGCAGACGGTCGCATTGTCTCTGGTCGCGGATGCCTGTTGGTAGCGCGGCGCGGCCAGGCTTCTCTCTATCTATACTAGTCTATCTAATATCATAAATGCGAAAGTAACCCTGCCTGTCTGTTTGTTACGTTTCTTGGGCTAAACGGCTACTCCGATCGTGATGAAATTTGACAAGGAGATGCTATTTGACATTAGGATGGACGTGGGATACCATATTCTGTATAGTTAAGAACATAGTGTCATTAAATTATGAAAACTATCTGAACTGTGAAAAACAAACGCATGATATCTATATAGTTCTGTAATGTATAGACTCAGAGAGTGGTGGTAGCGCAGTGACACGGTGCTTACTTTATTAAAAAAACACACGTGTGGCTTCGGGTTCAAACTCCACAGGGAGTAAAACTTTTTAAGATTTTTTTTTTCACAGTTTGAGCCAAGCCTGGGATTTTGTAGTAAGGATACCATGTTCTGGCAAATCTTTTGGCGGTAGAATAGTGCCCTAAGCTTTTACTTTATTCACGCTATACTGGTTCCACAGGCAGTTTTTGTGTGATCTAAATTAATAATATTATATATGAGAAAGTAAGTCTCCGTCTTTTTTTTTTACGTTTTGACGACTATATATGTATACCGATGACAAGGAAATACTTTGTATCTTTAGGAAGGAAATAGGATATTTTTTTCCGATGAATAACAGTTTTAGTCATGAGACAGGTTCGACGATAGAATGGTATATCGATGGCGTTTCCGTCATATTATGCCGACTCGTTGTTGTTTGGGACATATCTTAGGTAACTTTCAGCTTTGTATATCTAATTCTAGCAATCAAATTCTAAGTCCACGCGTACGAAATCGCTGGTAACAGCTAGTTAGTTATAAAGTGGACGAAAAGGCAATTTAATGATGTCCTTTTAGTTTTGGGCTGAAGGTGGTTTTCGCGAATGCGTGACGCTGATTTGGAGCGCAACATTTTGTAATAGTAGTGCGTACCAGGCTTCCCACTGTTTATTATAAAGATGGACCAAAAAAAAGCAAGATAATGCTGCCCTTTTAATGTGAACTGTGTTTCTTGCAGAACATTTGAGCCTGTAGGATTTATGGCCAGTACGCTGTGTACAAAGTTATCGAACCGTAACGTGGTCAGAGCCGGTAATCTGAAAGTGAAGTCTCGACAGCCTTATCCACGCTCTATAAGCTCAATTCAATTAGTGGTATGTGAATTAAACCAGCAAAAACTTTAGAGCGATCTGTGTAATTATTTCAGTACCAAAAAATCGAACCTGCAAGCCTTAATAACCAGCATAACATTAAAACAAACCTATGCCATAGAGTTGCTTTATAAAGACAAGACTTCCTTTATCGCGAACAAAGTATTATGCAGACAATACCGAGTAGCTTCAAATTATTATTTTTAAAAAATTTTCAACAGATCTGATAGATTCTCTTCAACTACGATTCATGAGAGCAGACAAAAGGCGCTACCTGTTTCGTTACTGATAAACAGGCGGTCAGGTTACTTTCGCCTCTTACAGCCGGTTGTAATTATCTAAACGATGTGCTTTGTTTTCAAACCTTGGCTGATGCCTAGGACAGTAATTTTGTATTTGCGATAAAGATTCAAGCTGTATAATTAAATATTTTGAGGAAATCCACCTTATCAGCTAATGAAAAGACAGGCGTGTGGGGAGTTACCGTATCATTAATTAGAATTTCCTGCTGTTTCACTTGCACAGGCCTTGTTTACACAATAATTCGTTTGCCTTTTGTCTTTCTTATTTTTTTAAAAAGAAATATTTCTGGCATTCGGTACCCAGGGGCGGCCGCGTATCTCAGGAGGGAGAGCGTGGCCCAGACGACTGGGGTTCGATTCGCGACGAGGTCGATTTTTTCTCGAAGCTGAAGGTCCGGAACGGCTCCCCAGGCCCACTCAATGAGTACCGTGGGGAAAATACAAGGGAAGGTAAAGAATGGCCGGTGAGTGACGCTGACCCCGTAACATGCCTTCTAGTGCCAATGGTTGTAATGGGAGTGCGGAGCTCTACCTCGACGAGCCCTGACGGAAGTTGCAAGAACCAGAGGAATCCCGTGACCTTTAACTTTATTCGGTACCGAGACCCTACAGCAGAGCAGTCAGCATAATTATTTTAGAAGTTTTTTTAACTAACAAAGAATAACATACAAAATTTATCACGTAATGTTCAGTCATCATTATTATTCATGTTAGGAGAACTATTATCTTTGACATTGGAGGCCGTCTTAGTTTTTTATTTGATTGCCAGTAGAAGTTTTACTGTGAGTGTGTAGACACTTTTATCTTCCGCGGCTAATAACTTCGCAACATTTGATGGAACATTTATACCTGATGGCTGTAGATCTTCCAACGGTCTGGAAGGCTGTTGCCAATGCCTATAGCAAGATAATAGCATGTGGTTTTCATCTCCCTCGCTAATCTCATGGCATCCATACATCGGGGACGGCACTAAATGCAATCTGTAAAGACGTTTGGGAAAGCTGCTATGGTTGACTTTTTGTCGCGCTGTAATACCAATTGTATTTCTTGCAACAAACCATCTTTAATGCCACTGTGTAATTGGTAGCGTTGGATGCAGAAATTCGTAATGCCTATCTTAGTGTCTATGCATTTTTCCAATGTCTTTCTCTTTTGTTGTTCATAGTAGGTATTATATCACACTGGGATTGAAGACTGGTATAGACCTATTTTATTTCATTTTGACTAATGTATCCACTAATTTGCTTCCTAATAGGCAAGTGTGAGCTTTAATATATCAGTTGCTCCTATTTTAGGAAGCTATGAAGGCGCTGTAACAATTTACCTGTATTAGGCTGAAATAGCATATTACTCAGAGGTACGGTTTAAGAAAACCTGGAATGAAAAAAAATCACTGAACGTATATGGAGGTTGCTCTGCTAGGTATCTCAGTCTTTTATTTTGGAGATTATTTAAGGATATGACTTTGCAGTGTATTAAACTGTCGCCAAAGTGGAATCGGTGTGGTATAGAACGCGTACCTTGACGTAACTGTCATTTTAATTGTGGCTAATAGTCGGTTTGCCAAGTTCATCAGCGCCACAACCTTTCATACATAAACTCCACGTCACTCGAATAATATAAAACATATCAACACAAAGCTTCGACATCACTTATAATCCATTTTTAAGTTAAATCTTTCTTAACGATCCTAGAAATATCGGAAAAAGAAAAAGCCTTAGAGCGTTTTCACACGCACTGGTAAAACCCGAGCCAGTGCCGTCGCTGGTAATGGATGCAATGTAATCAAATGAGAGCCTTCACATATAACAGGCAGATTCGCCCATCAGGCATCTGGCAGCGGGCACTGCAAATGCAGCCGATGTTGAACTAGACCAGGGGTCCCAAAACTGGTCGATATCGACCCCAAGGAGTCGATAAGAGTTCTCCCGGGGGTCGAAATGGGATCGACTGATACTTAAGATGATCAATTAACCTGACTAGGAAACGAGTGGGAAAATTCCAATAAAAACTCGGAATGCGGATATGATCAACTACCTACAGCTGTTCACAACCTTCTCTCATTTTGATCCTATTATTTTCCATTATGTTATCTGCAAACAATATAAATTCTAACTGTAAACCATCAACACAATCATCCATATCAGTGATGAAGAGCAATGGTCCCATTACACTACCCTGTGGCAGTCCTACAGCCACTTCTGCCTGTTTTGATAATGTATTTCCTACTCTTAACACTTTACTTTCTGCCTTTTGAGAATTCTTCTACCCAGAAAGTCACTTTTTCATCCAATCCAATAGTTTTTGGTTTATTTAATACCATTTCATGCCTCACTCTGTCAAATGCTTTGGAAATATCTAGTGCTACACTATCAACTTGGCCCCCCTTGTTCAATTCATCTGAAATATCTTCAATCTAGCCAACCATATGAGATTCAAATAAATATTCCTGCCTAAAGACATTTGCAAAGCAATTTCTTTCCTCACTTTTCTGATGTAGTTGCATATCAATCTCTCCATCATTTTGCCTATCACTAATCCGCCTGTAGTTCTAAACCCTATTTGTCACAATTCCTTTTTGAATCAGTACTAATGTCGTTCGTTCAGAGTCCACTAGTTAGCAGCAAGACTCCACACTCACTTTAAATAAAATTTCAAGGTAAGGTACACTATCATATCCCACTATTTTTAATACATCTGTAGTAATATTATCAACACCAGCCCCTTTGCACTTTTTTAGTTTTATGAGTACCTTGATAATTTCTTGAGGATCTATTTCGAACTTTCTAGTTTCCTCATTTCAACTTATATGCCGATGCTCTTCTGATTTATTCCCTCCCATCCCCGGATGACAGTCCCTAATAGTCTCATTAAACCAGTCACTCAATATCTCTGCTATTTCCAAATTCCTGGTTACGTCTTCTCCATTCTTATCTCCAATATTATCTGAATACCTTTCCCTCAGTTTTCTAACATAGCCATAGAAATTACTAGATGCATCATTCAGTGGTTGCCCAGCACCAATCATATTCTTCATAAACACATCTTTAGCTTCCCTCTTTGCTGTTATTAACTCCTTGTTTAGATGTTTTAAGTATTGACTACTGCTTTCCTGTATCTTAACTCTGTAGTGTTCTCTTATCTCTAACCTCTTTAACCTACTCACTGCCCTGGTGTAGTATGTAGGTTCTGTACTTCTCTTTATTGTCTGTTTTGGAATAAATATTTCTTCACCCATTTATTCTATCTCCTTTAACTCTTCCTACTTCCTCCAGTAGACTTGTGCCATTCTTCCATTTGCTGGACCTTTCCCTAAAATATCTCTTCAATTCTAAAATTTCTGCTGTTTTATAATTGTACCTATATGACCTTTCAATTTTGGCCAATGGTTTACTAAATTCCCTAATATCAATCAAGACTCCATTTTGATCACTTGTTCATTTTATCACTTGACACCCAATAAGATTTTATTCAGGCTTTATTAGAAAGATATCCAACATGTTTGGTTCCCTCGTGTTCTGCTCTACCACCTGCGTAAACCCTCCTTCCCCTACTAAGTTATTCACAAATCTCTGTTCACTTGTGTTATTAATCTTATTTCCTACCCAGGTGACACCTCATAAATTTGAATCCCCTCCAATAATTACCATTCTAAGCTCACCTCTGAACTGTGAATATAAATTTAGCTTCTCTTCCAGTTTTTCGTCTTCATCATTTATTCTCCCACTACAATAAGCAGACTACACCCTGATATTTTCTTTTTCATCACAACACATATCTATTCGTAGTAACTCACGGTTATGATCTCTGAACACCAGTGAACTCAGGGGCGGGTGTCCAGGGGGGGCTAGGGGGCTCAAGCCAAGCCCCCCAAACCAAAGTCTGCTCAAGCCCCCCCCCCCCCAAACCAAAATCCTGGATCCGCCCCTGAGTGAACTGTAGTAGTCTTTGCTAACTAGTATGAATACCACTCTACCAGTAACTCCTCTGTGGTACACCTTCAGGGAAAACCTCAATGTTTAGTATTCCTTCTTTTAACCAAAACTCTACCCCTATAATAACTTGTGGTTTGTACGTCTCTATTAGGTTTTCATATTCTATTACTTTGTTCATTATACTTCTACAGTTCACCATTAACACTCTTATTATCAGTGACAGTTGTGATACTTTCAACATTAACCTTCATCATTCCATTTGTCCCCTCATCTGTTAATACTTCAACAGCTTTATCTATTTGTTTAGCATTAGTCATCTTTCCCATTGTATATCAATTGGTATCTATCAGATCACTTATTTTTATCCCCTCACCAATAGCCCCTAACCTGTATGAGTTTAACCTTGGTATGCTGTGGCTCCTTCACTCACTTAGTCAGGTCACTCTCTATACTGTAACTTGAGTTCCTGTAAGTACTTATTGCCCACACCTTCCCACTATCACTACCCTATCCTCCTTAGTGAAATCCCTACAAATCGTCTATCACCTGCCATAATGTTGCACTATGTTTAAAGAAACTTGTGACCTGGTAGCCTGTGTCTAACTGACCCTACAGAATAGGGCCTACACCTCTCCCATGGCTACTACCTAGCAGCAGAATCTTTTTTCTCCTATTTTTACCTTCCATGCCTCTATTCTTAAAGGCCTGTTGCACCTTACCTACTCCTACATATACACAAGGTTCTTCCCCATCTGACTCTGTTAACAGGCCATTACTTCTCACAATACCTAAAGTATCTGGCATATTCTTCCAGCTAATTCTGTTTCTCCCATGACCTGTTGCCAGCTCGTAACCAGTTCTTTCACCCATCCCACTAATCCCATAATTTATCCTTTCTGCCTCTATAGGCCAAGCCTGGAGGACCCTAATCATTTCACCCATCTTCCTGTTCGTTTTACCCATCTCCCTGATCATTTCGTCCTGCTATGAATTTTTCCTATACTCCTCTGAACACTTCCTATCTTATCCCAGTCACAACAATATTCACATAATTTTGTAAAATGAATAAATACTCGGAAGATGTAACATTAACTGAGCTGACGGAGTATAAACCATGATCGTTGGATAAAACAGCTGACTGTTTGTAAAAAAAATCATATAAATTCCCTTTCACATTCCTCACAGTGTCATTCTATGGCTACCTACAGTTCCTTTTTTTATTGTGTTGTTTGGTATAATTTGGTGTTTTATGAGTATGGAGATAAAAGAAAAGATAGGATGAAAGCTGGTGTTGATACATATAGACCTTTTTATATAGGACAACTAGTTTACACATAGTGCAAGTCATCTAACACAAACATTTTACAAACGAATAGTTCAGCTATCATGTTGCAAATCAGTTTTTCTGTTTAGAGGTTTATTATAGTGCAATATAATTTCTTCTTTGTTTTTCACAGGAAAAGCTCATGATGTGTGGAATATGTGATGCAGGAATGAGTGTGTTGTTGCTAAGCTACCAAATGGGATTATCTTCTCAGAAGATTCAATCACTACTAATCGACATGTGTGTCATGTTTAATATTCAAACAAGAAGAGTTTGCACTGGACTTATTGAAAATAATATTGTAAGTTTTTTCTGAAGAAAGGCAATGATAATTTTAATAATAATTGATCAAATTACTTTTTTTTTTACTTTTAAATATAGATGTTCTGTTTGGAGTACATTAATAAGACACATTTTAAAGTCTTTTTAATTAATTTAAGCTAATAACTATGACTTAATTATCCCCTGTATGAAACTAAATGAATCCAGGTGATCATGCATATGCAAAAGAAATACAAAAAATAAAATTAACTCAAAATGTGGTATATACCAAGAGATAGAAGTCAGTATTTTACTTTCTACAAATATGATTGTAGGTACAAAAAACAGTTCAGCTTTTTACATTTCATTATGTTTTGGAGTATATAGATATTTTTTGGATCAAAAACTCAATCAAAGCACCCAAAAACATCTAAAAAAAATTATGGAATATTCTCTTAATTATATTTAGTTTATTTTATAGTAAATTATCAATATTTTCACTCTTATTTTTGGGAAAATTTTGGAGGGTAATTCTTCAAAATCCCATAATTCAAATTTATTATGTGTGAAGATAAAATTCAGAGATATTATTCAAACATTTAATAATGGTGTCACAAACCCCTCACTCTTTTGCAGTAGCACATAGTTTTAAGCAATTCTTATTACTATTTTATGGTGTTCTTAGGTTACTTTTGTCACTTTATTTATTCACTTAAAATATAAAGTTCTATTCATGTATCAAGTAGAGTTTGAATTTAATTTCTGTTGTATTCTTTCTCATATCTGTGTTCTAATTCTTGGACAAAATTCGTAGTTTGTGTATGAGAAACAGTGAAAACAATAATATATTCAATAATCATCATCATTTATTTATATTGAAATTTAAAAACGCTATTGCCAATTACGTATGACTTTATTTAATGCATTAGTGTTATCTCTGTGATTAAGGCCAGAAAATGTGTAATATTTTATAATTGTTTATTCTTTTAATTTTCTTAAATTTTACAGGGTATAATAATGTATATCATTGACCATACTGATAATCTTTCATCAAATCGTGTGTGTTCACTGGTACTACAGGATCTGGGATGTTTTTCAAATGCTCCAATGTATGACTGGAAAGTTGATGTAGATCTTGGTGAGAAACCAAAAGACAGGACTGCATCATACGCCTCAGTAAGTTATATATTATTGTATAATTGTTAATAATAATTGAGCAGGAACAATTGCTTTGAGATGATATTTTTTGTTGATGCAGGGCTCCTCTATCCAGCAATGGTAGTTATTTATCCTTGCTTTCAATATAGTATTGCTAATGTTGATCCCATGGGCAAGGATAAGTGGTGATGGTATTATTTTTAAAATGAAGAAAGTGGCCATTATACATCATATCGTATGGTTTGATGCTGCTGTAACGCAAGATATACAGCCATATAGGTACCGGTATTTTTAAAAATGTAGCTATGCCCTACTAGGGGTGCAGAAGAGGCAAATTGCCATGGGCCCCTAGCCAGTGCCCTCCCTCCTGCAACAGTTACCCCCCATTGGTGGCAGTAGAAAGAAAGAGTACCCATAAATTGGGTTTGCCCTCCTTCCTAGATACAGCATTGACGGAGGTCCCCATCTGATGAATTTTCCACGGCCCTCAATAGTATAGTTATGCAACTGTGTGTGGGTGGAGCTAATTGTTTCTAGTATGTATGTTTGATGCTGCAAACTAGTTGAAAATGATGATGTTTCATATGATGTAGTTTGGCTGTATTGCAAGGCAGAATTGTGCTGCAATAGATTTCACTTGCTCTAGTAAACACACTCCCTACCTGTAATATTTGACAGACTTGAGCATTAAAAATAAGATAGGATATGGAAATAACCCATGAATGAATGCATCAGGACCAAACAACACACAAAAAAGAAATACAATTCAATAAATTACAATTAATAAGCTTGTCATGTAGGAAGTGAAACATGTGGTACGGGAAAAGGTGTGTGCATATACAGAGCTGCAACATGAATGAACCAAAGACAAAACATGAGGGAAAGTGGGGACTGAATCGGTGGTGAGGGGAGAATGTTTCTTTTCATAAACATATTTTAGATTAGTTATAAGAGTAAACAAGTAAAATTAGAAAGACATTTTAAAATTATCATATTTATATAACCAAAAAATGTCACATCTTGATCTGAGACATAATGATTTTATGAACCATGCTTCAAAGCTAACTAACTTTATTGAATTTAATATTTTTTCTTCTCAAATTTAGAAATCAGTAATTTTTATTTACACAGTTTTTTTTCATATTTCTATTTGAAGAGAACTGTTTTGAGGATCTCACTTTCTACCAATGATATACCTAAATGTTTTACTTACAGAAAAATTTATAACTACACAATTGTACTTTTTAATTTGCAAGTGTCAAATGACAGCAAACAATCTAAGACATAGGTGTCAAACTCAATTTTTCAGAGGGCCATATATTAAATTTAGAATGTGTAGGCGGGCCAGATTTTAAAACTTCCATAGAGGAATCGAGTGAGTTTAAAAGCTCTAAAAAACATGATTCTTCTTTCTGTGTCACACTGCGATCGCGGGGTGTATTGATAGGGCCCAGGGGCCAGATGCAGCCTGTGGGCCGTATCCTTGACATCACTGATCTAAGAAATGTGTAAAATCTGATTAATCAAAGATAAAATATTAATTAGTCGAAAAGGAGACAAGAAAATTCTGGACTCAGAGATTTGTTCCACCTCTTGTTGATTTTATATTCTCCTACTCACAGCATAAATGTTTCAGACCTGAAAAATTCCAATGTTTTTCTTCTTTTGTGTTATTTATTTCATAATCCTCCACTATCTTGTTTATGTGTGATGAAATATTACCATCTTGTGTCATCTTTGTTTCAAATCAATTAATAAAAATTATTTATGTATAACATTGTGGCTTAAAGATTTCTCGGGCGTGCAGCCAGGTCAATTGATCACAGATGCACAAATTTTCGATGACGTAACATGCCATCATCTTCAGGTAGCGTCCACTGGTCAGCGTGAGGAGTGCAGTCCAGGATGCGACTGCTAGTCTGCTCCAGGGGCATCGATATTTATTCATACATCTGCGATCAATTGACCCGGCTACACGCCCGAGAAATCTTCAAGCAACAGATCCATCAGGAAAACTAACAGTTATATATAACATTGTCAATATACTGCTAAAGATATCATATCAGCCTGTACTTATTATGCTATTCAATGGTTCTTACAAAATTACTATGGATTCATATCTTGAACATAGGGTAAACCAGAGGAACTGACTATTCTGCATCTGACTGATTTTCACTTCGATTCCAAGTATACGCCTGGTAATTCAGCAATCTGTGATGAGCCTGCATGTTGCCGCAGTGATCAGACTACAGCAACAGATGAAGAATCAGCTGCAGGCTATTGGGGTGATTACCGCAGATGTGATGCTCCCTTACATGCAATCAAAGAGATGCTCAGTCAAATTTCCTCACAACATCCTGTAAGTAATAGAGCTCCTTCATGTTTTTCCACAATGCCTTACTTGATCAAAATTGTTTTTGTCATAGAAATTTCTGTTCATCAATTTGAGTATCTTTCGCTGAATTTGACCAAGATCCTGGCATTTACAACCTAAAAAATATCTATTTTGAGTTCCTTTAAGATTGACAGCTGCTTAACCTATAGAAATTGTAACTGGTTTGCTGATGTTCAAGATTTAAAAAAATAGTTTTGAATGTGAATTTATTTTTCTCTTGTCAGACTTATCTCTTGTTATAAGGAGCTCATCGTAGATTTAATTAATATTAAAGCTTAGGAACCTACCAGTATGTCAGCGTGCCTTAAGGCGTTACTGCACTGGGAATCGTGTAGATATAACAAGCCCAGATTTAAATTCAGAGCTCCGTGTACCGATCATCCTGACTGGGATTTTTAGGCAGTTTTTCAACAATTCTGTGATGGTCTCCAGTCTACACCTCGTAAATTATGCATTTCACAAACAAAAATACATTAAATGATTGTGTAGACTTCCATGGTCAATGTTATCTTGGTTATCCTGGTTGGAACCACGTTGATTTTTAAAAACTGACATTTCAGTCACCATTTTGAGGCTTTCATCAGAGTATTGGGATCGCTGCCACCCATAAACATCTTCTGAAGCACACATTAACCACTTGAAGTTATTGTATAATGACAACACAGCCAAACCTGTTGCAAATATTCAATGAATTTATTCTTGACCGGTTTCGACCCGCCTTAAGGGGGTCTTCTTCAGAAACCTGTTGATATTATACATTATTAGTGCATTTGATATTAAACTTTAAAATATACACATGAAAATTTGTGGATACTCACTAATTAAAATATATTACATAAATCTAAAACACTTTTCCATAAAATAGTACACTTTCGTACTAAAGTCACGCATTAAAATTTATTATCTGGCTAACCATCCTGCATCACAGAGCCAGCGTCTAATCTGGGCGGCAGCTTACTGCCGAGTGCCAACTGACGTGTACATAGTGGCGGTAACTAGCTCATAGTGGCGCCACCTGCCATTTGAGCTAGTTACCGCCACTATGTACACGTCAGTCGGCACTCGGCAGTAAGCTGCCGCCCAGATTAGACGCTGGCTCTGTGATGCAGGATGGTTGGCCAGATAATAAATTTTAATGCGTGACTTTAGTACGAAAGTGTACTATTTTATGGAAAAGTGTTTTAGATTTATGTAATATATTTTAATTAGTGAGTATCCACAAATTTTCATGTGTATATTTTAAAGTTTAATATCAAATGCACTAATAAT
Organism: Vandiemenella viatica; assembly: GCA_031002005.1. Classification (NCBI taxonomy): domain Eukaryota; kingdom Metazoa; phylum Arthropoda; class Insecta; order Orthoptera; family Morabidae; genus Vandiemenella; species Vandiemenella viatica. Next base: position 154,239,247 of record JARYHS010008074.1, on the reverse strand, counting down.
GTATAATATCAACAGGTTTCTGAAGAAGACCCCCTTAAGGTGGGTCGAAACCGGTCAAGAATAAATTCATTGAATATTTGCAACAGGTTTGGCTGTGTTGTCATTATACAATTGAAGAAATACCGTTGCTGTTGATGCTGCCATGTTCAAGAACTTGAAGTTATGTCGCTGAAGTTCCTGCCACCAGAGTAGCTGGTCTGGTGGGTCTTGCATCCCATGTTTTCCTGAGCAAGCATGACCATATTTGGTTAAACTGTAGCTCACTGTCTCCATTCATATTGCCAGGTCTCTTTTTTTTCCAACGCTTCTCTGACTCGCCTTGGCTACCATCTGCTTTCCTGAATTGGTGCACTAATGTCATTAAATAAAATAGCATGACCACTATAAACTGAATGTCATGTTACAGTTGATTTGATGACATCATTTAAAAAAAAAAAAAAAAAAAAAAAAAAACATTATGTGTTCATTCAGCTATTCCTTGACTGTGCATCCTGTCTTGCTAATATAAAGCTAGCTTAGCTACAGGGTATTTGGTAAACACGTGACATCTGTAATTTTTCACACTTTTCTTTATTCCTTACAAAACATGAGAAATATTCCTAGGTGCTTTGTATACCATACAGATATTTTTATTATTTTCAAATTTGGCTAGTCTTATCTGTCACCCCCGGATATGGGGTAATGTTGACCTGGTTCTGTCCATTTGTCTGTTGGCTTCTTATGCCATTGCTGGAGTACAGGGCAGTAGTTGAGGTTCAAGCGTCGCGGTGGCCTCATCAATAATTTCAAGGCTGTAATAGTCAGCCAGATACCTTTCCTTTAAAATTTGTATTTTCATGACTATGCTTGCTTCATCACTAACAATGGATGCAGGGACAGTTAAAATTTTTAAAATTCTGGGTTTCACTACTGGATGGTGGTCAGAGGCTGCATGAAGATAGTGGTTCATATGCGTGGGTTTCTGTCTGTGGCCCAAGTAGCCATCTACAGTCCATATCACAATCAAATCCATAAAAGGAAGCTGTTTGTCCACGTCAACTTCCATGATGAACTTAATTTTATTGTGAGCACTGTTTAAATGTTGGGAAAATGCCTGGAAGCATGACAAAAGTATTATACACATACTGTAAAGAAGGTTTTGGATTGTAATTGTTGACAACTTCAGTCTCAAAATGCTTCTATAAACACATCGGCCATAAATTGTGACAGTGTACAACCCATTGCTGCTTCCTTCTGCTGGTAGAAGTCATTCTTTTATCAGAAAAAGATTGTCTTTAGGCAGAATTTAGTAAGTGACACTCATTCTTGCAGCAGCCTGAGATTTTCTAGTATTATCCTGATAATGTTGATGGCTTTGTCATTTGACACGTTTGTGAACAGTGACATGACGCTGAAATTTACTAGTAAACTGTTGTCTTCCAAAAATCTGTCCTGAATAATTTTTATAAAATCAGAAAAAGTTCTAATTGCAATCCCTTGTTTCTCAAATTCTTTAGCTTATCCACCAGATATCTTGTCAGATTAAATATAAAAATAGGATCGGATGCTATAGGAGAAGTAAGAGAATTCTGTTACTTGGGAAGCAAATTACAACCGATGGCCGAAGTAGGAAGGATGTTAAAAGCAGAATAGCACTAGCTAAAAGAGCCTTCATGAAAAAGAGAAACCTTTTAGTTTCAAATATTGATCTAGGAATTAGAAAGAACTTTCTAAAACTCTATGTGTGGAGCACAGCACTTTACGGTAGCGAAACATGGACTTTAGGAATACCGGAAATAAAGAAACTTGAAGCATTTGAAATGTGGTGCTACAGAAGAATGCTAAAAATTAGGTGGACAGACAAAGTAAGAAATGAACGAGTTTTGGAAATGATGGGTGAGAAAAGAAGTTTATGGAAGAAGCTTACAGGAAGAAGAGACAGGCTGGTAGGTCATATTTTGAGACATGCTGGACTGGTTAATTTGTTAGTGGAGGGAACAGTCGAAGGTAAGAACTGTAGAGGTAGACAGAGATTAGAATATATGAAGCAGATATATGAGGACGTGGGTTGTAAGGGGTATGTAGATACGAAAAGGTTAGCACAGGATAGAAAGGGATGGAGGATTGCATCAAACCAGTCTAAAGACTGATGACAGCAAAAAAAAAATCTTGTCAGAAGATGCATCAGAGATTGAAATGCACTGGCAATTGTTCGTAACGACACGCCGCCTTTGTGTATTTTTCGGGTCAGATGTTTGAATGTAGTTATTTTTCTCTTGACGTCTGGTTCAAATGAGGTTGGTTCCTGTATTTTAGTTGCAATGTTGCACCAACTCTTCCGTAGAGGGTTTGTTGTAAGCATTACATACGTTTCATCTTGCAATAATGCCTTACCATTCAGTGGTGTTCTTCAGCATCACCACTGGAGAATTTTGTATCTCAGTGGGTAATGCCACAATGTCTTCTCTCTTTCTTATTTGTCACAAGGCATTTCGTTCCCCTCAAGTGAGGTTAAAAATGATAATATCCTTGTCGTTTTACTGCCAAACTCATAAACATCACCTGGTGACAGAAAGGAAATTGAAGATTCCACCACAGCAATTACTTCACCCACAAGTGATTTTGCTGCCACTACTGTGAAATTAAGGTCTTTGGCATGAACTGAGCTCATCTCAGTATCTATCATTTCATCTGTGATGTTATCCACACATTGTTTCAACAATTCTTCTCTGGTTTTTGGTATTGTTGCTCTTATTGGGAAATTTTACCAATTGTCTTTTCTTAGTTTTTTCAAATGCATCACATGCCCGATTCCACGATAATTTGTTGAGCACATTCCAGTTGTTGACAATTAATGTTTTACTAAGAAATGAGCAGACACTGAGAAATATTATCATTGCTGCCAATTAACAATGCATTTGGTGACTATATTCCTGAACAAATGTCTTGGTACTTTGTCGCATATAATTATTGATGTCACGATCTTGTAATTTGAAATAAATATAATTTGTAGACTGTATTTTGTTTATAATCTTTATCAGTTTATTTCCTTTTGTTTGCTATGTCCAAAAATCCTCTCATACCAACATTTGACTGTGCCTGGAGTACTTTTTGCATTGAGTTCGCTCCAATCTCATGAAATGTGTTAATTCCATTTTTTATATTAATTGCTACGCTCCTGTTTTCATCTATGATAAGTAGCAGTTCTACTTTTTTTGTAGCCTTTGTTATTATAATTGAAGCTTGCTCATTTAAAATACAGAAATATGATTGATTCAATTTTCTTATAGAATAAATATCTCTGTTTTAAGTTGATGAATTCTTTTCCATTAATGATATACAGTACGCAACCCATCAGTTTAGCCATGCAAATTAAAACGATGTTGTTCCCAGGGGCGTAGCTACTATGGGGCTAGGCGGTGCAGTGCACCGGGGCCCTCACGCTCAGGGGGCCCCCAAGCATACCTCAAGGGGCCCCAAAGCGCACCTCTAGGGGCCCTCAAGCGCAGTTTAGAGGGCCCCACGAGCCTTCACGGCAAACTGGCGACCTTTTTTTTTTTTTTTTTTTAGCTCTACCGTCGTCTAAGGGGCCCCTGAGAGTACAAGAGCCCCTCACTAAGGGCCCTCCCTGTGCTCAGGGGGGCCCCTAAAGAATAATTCAAGGGCCCTCATCCTCAGTTCAGGGGGCCCCTACCAGCACACAAAGCAAAAAAAGGTCGCCCGTCTGGCCTGAGGGCCCAAAATAAATTTTTTGCACAAGGGCCCTTGTTGACCTAGCTACGCCACTGGTTGTTCCAAAAATGGTGGGTTACAAATCACTCATAATGAAATCTTGGACCTGATTAAATGGATATCCTGTTTACACCTTGTAACTGTATTTCCATAATCATTCAGATTAACAACACATTATAAACAGGACGTAACTTAACACTGTCCACAGACAGGTATTGATTGTTGCAATTTTCTCCCTTCCTCATTTTCCACCTTTGCAGCCATTACTTGATGTTTCTGTGAATACCTGGCATTAATAAACCATAACAACTTAAAGCAACTAAAACTGGATCAGGTTTTGATGTATATATATTACTAAACATGCATTTATTCAACTACTCAGCAAACTATTAGAACTGTACTTTGTTATTAAACAAACAAACAAAATTCTTTAAATCAGATATGACTTTTTGATCATGAAACATAATTTTAATATAATTTTCAGTTGTTGTTAACATGATACCATTAAAGAAGAACATTGTTTAAGGCAACATGAGTATTAACATGTATCTTCCTTACAAAATATATGACAGGGACCTGTAAACAAATAAGGATTCTTATAATTAAAGGCCATGTATTGTTTTAGGAAATTGATTATGTTTATTTTACTGGTGACATACCTGATCATGGAATATGGGAAACAAGCAGAGAAAAAAACAAAGAATCTTTCAATATAATTTATTCAGAATTGAAGAAAACGTTTGGCACAAAACCTGTTTTTCCTATAATTGGGAATCACGAACCTCATCCTTTGAATGTGTAAGTAAATCAAATACACAATAATTTTCAAACTAATTAGCTGAAGAAAATTTTAATAAAACTTGGAATATAGAATAAGGAATGCCAGATTATTACTTTTGAGCTAAGTGGCCAAATATCATTTGTCATTTCCACACATTTTTATTAATTTTTTACAGAATTCAAATGAATCTTTAAAACTCCCAAACTCTAATGTTTAACTTAAGCTTGTCTATATCTTCAAAGGAAGCAAAATTTTAATTATTAAAGTTATCTTAAGCAGCTGAAGAAGTAGCTGACAGTAACGCTGGTAATGATATCCATGAATAGTTTTTAATGCTGTCTAACATTTGGAGATAATACACACTATAGGTAATCTCTTGTTCAAAATAATAATAATAACATGAACATTTATGCTTGATTTCTTTAGACTCATTCTGTAATTCTCATACTTTATGTAGCTTTTTAACCAGATCAGAAATAAAATTCGACCAAAAAAAGGCCTAGAAATTACAGTAATTTAATAATTATATACTTATACAACATAAAATACAATTTTAAAATTAATGCAATCATTATAGAACTTTATAATGAAAATCATTTAATAATTAACCTAATAATGGATTACATATGCCAGATTACATTTATCCTTCTAGCAAATACTGTAAATCTTTATGGCAACAATCAGAAGAACTTAAATAACTGGATAGGAGTGGGAATAGTAGAGAAAATTGTTGAGAAGAGCTGACAATAATGTGAATAACGAAGTAATATAAAGGCTATTAATCACATGTTGATACTGTCCTTAAATCAATTAACAGTTTGATTTGAAAGAATGAAATACTTTGATCTCCTGCAACAGCTTATAGTTATAAGCAAATGTAGATTTAAGATTTTGCTCATTATGAACTAGTTAAAGTTCTCACTACAGGAAAGAATGAATCCTTACTGTAACTATTGAATATAAAGTTGGAATTGAGAAATGCGTCAAAATAATATCAAATTTGACTGTCAGATTGACGATACTTTTCCTTATCTCCTACATAACAAATACTCTTGGATAAAGGAAACAAAGAAACTGCCGCGAGGCACTGAAAATAAGATAGGATAGGGAAAATAAACAGTTACCCGTCACTTACCACAGATGAAGGCAGGAGGGCGAGACACGTAAAAACACAGAAACACACGAATTGCACAATATTTCGACCTTAGTCTTACTCATGTAGGAGGCGAGACATATGGCAGGGGAAAAGATGTGGTCACATCCCAACCCGCCACATGTGGCGGGTTGGGATGTGACCACATCTTTTCCCCTGCCATATGTCTCGCCTCCTACATGAGTAAGACTAAGGTCGAAATATTGTGCAATTCGTGTGTTTCTGTGTTTTTACGTGTCTCGCCCTCCTGCCTTCATCTGTGGTAAGTGACGGGTAACTGTTTATTTTCCCTATCCTATCTTATTATAACAAATACTCTGTCATAATACTCTTGCAAGTAGATGAGGCAGCAAAGAGGTTTTTATGTGACCGCAGCAACACTTTTTGAGTGAATGGGGGAGCCCAAATAGCAAAGCCAGGGTGGCTGGAGTGGTGGTAGAGACAGACAATAATTCTGGAGAAATTTTATTGTAGGAATTGGGGAAACATCACCATAGTAATTAAAGTGAGAGGATGTGAATATTAATAATAAGTATTAAATTTGTAAAGTCAAGCAGAGAAGTAAAATTCTTTCCTGAGCTAGAGTCATTAACTTAAACCTTTGCCTCAGGCATGACTTCCTACACTCCTTACCCAAGACGTGCACCATCCTCCACAAAATTCTACCCATCGTTTCATGCTCATGCTTTAGCAGGTTATCGAATCTCAAGAAAATATTGATGCTCAAATACTCACCTTGTAATTTTTCCAAACAACCATATAATATGCAACAGATCTCACTGCAAATTGTGCAGTATGCACCTGGCTATCACCACCTATTTATATCTAACTACAGGGGGTACTATCCCATCATTTGATGTGTCATGTGCAATGCCACACACTTCATATATCTAGACACCTGCCTCCACAGCACCTTTTTTTTATGCAAAGTTTCAACACTAACCAAATTTCTATCAGAATGAATGGCCTCAAGCAAACATTTTACATTAGCAATTTATACCATTCAGTGATAGGACAGGATATTTTTCACAATTTGAACAATAAACAATTGTTTTCCAGAGTCTTCTCTGAAACCAAGACCTTAAGTGTGTTCCACAGATGGGAACTAGCTTACCAACGTATCCTTGATATGAAACATCCTCCTGACCTCAATCTATAAAAGACTCTTCCAGTAGACCCAGCTCTTATTACTATCATTTATTCACATATATATAATTTACAAATTCAAAATTTTCTATTAATATTTATATAGTCCCATATTCATTATTTTGCTCTTCTACTTTCTATGATAATAAACATCAATTATTGATTTATTAATTTCTCACTCCACTTCATCACCATCCCAGCCACCCTGACTTTGCTATTTGGATTCCCCATTCACTCTGCAGATGTTAATGTGATTACATTGAACTACTCACTGAGTATCTCATCTACTAACAAGAATAAGGTTCAATACCAAAATGTGTTACACATTGTCACCTTTTTTGTGTTTGTCAATCCCAGCTACTGCTGTCTAGTAAGTGCTGAATTGAATTTTCCACTCCTTCAGTAGTTTCATTGCCTTAAAACATGTTCCTGCTCATTACTATCAAGTAATAAATATAAGATAGAATAGGGAAAAACAACCAATCACTTACCACAGATGAAGGAAGGAGGACTAGACAAACACAAGAAAATATGCATAAAAGAAAACACACACATTTCACAATTTTTGGGTTCTTAACCATAATGATGCAAGAGATGAGACACTCAGTAGGGGAATGATGTGTACACACAGGCCCGCCGCTAGCTGTTTGAGCGCCCGCGTGCAATACCGATTATGCCGCCCCCTGTCTAACTACAGCCAGTGGTGGATCAGGAAATTTCCGAACCGGCTCAAAAAACTGAGAGATTGCCGCCCCTTCGAACATTATTTGCCTCCCCCATTGTTGCCATCCCAAGTGTCACCTGCCGCCCGAAGCAGCTGTTGACCAAAAAAAAAAAGGTCGCCCGCTACATATAGAGGGACAGAATAATATCTGTGATAAGTCAAAGTAAAATAAAATATTATGAACTGTTGTAAGAGCAAATAAGTAAAATAAGAAATTTACATATATATAAATATAGATTCACCAAAAAATCATATACAATTTGAAAATATATGTAAATTGATTGTAAATTTCTAAAATTATGACAGGTTTACAGGTTGGGTCTTAGCATAGGTTGAGGTCAGAGGTATGTCTGGTGCCTAGGAAGTGTTGATAGGCCAGTTCCCATCTATGGATTTCTGAAGAGGTATTGCTGTCCAAGAAAACTTTGATAGCTCTAATAGTAAAGCAGGTGTTAAATTCGTTAGAATCATGTGAGCTGGCATGGATAGCCACTGGATGGTCAGGGTTGGCAGTATAAACTGTTTACATCTGGCCATTCATGCTATAGGACAATTGTTGAACGGTTAGGCTGACATAGGATTCTGTACAGTGAAGACAGGTAAGTTGCTAAATTAGGTGCGTTGTAGCACAGACAGTGTGTCCAGTAATGGGAAAGGATTCTGTTGTGATGGGGTTAGAATATGTAGTGGTGGGTGGACGCACGCTGCATGTTTTTCAGTGGTGTCTACTGCAGGGGGAATATCCATGTAGAAGTCTAGGGGAGTCAGAAGGTAAATGCTTGTGAACCAAGATCTTGTTCAGATTAGCAGGTCTGCTAAAGCAAGTGTGTGTGTGGAAGGGATGGCCACTGTCAATGTGTAGGTACTACTGTAAATTTGTTGGCTTTATGTGCTGAGAATTGTCAAGTGCACCTTGTCATAGGTCCACATCAAGTAAGGTGATACAGTGGTTTTCAAATTTTACTGTTTTAATTGTTTTGTTTTTTTTCTTTCTAAAATGGATTTGTTGGTTCTATACCCTCTAATATAATATAAGTTGCATATTATTTGTTAGATTTATTTTGCACTGTTTCAAAAAGGCAGTGGCTTGGTGGATTTTTGTTTTTTAGATTATTTAAAATTATTTTCAATGTTAATTATTTTAAGTATCTATTCAAGTTTATTGGAAAAGATATTCTTTGAAAAAAGAAAATGTTTTGTATTCTAACAACAATGATTTTACAAAAATGAAATCATGGGATAATTATTTATAACTTGTCATCACTGAAAATTACTTTACTAAACAATAAGACAGATGTTCGTATTATGTAAGTAATCATAATTTTTTAATATTTTTTCTACATAAAATCCTGAAACAGGTTTGCCCCAAGTCACATTACAGATGATTCACTCTCTTCAGCATGGCTTTTTCAATCAATGGCAGAGTTGTGGTCAGCATGGCTACCAGATGATGTAAAGACTACAGTTCTAAGAGGTGGCTTCTACACGGTTCCTGTGAAACCAGGCCTCCGTATTATTGGTCTCAATAACAATGTCTGCTATATTTATAATTGGTAAGACCTCCTTGAGCTTCTTCAGAACCACAAAATTAGTTTAGCACTGCTTTAGTCTGCCTACAATAGAGACTTAATTTCATATACCTAAAGATAATTATCATTGTATATGCCACAACAGTTTATATACTAATAAGTTATAAAACAGAAGAGTAAGTTAAGTATTTTTACTGTAAGCTATTGCATTAGTAAAAAAATAGTGTTTGATCAAAATATTTTACCTGATCCTGAAGTTCACATATTTTTTGGCATGAAATATGGATAGAAAATATTTCATTTGAAAAACTAAATAAAATTTTATGTATAGTTTATAAGTTTTTGAATATTTGAAGCACTGAATCAAAAATTCTGTACCTCAAATCAAGTAACATTTTAGCTCCCAGTTTAGCCTGATAATTCATAAATCAGCATTCATGATAATGTGTCTGGTGTTAGCATGTATTATTATGTAATCTTTCCTTTTTATTATTATTATTGAACTCTTAAGTCTGCTATCTTAACTGACCAGTATGGCACTAAAGTAAGCTCACACGTAAAATTAAAATCCTTTTGCATTAAGAAGAATACATCCACAGGTGTTTTGTCTACCATTTGAAGGAGGTAGATGATGACGATGATGATGATGTGAAAGGATATGATATTTCAAAATTTCCAAATAATGAGACATTTATATTACAGCCACAGTTTGATTTTATACATGAAGTATCAACAATTTTTTATTACTTCTAGTTTTTACGTATATACATCACATTAGGTGGGGGGGATGGGGAAAGGAAATATTTTGGGAGTTTCCTGTAAAGAGGGAAACTAAGGATGGGTTTATGAGGAATATTGTTGGTGCAGGGGGATCAGGTAATGATGCTTCCAGAAATTTCTATGTCTATGTTAGAAAACTGAGGTGTGAGGAAGATATATAGGTAACTCTGAATTGAGAAGGTAAAGAATTACAGAGGATTAAAAAAAAAAAAAAAAAAAAACAGAGATATTAAGTAAATGATTTAATGAGACCATTAGGGGTTATTTAGGGTTGATAGGGGGGAAAAGTGAGGAGCATACTTTTGCAGAATAAAAAAAACTGAAATTGATCCTGAGGACTACATAAAAGAACTAAGAAAGCTAATATACTGTAAAGCAGCTCCTGAGAATAATATTACTACAGATGTATTAAGGATAGTCAGATATGTTTTCCTTTAGACTGAAGATAGTGTCTTTAGGCTGAGGCTAGAGACATGCTGCTTACTAATACATAAAGGAAGTGAGTCAAATAGTGTTGAAAATTAGAGACCTTGCAGATTGACATCTGATGTACCTTTGTGAAGTGATTGATATGCAAACACTTCACAAATAGTTTTCAAAAAGGCAGTATGGATTCAAGGTTGAGTATGTGAATGCAATAGGTTAAATGCAAAATATTTCACTCAAAATTGACAAGGGGGATCAGGTTGACACTATAGCACTGGTTATTTTCAAGAAGTTTGGCATAATTATCATAAAATGATCTTAAATAAGGTAAAAATCATGTAAGTCGATAAAGATGTGGCTTATTAGGTAGAGGAATTCTTAAAAGGTAAAAAGCAAGGTGTTATGGGTAGGAAATTCAGTATTCATTACTCTAAAGAATGATTGTTTTAATGACTTACAGTCTGAAGTTAGGTTGATTGCACAAGACATGATGATATATGTTAGGATTAAAATGGGAGAGGATTGCAAACATCTGCAGGATAACCTGGACAAGATATCCACCTGGGTATATCAACATGGAATGAGGATGAATTCGAAGAAGAGTCAGCTGATTGGGTATACAGATAAATTAATGAAGATTATTTATGATCATAAGTTGGATAGGAATTACTTGTTAAGTAGAAAAAGTGATAAGATCTTGGCATAACAATTGGACAGGTGTTATGGAGAGGTTCAGAATCCTTCATTTAAAGGAGGTAGTTATGAGGGTATGTCCCAGAAAAGCGTGAGAAAAAGGGTCACATAACCTTGGGCAGATCATATTTTGAATATGGTGGTGTAGTATGGGACTCAGATTTTGTGTATCAAATGCAGTAATTGGAGAGGTGCAAGCTTGATTTGTTTGTAAACAGTATTTGTAACTGATATAATAAGGGAGATGGGATGGAATTCATTGAGAGACAAGAGATGGGGAAATAGACTGCTGAAAATGTATGTCATATATTGGTGATGAGGTTTGGATTGATAATGGTAGAAGAATTTTTAGGAATAGTTGTTGGAAGTGACTACAAGCTGGCACTAGATTAAAATATGCCTAAATGAACTCCCACTCATCTTAGAGGATGATAATGATATTGTAATTTTCCCGACAATACTATTGTTTCTTCAATACAAAATCTCAAAAGCATTGGCAAATAGGGTCTAAAGAAAATAAAAATGGTACCACAAGGTAGATAAATTACAATTCACTGAAGAAGAGATACAACAGGATTGGCTTATCAGAGGGGGGTTGGGAAGGAGTGATAACATAGAGGATGTGATGTCTGAGGGGCAATTAATAAAAATATTGTGTACATAAAATAGGACTTAAAATAGAATCAACACATTACAAAACTTCTAAATAATCCTATTTCCGCAGCTTAATCACTAAACACCATGTTTAGAATAGCTGATACAGAAAAAGAAATTATTATCAATAAATTTGTAATTAGTGACACAAAAGTATCAAAAACTTGACCTAAGAATTGTTTATGGAATAAGCCTATAGACATTGTGAATAATTCTATTTAATAATCTATAAATGTCAGCAAACTAAAAGTGCAATATTTTGTAGAAAATCTGAAACATGACAGTCTCATTGTCAAAATACTAAACGTAACATTCACAATTAAATTTTGTAGCTGCGTAGCAAAATTTTATCCTCAGAACCACGAGTTAGATTGGATAGAATAATATTGCATTTTGTTTTTATAGTTGTTTATTTTGTTTATTCAACTTAGAAAGCTGTTTTACAGTTTTTAAGATAGTATTTTCAATTTCAACAATCTTCGGCATTCACTTGGAGGATTGTGAAAGGTCATATCTAAATTATTTATTTTCATCTAAATTATTAAAGTTAGGATAATTTTCATAATAACTAAAGTTAACATTTATTTAAACATCTAGAGATTGCTAAAATTTCAGGAAGATAGAGTTAATTTTATTGTCAAGGTCAAATTAGCTAATGTAAGGACTTCAGACGTTCGATTTCATATCTGATCAGTCTTCCAGCAGCCATCCATGTGAATAAGGAAAAGAGTTTGTTCCCACGGTTTGTGAGAGAACAGTCGCCAGGATTTTTCGAGAAGCGGGAAGCGCTATGTGATACAGACACCGTGCGTGCAGTAATTCGGCCTCAGTCTGCCAGGAACCACGAACTCGGTAGCCTGTAGGCGCAACACGACGTTAGCCTCAGTAACCTGTAGCTCAGTAGGCAGTGCAAGTTTTATTTTGGAATAATGTAGATTCGCATATTCAAGTTTTACTACAATGAAGTTTTAAAATAGTTTTCCGCATATTGGAGCCTCGGATTTGTTTGAATTTGCTAAACTGTGGAACAATGGGAGCATGTGATTCACTGTCATTTAATTTATTTAATTCCTGCAACTAAAAGTTTGAGCTTTGAACTATTGGGGTGTGGTCTGGCTCGAACGGTTAATCGAACTTACAAAACATTTCTTGGAAAAATTGTCTGATTGCCTGTACAGTTTTTGGCTTTGTGAAATTGAAGAATATAATTATTTAAATGGCAATGAACTATTTATCATCATTGAACCTTTACCTGTTCATAGTTTTTGGATTAAAATCTATGTGGGACCATGTAAGTCTATCTAAGCCAAAACTGTTACATCCAAGGCTACACACGGTCAGAGCTAAGATCCAGTGTTTATGCTCCACCCCAAGCATAAGCTTCGCCTCTTACAAAGAATATAAGTTACAATTAACTGCAAAGAATTGGATAAAATTTTTCTGTACTCAGTATCATCTCTCTCTATCTCTCTTTCTCTCTCTCTCTCTCTCACACACACACACAAACAGCCAACAAATCGAAGGTTGGATTGTTACTCCCAAATGAGCCATACTAAGCCATTGTTTCAGAGGTAGGTTGTCCAATTCACTTCTTCTTGGACCTACAGTTTAATATTGAATCTGCTCCATGGAACATCCTGGCATAGTTCATACAATCAAACATAACCCTAGGACGTGCAAGGCAAGAATAGGAAGAAAAGGGTTCTGCTGCTAGGTAGTAGCCAAGGGAGAGGTGTAGGCCCTCTTCTGCAGGATCAGTTAGGTACAGGTTACCAGGTCATAAGTTTTTTCAAACCTAGTGCAACATTAGGTCAGGTAATAGAGGATATAGGTTCACTTTGTAGGAGTTTCACTAAGGACGATAGAGTAGTGATAGTGGGAGGGGCGGGGAATAGTATTGATAGAAACGCGAGTTATACTATAGAGAGTGACCTGAGGAAGGTGGTGAAGGAGGCACAGCATACCAGGGTGGAGCTCATGCAGGTCCTAAGACGCCATGACCGGCCACAATTGAACTCCGCTGTGAGCCGTGTAAATGTGGAAACGGAAGTGCTACTTGGGAAAGGCATTAGTTCTGTATTGGGGGTTGTGCCTGTAAACACCATAGGTAGGTGGGGTTTCACTAGGCATGGCCTACACCTAAATAGAAGTGGGAAGGGAGTACTTTCTGAGTTGTTAGCTAAAGCAGTGAGGGAGCCCATTTCCAGTGATGATAGGGTCAGGACTGTGCCTTTTTTAGGTTAGGGGCTGCTGGTGAAGGGATGGAAATAGATGATGAAAGTGATACTGATTGTAGATCCACGACGAGAACGATCATAGATGTTAAAGAAATAAATAAAGTTGCTGAAACAATAACTGGCTGGGGTAAATCTGGGAAAGAGGAGTTAAATGCTGAAAATATAAAGCCGGTAATAAGGGTGTTAATGGTAAACTGTACAAGTATAATGAACAAAGTAATCGAATTTGCAAACTTAATAGAGATACACGAACCACAAATAATAATCGGGGTAGAGAGTTGGTTAAAAGAAGACGTACTAGACAGTGAAGCTTTTCCTGATGGTTACAGAGTGTACCGCAGAGATAGAGGAGCAATTGGTGGAGGAGTCTTCATACTAGTTAGCAAAAACTACCACAGTTCACTGGCATTCATAGATCAAGACCATGAGTTACTTGGGGTAGATTTCTGGGGTAATAAAAAAGAAAAAATCAGGGTGTTGGCTGCTTACCGCAGTGGAAGAATGACAGATGAAGATGAGGCTCTTGGGGAGAAATTAAATTCCTACTCAGATTTCAGAGGTGAGAATACAATGGTCATTATTGGTGGGGATTTAAATTTACCAGGTGTAAACTGGGAAGGAAATAAGATTAATAACACACGGGAACAAAGATTTGCAAATACCTTAGTAAGGGAAGGAGGATTTACACAAGTGGTAGAGCAAAACACTAGGGGGCAAAATATTTTGGATATATTCCTAATAAAGCCCGATGATAACCTCGTGGGGTGTCAAGTGACGGAAGGAATAAGTGATCATGACGCAGTTCTGATGGATATTAGAGGATTCAGTGAACCAGCAGCAAAAACTGAAGGGGGAAAATAGGTACAATTATAAAAAGGCACAGATTTCAAATTTGAAGAGATATTTCAGAGAACGTTTCAGCAAATGGAAGGAAGGCACAAGTACAGTAGAGTCAAGGTGGGAAGAGTTCAAGGAGATAATAAGAAAGGGGGAAGAAAAATTCATTCCAAAGCAGAATATAAAGAGAAGTAGGGAACCTGTGTACTATAGTAGGGAAGTGAGGAGGTTAAAGAGGTTGGTACGAAGAGAACATAACAGAGTTAAGAGACAGCAGGGTAGTAGGGAATATTTGAAACAACTAAACAAGGACCTAATAACAGCAAAGAAAGTTGCTAAAGATGGGTTTATGAAGAGTATTGTCAGTGCAGGAGGACCACTGACTGATGCATCTAGAAATTTCTATGGCTATATCAGGAAACTGAGGGGAAGGGAGGGTGTAGAGATGCTCATAGATAAGGATGGAGAAGTAGTTACTGAGGATTTGAAAAAGGCAGAGATTTTAAACAACTGGTTTAGTGAGAGCATTAGGGACAATGAATCAGAAACGGGAAGGTCTAATTCGGCGAACGAGCTTAACAATACGATTAGAAATGAAGATACTAAAAAATTTGAAATTCATCCTGAAGAAATCATGAAGGAAATAAGAAAGCTGAAAAACCTTAAGGGGGCTGGTGCAGATAATATTACTACAGATATCTTAAAGATAGTCGGATGTGACGTTGTACCTTATCTTGAAATATTATTTAAATTGAGTCTGGATACTTGCTGCTTACCACAAGACTGGAAAAGTGCTATAGTAGTGCCGGTACATAAAGGAGGGGTGAGAAATAGAGTCGAAAATTACAGGCCAATCAGTTTGACTTCAGTGGTAGGTAAATTAATGGAAAGATTGATATGCAACCACATCAGAAATGTATGTGAGGAACGTAAGTGGTTTTCAAGTAGGCAACATGGGTTCAGGCAAGGATATTCATGGGAATCTCAGTTGGTGGGATATATGCAAGATATTTCAGATGAAATGGACAAGGGAGGCCAAATTGATAGTGTAGCGCTGGATCTTTCAAAGGCGTTTGACAGAGTAAGCCACAAAATGGTAGTAAATAAGGTAAAAACTATTGGAGTTGATGAGAAAGTGATTTGCTGGGTAGCAGAATTTTTAAAAGGTAGAAAACAGAAAGTTAGGGTGGGAAATGCGGTATCAAAGGAAGTGGAAGTAAAAATGGGAGTGCCGCAGGTATTGGGACCATTGCTATTCATTATTCTTATGAATAATTGTGTTGATTGTTTACTATCTGAAATTAGATTGTTTGCAGATGACATAATGCTGTATAAAAGGATCAAAACGATAGAGGACTGTAAACAGTTGCAGGGTGATCTGGACAGAATATCTAGTTGGGTTGGTAAACATGGGATGAAGATAAATGCAAAGAAGAGTCTGCTAATTAGATACACAAATAAAAAACAAAAGGTAAATTATGAATATAAGGTGGGGAAAGAATTGCTTGCTGAAGACTTGAAATATAAATATCTTGGCATTACTTTTGATAACAAGCTTAACTGGGCAGGACACATTGGACAGGTGGTAGGAAAAGGTTTCAAAACTCTGCACTTGTTGGAGAGAGTGATGAGAGGATGCACGAGAGAAGTAAACGAACTGGGTTACAAAACTTTGGTAAGACCATTGCTCGAATATGGTAGTGTAGTATGGGACCCACATTTTGAGTATCAAATACAGGAGTTGGAGAAGGTGCAAAGAAGGGCTGCTAGATTTGTTTCTGGAAATTATCGCAGAATGCATTCAGTGACAGATATGATAAAGGAGCTGGAATGGGATTCATTGCAAGACAGGAGGAGGATGAGGAGGGTCATGGGAGTGTACAGGGCGTATACTGGCGATGAGGGATGGAAAGATATTGGAGTAGGTATGAAAAGTAGTTCATGGAAGGGAAAAGATGACCATGACCACAAACTGGCACTCGATTTCAGGCACAAGGGTGTGGGAAGATTTTCTTTTTTAGGTAAGTGTGTCAGGGATTGGAATGAGTTACCAAGGGGAATGATGAATAACCTACCGAAAACGTTAAAAGAATTTAAAGTTAAAATTTGTAGAGGGCAAATGTAGGTGAGTGTAGGATAGGGGGAAGTTGGGTGTGTAGGGAAATTGCCACCGGAGTGTATGCTCCATTGCAATTAAATTAAATTAAATTAAACCCTTAAAATTCTTGGCCCCATCAGAATTTGAACCTGAAATTGGATCCGGAATTTTTAAAGAATGGGCCTTAACCATGAGTTACTGGATATATACATATATAAGGAAAGATAAATTATACCCACCACTCACTAAGGTTGAAAGGGGGGAAAGAGACCATTATTTCTAGCTCTTCTACTTTTAATATTATTAAACATAGCTAGACCTCAAATTTTAGGCAAAAACCTATTTCGTTCCTGATTGAAATATATGAGAATAACATTACGTATATGCGATTTATGCCTGTTATTTATGGTTTTTTTAGTGCCTAAAATTGACTAAATTGTCATTAGAACCTATTCTTGTTTATTTTATGTGTTTTTTTATAATATAAAAAAGTGTTTTTAAATCAGAAAAACCCAAATAATTTCTTAAGTATTTATTTGCAATGATTGAAGTAAACATCTACAAAGTCATTGTCATTCAGTCCCTGTTTGCACAGAGGCTGTAGTGAGGCATTTGTGTTCTTACAGCACCAATAAACCTAAGGTACCAATCTCCACACTGTCCTAAACTAGGTAGTGGATTAAAAAGTTCACAATCACTAAACAAATGGAAACATTATATTTTGCAACATGTGTAACAAATAGAAGAGTATAACAGAGCTGTGTTGAACAGCTCTCACCATCTATTCTCTTAAAATATTTATTTGGTCACAATGTTCTGTCATGTGGTGATGTCACACAATGACATCCACTATTACATCACGCTTTTCGCCTTTGTTGTCCAACTTACTACCAGAGATATTGTTCTAGGTTATGGATGTTACTTAATAACAGTTCTATTTCACTAAGCACCCACAAATAAATCAATTATTTAAATTGAAATAATAATTACTAGTTGCTTATATTTATTTAATATTCATTCGAAGTAAAAGTATTCAATAAAATATTTGAAAATAGATATGTAAGATAAAACCTTTAAATTTCAATTAGCAATGTTAGCAGCAGTTTTGATTAGATCATTACTATAACTGTCACTTGACGTTATAGCAGAGGTCATGAGTAATTTTTTTTAATTGTTTTCATGAGTGCCCTGTTATTTAAATCATTATTTCATTCGAACAAAAGTAGCTCCACACTGATTGCAATCTATACAGCCTAGACTACAATTAAATTTAATATTACCCGGCATGATGTAAGTTGTTAAGATTATTTTTATTTCAGTCAAATGTAACTGCATAAGCCATTAAACATTGTAATATTGATCTGAATAATGGATAACAAAAAAGGAAGATGTAAGAACCCATGAAGATTTTGGATCAAGTTTATATTGTGATGCATGATGACACTGACATGTACTACAGGGAAGGTGTTAATTTGCGTGTGATTCAAACATTGATTTTCTATCAGCAATATTAGCGGAGATTGTAGTTAGGCTGAAATGCAACCTGGACCAAGTTGACAACTAAAAATTTTTGCTACAGCACAAGGGACAAGAAATTACATTGAGCTTTATTTTATAACACTTCCATTTAGATAAGCAACTGAAAAGAAATTAATTCGCAGAACACTCCATTAAACTTGTCATTTTTGATGGGCTTTGAGGCTAGCTACATTAATAATACTTTATTGGTATAATTGCCATACATGTATGTTTATTAAGTTTTTAATGAAAACTAGGACTGGCTTTCTTGCACAGTATCACAAAAGTGATCTTCACTTCTGAGCACCTAACGTCTGTTAGCCCTGTTAATGTGACCACATGCTGCCAATAGTTCGAAACTCTGAAATAGATGTTATTAAAAGGTGGTGCACATATATCAGAATAACATCAAAGTTATAAAAATCTGTAAATTTAACATTTTTCACTTACAGAACTAAATTGCAATAAAGTTGATTTTAAATAAATACACACTATGTTTTAATTGTTTAAAGTAAATGACAGATAGTGTTTGCTCAATGATTGCTGCTGTCAAATTGTTGAAGGTATTTTGTTCTTTCTTTCACCATATAACCTATTTTCCTATGCCATGGACCATTTAGCTGAACTTATACATCTTGAATTTCTTAGAGTGAATAAGCATGTATCCACTGTTGATAAATATATCAGGAATGTAAATATTTCTTCTGTTGATTGCAAATGATGTCTTGAAAGACAGAGTAAGCCACAAAATGGTATTAAATAAGGTAAAAACTATTGGAGTGGATGAGAAAGTGATTTGCTGGGTAGAAGAATTTTTAAAAGGTAGAAAACAGAAAGTTAGGGTAGGAAATGCGGTATCAAAGGAAGTAAAAATGGGAGTGCCGCAGGGTAGCGTATTGGGACCATTGCTATTCATTATTCTAATGAATAATTGTGTTGATTGTTTACTATCTGAAATTAGATTGTTTGCAGATGACATAATGCTGTATAAAATGATCAAATCAATAGAGGACTGTAAACAGTTGCAGGGAGATCTGCACAGGATATTTAGTTGGGTTGGTAAACATGGGATGAAGATAAATGCAAAGAAGAGTCAGTTTATCTGATACACAAATAAAAAACAAAAGGTTAATTATGAATAAAAGGTGGGGAAAGAATTGCTTGCTGAAGACATGAAATGTAAATATCTTGGCAAAACATTTGATAACAAGCTTAACTTGGCAGGACACATTGGACAGGTGGTAGGAAAAGGTTTCAAAATCCTGCACTTGTTGGAGAGAGTGATGAGGGGATGCATGAGAGAATTAAAAAAATTGGGTTACAAAACTTTGGTCAGACCATTGCTCGAATATGGTAGTGTAGTATGGGAGCCACATTTTGAGTATCAAATACAGGAGTTGGAGAAGCTGCAAAGAAGGGCTACTAGATTTGTTTCTGGAAATTATCGCAGAATGCATTCAGTGACAGATATGTTAAAGAAGCTGGTATGGGATTCATAGCAAGACAGGAGGAGGATGAGGAGGGTGAAGGGAGTGTACAGGGCGTATACTGGCGATGAGGCATGGAAAGATATTGGAGTAGGTATGAAAAGTAGTTCATGGAAGGGAAAAGATGACCATGACCACAAGCTCGCACTCGAATTCAGGCACAAGGGTGTGGGAAGATTTTGTTTTTTAGGTAAGGGTGTCAGGGATTGGAATGAGTTACCAAGGGGAATGATGAATAACTTACCGAAAATGTTAAAAGATTTTAAAGTTAAAATTTGTAGAGGGCAAATGTAGGTGGGTGCAGGATAGGGAGAAGTTGGGTGTGTAGGAAAATTGCCACCGGAGCATGTGCTCCATTGCAATTAAAAAAAATTAAATAAGAACAAACACAAAGGATATTCTTATATTCACTCTGCATTATTTTCAAAAGTATTGATTGTTTCTGCTAAATTACGCTTCTCGATGCTGCATTTTAAAATAAAGAATTTTTATTGATGATATTTTATAAACATGACCACAATTTTGATAGTCTATTTTGATTTAGAACATATTTTTTACTAGAATGCTGCCTATTTTAGGCACCTAAAATAAGATTTTTGGAAACTAAAAGTCTGAGGTCTAGCTATGACACATTAATATCATACATTACTAATTAAATGTTTTGCACAGATATCCATATGCTTAATATGCTTTATAATTGTTTGAGGATGTTGGGATATTATTGTAAAATCATCATTATTTACATTTTTAGGTGGCTACTGTATAACTCTACTGATCCCTACGATCAATTAAAATGGCTGGCAGAAACACTTCTTGAATCAGAGAAAAAAGGGGAAAGAGTGCATATCTTGGCCCATGTTCCATCAGGAGATAAGGAATGTGAAGCTGTGTGGACTAGAGAATATAATAAAATAGTTGATCGGTAATTTTTAACAACCCTTGGACTAAAAGAAATATGCTTTTTTGTAAAACATAAACATTTCAAATTAATAATTAGTAGCATGGATTCTTTTGCCAGTTAAAAACAGTTTGTAAGAACCACAAACCAGTTATTAAAGCAAAGAAAATTAAACTGATAATACAGTGACAGAAAATTTAAGATCTGATTTTCAGTACATGTGGAGACATAAAACTATTGACTAATTTAAGTTATTTATTTTTAAATGAAACATTTCCTTAAAGAAAATGAAACTTCAATTGTTTAACAGAATACATTAAAAACAGTACAGTATTTTCTGTAACAATTTCTACTTCAAATGACGATCATCATTAAAATAAGTGAAAATAATTTTGCATATAATTTGTAGCTAAAACTAAATGATGTTAACATGCTCTAATGGCCTGATTATCATTACAAATCAGATTCAAAATATCATAAATTATTTTATATTTGGTTTTCAATATTGCAAAATAACAGCACCACTTGATTCCTTAATTACATTTAAATCATTAGCTTTTCTGGAACTCAAGGATTATTTGGTACACTTATTCTGGAGTTCTCTATACACTGGCCTATTAACAGTACCACAGCAGCTTTTCTTGGTGGCTCTGTAATCTGTTTATAGTTTGAAGGTAAACTGATGAGCCAAAGTATTACAATCACTGCCTACAGCAAGACTAAATGCCATCTGGTGACATTATGGGCGCATCGTGTGGCAAGGAGAGTATATAAGCAGAGCAAAGATGCATGTGGTGTCAGTCTTGTCTTGATACATGTGGTAAATTGGGAAATCCGCTGAAAAAAGTGATTTTGACAAAGAGCAGATTGTTATTAGCATTGTGCCTGTGAACAAGCATCTCAGAAATGTTGAGGCTGGTCAGCTTTTCGCATAGTGCGCATCTATGGAAAGTGGTTAAAGGACGATAAAACAATGAGTAGACAACAAGTTGCTAGACGTCCACACTTCTTCACAGAATGTGGAGGCCAGAGGCTTGGCCATACTGTAAAGCAGGATAAGTGGGCAATCTATGACAGATCTGATGGCAGGTACAATTCTGGAGCTGACACACTATTGTTGAACAAGGGGTTCCAAAGCAGACAGCTCCTACATTTTTACCATGTTGACCCAACAAAATTATCAATTACGATTCCAGTGGACATGAGACCATTGAGATTTGGTCATTGAAAATGTGTGATCTGGTTGAATGAATCATATTTATTGTCACACCAGGTCAATGGTCATGTTTATTTCACCATCCTCCCATAGCCAGATCTAGGGGGAGGTACAAATTGGGGCACTTGTTCCAACTTCAGAGGGCGGCAAAATCACATTTGGAGGTGATCTTTTCTTTAGCTCCACTGCTGTACTGGATGGTGACAATATGGGCAAAAATCAGGGTGACCGCGACACTTGGGATGGTGCAACAATGGGGGCGGCAAAGTAATGTTCCAACTGGTGGCATCTCACAGGTTTTCACCTGGTTCAGAAAATTACTAGGTCCACCACTGCATCCTCCTGGCGAATGGCTGTTCAATACACCCACCATGCCATGGAAACAAGCCGATACAAGCTATGGGGGACATTCAAGTGGGCTTCCATGGGACCTGTAATAGTGTTTGAAGGACAATATGAAAATGATTATGGACTACTTGTATCCCTGCATTCCACATGTCTTCCACAATGGTGATAGCATCTTCCAGCAGGGTAACTATCTCTGTTTCAAGGCCAATGGTTTGAGAAATATGACAGTGAACTCATGTTGATCTCTTAGCCAGCAGAGTCACCTGAACTCAACTCCATCTGGGATGCTACCATGCACCGTTAAGGGAACCGCATAACCTGTGCATAGATATCTGGTGCAAGATACCTCTAGAAACCTAGCAAGTACTTGTCGAATGCGTGCCATGCTGAATTGCATTCCAAAAGTGGACCAAGCAGTTGGTCATAATGTTTTAGCTTATCAGTGTAGACTGGTTAGATTAGCTTCCAAGGCTCACTCCATATTTCTTCAAAATTGTTTAGATCTATTTAATTTAATTGTGATGGATCACATGCTCCAGTGGAAATTTCCCTACATGCCCATCTTTCCCACCTACCTGCACCCTCTACAAATTTGAACTTTAAATTCTTTCAACATTTTTGGTAAATTATTCATCATTTCTCTTGATAACTTATTCCAATCCCTGACACCCTTACCTACACCCTTCCTACACTCTTATGCCTGAAACTGAGTGTCATTGTCATCTTTTCCCTTCCATGCATTTCGTTTAATTCTTTCAATATCTTTCCATGCCTCATTGCCAATATACACCTTGTACACTCCCATGACCCTCTTCACCCGGGGGTTAAATGGAAGAATCTATTGTTGAACAGAAATGAATCATTCTTCTTTATACATTTTTGTAGCTTTCTTTTTTGTTGCAGTAGTATATTGCTGATAATGTCATCTTATTAATATGGCATATAATTCTTTAGCTAATTACAAACTATGCTGTGGTCATGTTTTGTCAAAATTTGGCTTCTTGTGACATACTACTGGAATGGCCTATTATCACCTTCTGTTGTATTTGAAATCAGTTTATACTGTGTTCCATAATTTTCAGAAATCTAATGTTACTTATGCAATATTGATTCCATGTCAGTAATGAAGGTTGAATGTGTGGAAAAGTATCTCAAATTTTTTAGTCAGTTTATCATATTCATCAGCCATTAAGACCACACAAATATTTTCTGGTCATTATCAGTTGTAAATCTGCTATTGTATTTGTCTTTTACTTTGATGGATGTTATATTCACTTGTATAACAGGATTTTCAATATCATGCTATAGGTAATGTATATATAAGACAGATATTTGATTCCTAGTTGTTTTGAATTTATGGTGTCTCAAGTATACTGCTATTTATATCGTTTCTGCCATATCCTCAGCACAAATTTTGTTGCTAAGGTCTGTTAATAGAGACCAATCATGAGCAACATTGCTCAGACACTCAGCATGGGAGTAACTGGTTCAAGCCATGGTGATGGAATAAGTTTTCATTCTTTGGGTAGGAGATGTGGAAGATAACTACTCCTAATCATCGAACTATGTACTAAACATGTGTATTTGAAAAGAAAGGTACATCTGTTTAAAATATATACACATTCATTATAAAAGAATTATTGATGGTTGTTCTTTTCTGTAAACCTACATCACTTTACACATAATAAACGTTCACTTCTGAGAACTTTTTGAACTGCTGCAGCAGCTTCTTTAATCTCTCTGCATAACTAGTTGACAATGGTGGTCTAGAGTTCCTTCTCATCTCTAAACCATTCAACAAGCCACTGTATCAAGTGCAAAGTTGGGATTATAGGGTTGGTGATCAATAAGTTCTCAACCAAAGTTTTGAATCTTCTCCATTGTTGGAGCAGAGGTGTAAGGACATATTGTTGCCAGATGACAGTTTCCCATCCATCAATTTTTGAACTCACATCTCAGTTTGGACTGAAATTAAAGATTATTAATAAAGCTAGCTACTGTTAAAATTTCAGATCAATAGTAGTTGAAGTCAAAAATGAAAAAATTATGACAAAATAGAGGTGCAAGGATACATAGTTTCCACACCTCGGCGGAAGGATTTTGGTTAGGCTATTTATACAAGTGACGGGCACTATCTGCTGTCTTTTGCTGGGAACCACTGGGGGCAGGAAGGTTGTCGGTTTGTGGAGCGCTCGGCGCTGGAAGGTGGAAAGATAAGCGTGTGATGTGTGGTCAGGGGCAGCCATCTTAAAATTTTGTAAAGCGTCAGGACAGCCTCAAATATTTTCAATGTGACTTTCATTTAGCAATGGGGTTTGGTCTGGTCTGATTACTTATCATAACTTGCAGTCAATTATTTTGGTGAAGAAACTCCGATTGCCTATAGATTGTTCGGACTAGTAAAAAAATTTTTTGAGAGTACAGAGAAGCTTTGATCTTTAATTTAGCAGCAGTGATTTTTATTTACTATATGAACCTTCCTTTTCCATTTTGAAGGTGGTGGTCCCCGTAAAATTAAGAGCAATCTAATATCCAAAGGCACTTAACAAATACAGTTATAGTTGGGGTGATCAACTGTTTATTCTAACCCCATAAGCAGTTATTCTACTTACAAACAGATAAACAATTACTGAATCAAATAATTAATTTCAGTGGGTTCAGAAACAATCGATAAATGGCTTTACATGTGTACAACTTTGTTCAGACCCACCATTATTTAAACACAAGCAAATCCACCTTACTTTTCGAATACGTCTTGTATGTTAGTTAAATCCCTAGTCTTGAATGGTCTGACACTGTGTTTTTATACTGTCCCTTCTTTCATCCTCATATAAGAAATACAAAAATGAAACACTGCACTTAACAACACTCATACAGTCATGTACACATTAGAACACTTATGAAAACAAACGAAAGAAACTTGTGACTGTACCAGTTCTGTGCAGGCCTGTTAACAAAAATTACAGTGGCAAATCTACAAAATAGCTTGAAGGTGTGAGGTCATCTAGCACTGCTGGGAAGTTCAAATGAACAAGAATGAGATGTGAAATAAATCATAACTAAGAAGAATTTGTGAAAACATAAATCATTTCTACAAGCTATTAATATCTTTTTCTTTTTTTTTTTGCCTGGGCTTTACGCCTCATCAATGGCTTGGTCATTAGAGGCGGGATGGGATAGGGGACAAGGAATGGGAAGGAATTCGGCCATCACCTTTTGAAGGAAGCATTCCGGCATTCGCCTGGAGTGATTTGGGGAAACCATGGAAAACCCAAATCTGGATGCCCCGATGGGGATTCGAACCGGCGTCCTCCCGAATGTGAGGCCAGAACGTTAACTGTTCACCCACCATGCTCGGTCTATTAATATCTAAAGAATTTTTACAGTGTTCAAAAATGGAACAGACAGGGGTATTAAGTGTGAATAATATAATCTATTGTTATGTTTAGTGTAAATCATGTTAAAACTTTATTGCATGAGAGTTAATACAATTTTTTTATGTATGCAGATTCGAATACACAATCGCAGCCGAGTTCAACGGGCACACTCATACAAATGAGTTTTATCTCCATTATGCACATGATGACCATACAAGAGCAAGTGCTGTTGCTTTTAATGGAGGGAGTTTTGTAACATATTTTAATTACAATCCCAATTACAAAGTGTTCAAAGTGGATGGAGAAACAGGTGTAGGTATTATATTTCTGACTGTAGTTTTTTTTCTTTTAATTAACAGTACAATTTATTCTACAATTATTAAAATAACTCAAAATACAATATGAACAAACAATAGCTAAGCTTATAATTTTTATTACTTATTATACTAATACAATGAAACAGCCTTGCCTAAAAAAAACACATACACACAATTGGTAAAAAGTACAGAAAATTGGATGTCATTATTAGATTAGATGCATAACCACTGATGGAAATTTCCCTACATTTCTACTAGTTCTTAGTTTTAGTGTAATTGGGTAATGGTGACAATAATAGTCCCATCAGCCAATTAAAATAAGTAAGGATAGGAAAAAAACCCATCACTTGCCACAGATGAAGGTAGGTGGGCCAGACGATTACAAAAACACACTTTACAACATTTCAATTTAAAAACTTATTCATGTTAGTAGTATAGGACCATTTGGCAAGGGAGGTGTGCACACACCGTGTCTAACGGTTTGACGGTCTAAGCTATGGCGTGTGAAAACCCCCTTTACCAAATGGCCCAACCTATTGCCATGAATAAGGTATCCAAAAAAAATATTGCATTCATCTGGGCCTCCTGTATTTATCTGTTGTAAGTGATGGGTTATTTTTCCAATACATTTTTAAAAATGTAATTAATGTAAGTGTAATGCTCAGCTCCTACCACCATAATGTACTTTTAGTCTTTGATCCACTTTAGTACATAACAAAAACCTTCTAATCCCTTGTCCCTAAAATCAGGTGCTTACTTATGGTCACTGCCCTATTTTTCCTTCCATATAACCTAACCAATTATTCCCCCTTTATCTACGCAATTTTATATTTCCAGATGCTCAAGACTTTGCTTCTAATTTTCAGTTGAAGTGTTTTTCAATTCTGCTCTCACTACAATGATGAAATTATCATCTGTAGTACCTATCAAAAGAGAAGCTTTTGACTTATAAATTTAAAATTAAATTAAATTGCAATGGAGCGCATGCTCCGGTGGTAATTTCCCTAAACACCCATCTTCACCCTTTTCTGCATCCACCTACATTTACCCTTTACAAATTTTAACTTTAAATTCTTTCAATGTTTTTGGCAAGTTAATCATCATTTCTCTTGGTAACTTATTCCAATCCCTGACACCCTTGCCTAAAAAAGTCTTCCTACACCCTTGTTTCTGAAATTGAGTGCCAGCTTGTGGTCATGGTCATCTTTTCCCTTCCATGCATTACTTTCAATTCTTACACCAATATCTCTTCATGCCTCATGACCAATATACGCCTTGTACACTCCCACGACTCTTCACCCTCCTTCATAAACCATGGGATTCTCCTACGAAAATTAAAACACTATAGTATAAGTGGAAGGACAGTACTTTGTTTAAATCAGAAAAACAGAAAGCAATACATATGTTTGAAAGCTGTTAATACAGGAGAGGTTACATGCTCATAATGTAAATAAGTTAGTTAGGGTTCATTTCTTGGTCCTCTGCTATTCATAACTTACAGCAATGATTTTCCACACTTATTAGGTCGTAGTAAGCATACAGTGCTTTCTGCACATGAAACTAGCACATCATTGAAACACCCCTCAGTACATAACCTTGAAAACACAGCAAAGATGGTTTAAATAAAATTAATAAATTGTTCAGTGCTAATAAATTAATACTTAATATAAAAAAGACTCAGTTACTTCAATTTATTGCAAAAAGTAAAGTGAAGGGCAGCTATAATATGATATCTGAAGGAAACTTAATCAATGAAATCACTTTCACAAAATTCCTGGATATATGTGTAGATAATAAGTTAATCTGGAAGCAACATATTCAATAACTTCTTTTAAAAAAAAATGAATCCTATGACATTGTCACTGAGGATAATAGCTAGACTAGCTGGTGCAGAAATAAAGAAATTGGTGTATTTTGCACATTTTCACCCCTTGATCACTTATGGCATCTCATTCTGGGGAAACTCTTCACAAGCACAGAAGGTATTTAAAACACAAAAAATTAGGTAATATTATTGATTTGTTAATAAGTCTATGTAATGTTCCACATTAATGAGACAGTTCTCACAAGGGATCAAAGTGAACATATCTAAACTAATGAAATTTAATCTACCTTAGATTTAAAGTTCAGTGCAAATTGTATCAAGTTATAGGCATCTTTAAATACAATGATTTTGCAGATATGATAAAAGGAAATACTTCCATAGTCATTTAGTGGATAATAGCTAACATACAGGATGGTAATAACACAGCATCTAGACCATGTTTTTCAACAGCCTTTCACTTCCACAACAGTGAAGGGTAACCATGCCTTTCTATCACCTAGTGCAGAATTTCACATGCAACAAATCTTATCTGTACAGCAGCAGTAGTATAAGTTGCCTGGAATAAAGTAAATAGCTGAAAATGTCAACAGTGAAATTTTGATTTCTCTTGCTGCAGCCAAAACTGTGTTGTGGGATAAAACCCATCCATATTTCCAAGGAGGGTGTTGCAACAAGGAAGCTTCTGTTATCTAAAAATGATTAAAACAATTATTTTCAACATTCCTAAGCTCTGCAGAAAGCATGTGAAATAAACCAGTTTCCTCTCTTTTTTAACTGACTGTATGTGCCCAAATGAGGTGATAATGTTTCTATAACAGTGAATAATGCAATAATTTTAGGTTTATTCATTGCAACACACTGTGATATTAATGATGTTTACAAGTACTGTAAGCTCAGTCATTAGCAAACAATCTTATGTGTGAAAAGAAGTACACTATAGTAAGTTGTAAGTAGTTTTAACATATGTACAAAGCTGACCTTATTCATGGCCATGTGACTGAGCAGTATGACTCATTATTTATAATGAACAAATTTAGAATATGTTGCAGAAGTATAAGTGTGATAAAGCAGCTACATAATTAATTTATGTGAACTTCAAACCAACTGTTTTAAATTCATTGAATTTTTTCCTCACACACTTCTGCAATATTTAAAAGTTTTTCTATGACATCCCAAGCTTCCATAGAAGTGAATGGAAGAACAGATCATGCCCACTTAAAAAATCTCTATCCTGAAAATTGTATTTTATGAGAAATTCAAATCCAGTGAAAATCATGTATATCTCATTATGACCTAGAAGTTTGTAATAGATTGAATTTCTACCCCATAGCAGTATCAGGAAAGCCCTTTGATGGGAATGGTGTAGGTACAGAAGCCTTAGCAACTGAGAAGAAAAGTACTATTTAAATTAAATGTGATTCACACGATATCTTTGTATCAGCATAATTGTTTAAACCACTGAAACTGTATGGTATACAAACAAAAAGGCAGTCAGATCAGTCTATGGTTATGTTACAGTTGGAATAATGAAAAATATTTAAGTAGAATAGAATATGAAGCTACTCCTGTGTACAGGGAAATGAGAAGACAGAACAGTTTGTCAGTTTGATTGCTGTGGCACTGGTGTAAGAGTAAAAGATCAAGGAATCACATACATAGAAATCCTGACACATTGGAAATAGTTTTGTCTGTAAGATATTTTATATTCTATTCATTTTAAGGACCTTCTTTTAAAAAAAAAAAAAAACGGAATAAATGTACAATAAGTAATTTTATGAATATTCGAAGAACCACTATTCTTTTACCAAAGAAATAATCTAGTTTTATTATCTAAACAAAAAGATATAAAGTATTTTTAAGAAAAAAAAATCTTATTCTTATATGTCTTTCAGACTGTCTTGGATGAATCTTCATGGATTTACAATCTGACAGAAGCAAATCTCTCACCTGATTCGAAACCTAAATGGTTTAAACTTTATTCCTTTAAGGAAGCTTTTGGTCTTGAGTCAATGTCACTTGAAGAACTTAACAAATTAGTTCATCGTATGCCAGAAGATACCAGTTTGATACAACAGTATTACAGGTAGGATTTATTACTGTAAAGTTTTTCAAAAAAGTAGTAATATACTACAATAGGAAACATGGTTTGGGATTAGTTACTCAAACAGTGCAGATAAGAAAACCAACATAAACATTAACAGGAGATGGATACCGTTTTGAATATAATACAATTTTTATTTATTTTAGAATACCTTAATAGTGACTTCCACACTTACAGTGGCATATTTTTGTTTGTGATTTAAAATTATGTGGCTTTCTGGGGACATCTTATGTCTATATCATTTTTTACACAACTTTTTGGTTTTACTATCTTTTGCTAAGCCTTTGGGGGATGGAGACCCGTGAGTTAGCTATAGATAACTGTCCATGGGAAAACATCTTTTCTAAGTGTACCCTTGCTACTTTCATCTACATCTACATATATACTCTGCAATTCACAAAATTGTGGGTGGCAGAGGGTGCTCAGCACCAAAGCTAATCTCTTTGCTGTGCATTCCAATCCCTAATGGTATGAGGTAAAAAAGAATTCATATAAGAATCAGTCCGGCACCTTATTTCTCTAATTTTATCTTTCCTGTCCTTCTGACTCAAATAGGTTGGTGGAAGAAGTATTTCACTACACTCAAAAGTGAAAGTGGGAGTACGCATGTTTACCAATAAGTTTAAACGAAACGTGTGTCGTCTATCTACCAGAGATTCCCAACCTAATTTACTAATCAGTTCTGTGACGCTTTCATAAGGACTGTAGCAAGCGGTAACAAATCGAGCAGCTCTTCTCTGTACTTTCTCTATACTTTCGATCAACCCCTTATGAAACGGGTCCCAAATGGCACAACAATAATCCAAATGTGGACGCACAAGAGATTTGTTTGCTATCTCCTTTGTTTGTTCATTACAATTTTTCAAGATTCGACCTATGAATCGCAGCCTAGAATTTGCTCTACCTACTAACGAATTAATGTGTATGTCCCATTTCATGTTCCTTTGTACTGTTACTCCCAGTGTCTGTCCCTGAACTTCATTCATAGTCATCACATGCAGTGCAAATCCACATTTGTACTATAGAATAATTTATGTCTGTATATGAAACTAGTTGGTGCCCATGACTTTGTTCATGTTTGTCAAGAATTTTGAAGGATTTTATGTTTTTGCACTGTATCTCAAATATTTTCAGGACAAAAAGTAGCCTATGTTACTCCCTGCCAAATCATCAACCCACCAGTGAAAGTCCCATCAAAATCGGTTCAATCTTTAATCATGTAGCATATTAATTACTTATATTTGTTAATAGCTGTAAAAGCTGAAATATTGAAGATTCTAGAAGATTGAAAAGATTTATTAGAACACATTGGACAAAATATGAAAATGCCTTAGGTTAGCCATTTTCTATCACCACATCTCCCACACCCCCACAGTTACTGACATGCACTCAGGGTTACTACCACACACAAACACCAGTGGTCTGTGCTAGGCATTTGTGGCTGCAAAGTGAAATATAGGGACACACACAACTACACACGTCTCTCTCTCTCTCTCTCTATATATATATATATATATATAACTAAGGAAGGATAGGGAAATATGACCCAACACTTACCACAGATGAAGGCGGCTGGTTGGGTCATATTTCCCTATCCTTCCTTAGTTTTATTGCCTTAAAGCTTTTTCCTGCTCATTGTATATACTGGGTGCGGCAGCATAACTTCCTTTTTTCAAAACTTAATAAAATCCATTGTATGAATCAGAAAAATTTTATTTGATTTTTATAATGTAGGCACATACATAAAGTTTTTTTTTACATAGTTTTGAAGTTCAAATCAAGTAGGTGACGTCCCCCATTCTGCACACATCGAGTAAACCGATTTCTGGTGTTTGTCATGACTCCGGCAGCATAGCAGGTGTTATGTTGGCAATTTCTTCCTGGATGCTAGTCTTCAAATCTTGTAGGGTCTTTGGACGGTTCACATAAACATCGGATTTCAAAAAAAATCATAAGGGGTCAAATCGGGAGAGCAAGCCGGCCACTTCAAATCGCCCCTAATTGAGATGCGCTGTGGGGAGTGTTCCCTCAAAACAACCATCGATGCTCTGGAAGAGTGTGCCATTGCACCGTCTTTTTGGAACCAAGTGTCCGCTGAGTCCAACTCATCTAGCCGTGGGAAAAAAAATCCTGCAACATGTTTACATACCGGTCCGAATTCACTGTCACTGTGACTTCATTTTCCTCAAAGAAGCAGGGACCAGTAATTCCACCTGAGAAAATTGCACACCACACTGTGACTTTAGATGAATGCAAAGGCCTTTGACACAATTGTCGAGGATTGGTGTCAGCCCAGTAGCACATGTTTTGTTTGTTGATGGATCCACACAAATGAAAATGGGCTTCATCACCCAAAAAACAATAGCGTTCTCAGGAACGTCTTCCAGAAGAACCTCGCACGCGTTCCTCTGAGAATTGAAGTCACGTTCAGAAAGTTCGTGCACAGTCGCCATCTTGTATGGATGGAAATGAAGATTATCATCAAGAATTCTCCTCACAGAACGATTGGAAATTCCAAGGGCAGACGCATGTTTGCGCGCAGAACGTCGTGGTGATAGCAACATTGCAGCTCTCACTACCTCAATGTTCTCAGGTGATCTAATGGGCCGAGGGCCTCCAGTTCTTCATCTTGTCACACTTGCAGTTTGTCTGAATGTAGTGACCCATGTAACAATTGATTTCCTGTCCGGGACAGGGGACAACGGGGTTAAATTAAAGCGATTCCAAAAAGCACTTTGGGTTGCGATCACAGAACATCCGCTCGAAAGTAGGCCTCAACGGCAAATGTACGTTCCTCACTGTTCCAACGCATGATGGTGACTGAACTGTATCGGGAAAAAACTTTATAGTCATGCCTCTCGAATGAGACCACTAGCGTTGCGCTACGATATCAACCGACTGAATGGCACGCATTTAAAAAAAGGAAATTATGCTGCTGCACCCTGTATATATATATATATACGCACATGAAAAGGACAGGTAAAATACTTCCAACACTCACCAAAGTTGAAGAGAGGAGGGCAGCAGCAACACAAAACAACACACAAACAAAGAAAATACAAAGGGGTTTCACCTGAAATAGTTTCTTTTCTTTGTTTGTGTGTTGCTTTGTGATGCTGCTGCACTACTTCTTTCAACTTTGGTGAGTGTTGGGTGTATTTTACCTGTCCTTTCCATGTAAATATTGCCTCGTGGCATTTCTTTCTTTTCATTGTTATCAAACGTGTTAAGTAGCAAAAAGGAATTAAATTAGGATAGGGAAATAAGCCACCACTTACCTTTAGATGATAGATGTGGGGCACAAACACAACGAAAAGACAAAAAAACACAACTGATAAAGAAATTTTGGGGACGAGTCCACTGAAAAGGTTGACCACCATTGGCCTAAAAAAATGTACCCTGCACTGTGGATATCTCTTTTTGTAGAGAGCATGGGCTCACAGGACATTACCATTTGTTAAACTGTAACAAAATAACATTTCTCTTGTGCGTAATAGGCGCCCATTGCTAAGTTGCCCCTACAACTGAAATGGAGACAATATATAATTTTGTACCACAAAAAAACACAATAACATGTATGTAAAAACAAACTAGGTACATTGTAGAATAAGATATCATGTTATGTACCCAGAGGTATGAGTAACTTTCAAAGACACAATAACATGACTTCCAGTACATTCTGTCCACAGCAGGCACTGCATACACTGCTGACTGCATTCTACTATAGTACTGTAGTGTTATATGTGAACAGAGATTTTATAAACCCAACACAGTCTTCACACGTTTGCAGCTGAATATTTTCAATAAATGATGACAACGTTTTCACAAAACTGTTGTCTCATCAGGTGATCTTTGCAGTGACCTTGCAGATTCTCAATAGCAATATATGCTTACCGATGAAGATAACAAAGGACATTGTCAAAATGTTGTCATCATTTTGTGAAAGTATCTGGCTGCAAGCCCATGAAGACTATGTTGCACTGTAGTGTGGTTTGCACCACTCCTGTTAATGATGAGCAGAAAATCCACAATCCACATTGTGCTGCTAGTATCAACTCAGAAAGTAGGTGTTTGTGGCCCAATGTTTATTTAGACATTTTTGTCTTATTTTGACGAATACTATCACCTCCTAAAATATTTGACTTTTTAAACACCCTGTATAATTCATGCTCAGTTCAAACTTCTGTTTTTATGTACCTCGAATAGATAGCAAAGATTTGATAGTTCAAGTGTTTGAAATGGTCTTTGTTGTACACAAGTTTCATGTGTCATTAAACACCATGGCGAAATAAAACTTTTGTTTAGTTTGTTAATGCTCTTGTTACAGGTTCAGTGTGAAGGATGGGGACCCCAGCCTACAGGCAGGGTGTGATAATGCCTGTATGAAAGACATGCTCTGTAAAATTGTTACAACATACTTCCGTGATACCAGTCATTGTGATGAGTTAACTACTCAATTTACTGAATTATGAAAAACCTACAAATAAATTCAACAATAATATAATTTAAAAAGCAATTTAATTTTATTAATAATGGGTAAGCCAATCAATAAGGTACTATTAGCTAGTGGTAATGAAGTTCAGGATGATGTCAGAGTAGAATTATGAAACAGTAAGGATGTTGTTTGTCTCTGCTACTTCTCGTTAGCATTATATATGAGATTATCAACTTGTACAAAAAGAAAGAAAAGAACACTGATAATGTTATGATTTGCAATGGGATAAGGGACAACTGCAACAATTTTTAGATGAGCAGTAAGAAGAATTTGCCAGTATTTAAAATAAGTGAGATGAAAACTATATGGTTGCTGATCAGTGGGGATAGGAATGCAGTCAAATTAAATTTGTGCAGCATTAAATTGTTCCAAACTTTAAATACCTTGGCAGTGTTATGTCAGCTGATAAAAGGCTAACTCTAGAAGTAAGCAATAGGTTTAAAATGGCTGCAAACTTCTAAAGTGCACTGTAATAGATTTTATGAGACAGAAGCTTTCGTCAGGCAGTAAAACTATCCTTATATGAAACCTACTTCATGCTAACCTATGTATACTGATTAGAAGAGACAACAGCTGATTCAAGCAACTGCAAGCAAATTAAATGAAATTCCTGAGGTAAGTATACTGAAGACAACACAAGAAAAATCAGATATTTCATTTAAGACACAAAAATCATTCTTGTCATATTAGATGAATCAATGTTTGGTCACAATATTACAAAAGTGCCAAGTAGACTATATAAAGAATATTTTGGAAAATTCAATAACTCAAGAAAAACCAACAGGAAGAATACATGATAAATGGATGAAGAAAGTACACAAAGACCTGGCCAATCACACTAGAGAGTGAGAGAAGGGACTGAAAGTGAAGAAAAAAACAGGAGATGATGGCGGTCATTACAACACGTAATCGACAGGAGTGGAAAACATCGATGATACACTTTGAATCACAATATCAGCTGTGAATGATTCATCAGACTTCATTTCAATATATGATATTAAGAACACTTAATGCTGACGTACAAAATGCAAATGTAGCTTCACTGAATTGATTTAGTATTTCAGAGAGATGTGCTGTCCAGTTTAAATTATGATGAATATGCAAACCTAGGAAGTTTAGAGTCACTAGCTCTTTAATAGACTAGTCAGAAAATTTTATATGCAAGTTTGTCATCAATTTGTGTGATATACTGAGAACCAAATAAGTGTGTTCTCAAAAATTCTGAGTTGTTTGACAAGGATGATCTCATAAAAAGAGATATAACATCGAAAGTCATTCTGAAATCACCATTTTCTAATTTCATGCTGCCCAAGGGGGTGTCCATTACTTAAGTGTGATTTTTTTTTAATATCCCTGTCCTTGGTAGGGTGTGTTTTAAACCCCCTCACCTGAGAGATTTAAATTATTAAATCTATTTGATATTTTCATATGTTTTGCTTTATGCCACTAAATACCTAAGTGTTAATAAAGATGTCTTCTGCAAAGATTTTTTTCTGTAAAATAAGATGAGAAAAATGTGATACTACATTTAAGGTAATCTACAAAAAAAAATCATTAACATTAGTAAAAGTAAAAAATTAGCTGTGACACCACCTTCTCTATGAGCGATTTCACTCACACCAGCAAAACTGCAGCTGGTGACAGCTCCAGAGTCAGATGCAATGTAAACAAATTAGAGCTTTTATATGTACTCCAGTCCAGCGTCTGGCACCGGCAAATGCAGCTGGTGTTGAACTCAGATGCTAGACCTTTGCTTTCATTCTTTTTTCCACACTGGTGCCTAGGGTTTACACCGTATTTTAGTACTTTATTTTTAGTCAGTATATTTCATTCTAAGCATAAATGATGAAGAAATACTTTATTTGTGATAAAATATACATTTCGTGGAATGGAATGCTCTGGTACATGATTAATTTCCAAAAGAGATATTTGCACTTATTATTCAATGAAACAAAATGCACAGTCTTGAGTCAATTTTTTCTGAGGGATTGATCCACAACACAAATATACATAGTTGAACAGGCATGGGATAATTTACCAAATATAAAAATAATTAATGATTTCATACCTGTTCCTATTTCTAACAGAAGAATTTAGCTTGCTGGAGTTATAAGTTGCATTGAAAGAAATGACAAATTGGAAATCGCCAGGATTAGATGAACTGTGTCAGGCGTAAATGTTCGTTGAGGGGTTAACACTTTCGCCTGAACTGAGAACAAATAAGTTCTTGACCGGTGTAGCCTACTGGTACCTTAAATATTTAAGAAATCAGCCGCCAACCATTCGCATTAAACGCCAAATGTGAAGGGTAATTGAAATAAAGTCACTTGACACAGTTTCAGAGAAACACAATACTTATATTGCAAAAGTTCACTCGTACATTGTCGGTACCAGGTACATAGATAAAGCATCGAACAACAGTTTGATTGAAGATTACAGATTAAGCATATGCACACGAGAAGAAAAACTCACTAAGTCCCCCTAACATTAGTGAGTACACTGCTACACCATATTGGAGTTTGCCGAAACCGCTACTGCTCGGAGCAGTTCGCTCCGCTAACCTGCGTGAAGTTACGCGATAACTTTCTGGAGAAATAATGAGACTGAGGCAAATCATGGTGGCTGCATGGCCTTTTATAAGTTTGCCATGGCCTAGGACGTCAGTAACTTTTTTCTTTAATTAATATCTCCCAAAGTACGAAATAGTTTAACTTGCAATTTATACAAGGGCTTCATATGATCACATTCTGTCTATTTTAATTTAACTTTAATTTAATTTAGCATCCAAAAGGGTTTCTATAAGCTTAACGTTAGTCCCCTATGTCAGCGGTTGGCGGACTATTTTTACGGGCTTCAACAATCAACGACAATCTATCTTTAAAAACAATTATCTGACAAATGCTTAAACATTTCACTGAAACAATTATATAGGCTATTCGTAATCGTCTCAATTTAGGCTACGGTATCTACTGATAAAAACTTCTCAATTGTATTTCTTTTAGTTAAAAAGTTCATTTTTTTCTCTTAATCAAAACTGCTAATTAAACTTTACCAAATTAGTTAATTTTACTATCAAAATACTTGGGATAATGCTGACTATAGCCAGTGACAAAATTTCAGCTGAAGCTTTACTCAATTCAAATATATTTCAAATCTTAAATTTTTACTTTCCTGATCGCGTGTTTCAAAACGTGAACAAACCAAAATATCTCTTAAAATAAATTTTTCCCGATATAATTAATACACTTTAAAATGATTCTAATGATGAGTTTTCAATGTGGAAATGAATACAGGGAAATTCCTTCAATTTGACAATTACTCTTCCCGAAATTTTTAAGTCCAGCATAAGCGACTTCACAATTGATCAATAGAATATTTTACTAATGAGGATGGCTAGTGGCAGTGCTTTTGGTGAACTATAGGACTAAAGGGAGTCTTACAACTGACAGCAGAAATGGTAAAAGCAGCAGGAGCAATGGGTATGCAATGGTTGTATAGAGTCATACGGAGAGTCTGGAAAGGAAGGAAAATATCGGAGGATTGGAGGAAGAGAGTCATAGTGCCTTTTCATAAAAAGGGAGTAAAACGAAATGCGAGAACTACAGGGGTATTACATTTCTGAGCCAAGGCCTGAAAAAATTATTCTAAATAAAATCAAGCAAAGGCTAGAGAATATAGGTAGAGAGGAGCAGTTTGGTTTCAGGCAAGGAAGATCTACAGTGGACGCAATTTTCATTCTCAGGCAAAATAATAGAGAAAAGGTGGGAATGTGGCAAAGACGCAGTAATAGCTTTCATTGACATCAGAAAGTCCTATGACAAAGTATTAAGGGAAAGTATATGCCTAAGTTTAAAAAAGAGAGGAAAAGGTGAAGGGATTGTGGAATTAATAAAGAACATCTCTGAGAAGTTTGAGAATTGTGTGCGCATAGACAGTAAACATTCAGAATGGTTTCACACGGAAAGAGCAGTAAGACAAGGAAGTGTGTTGTCACCTGTTCTATTTAATGTAGTATTAGATATAATAATAGCTGAGTCCAGGGACACAGAGATCCAGCAGAGTTGTAGGTGATAGCATATGCTGATGACATCGTAATATGGGAGGAGACAGAACAGGATCTGGAAAGAGAATTACAGAAATAATGGACTCAGCAGGGGCGGATCCAGGGGGGAGGGCTAGGGGGCTCAAGCCCCCCCCAAAAAGAATCTAGGTCAACCCCCGACACTGTAATTTTGGAGACCTTTTTTTTCTTTTTTAGCTCTACGGATTTGAGGCCCTAGAAGGCTATAAAGACTAAAGCCCTCTGAACCAAATTTCATTCTAGCCAAGCCCCCCCCCCAAACCAAAGTCCGCTCTAGCCCCCCCCCCAAACCAAAGTCCGCTCAAGCCCCCCCCCCCAAACCAAAATCCTGAATCCGCCCCTGGTGGACTGCAATGGATAAACATGTCCTCTGGAGATTAGTATGGAAAAGACCAAAATAATGAAGATAACAAGAAACTGGCCCTTCGAAGGATGGGTTACTCGATGGCAAGAAATTGGAATGAGTAGAATCATTTTTGTATCTGGGAAGCAAGGTAACTACCAATGGAAAGATGGAGGAAGAAATAAGTCAGAGAGTAAGGAAGAGTGGACATTTGTAAATGTATAAGCAGATAAAGGATGTTATCGGGAGGTGGAACATAGGGAAGAGTAGTGCCTGAAGGGGGCTGTGAGATCGTACCGCGGACCAAAACACCCCATGTATTCCTTATGGACGGGGGAGTGAGCTCAGGACCACCCACGCCGCGCACGTGCCGCCAGAGCACCCACGTCGCGCAGGTGTTCGCCTCGCCACGTGCCACGTTGTTACGGGTCATAAATCGTCTAAATGTAACGCGGTCAGTGTACTAAACCTCAATTACTTGGTCTTACGGTACAATATTCACATTTTCTTTTTATTATAGGGCCAAGTATTACATTCTTAATTTGTACTAGTGGTGTGACGTATCGTTTAATATCTAAATTTTCTGAGTATTAAAATGCCGTTTATTTCAATTAATTCTGAGTACTGGTTCAGAAGATACGTTTTAGCTGAGGCGGGCCCGACTCCCCTCGCGGAGCGGAAGTTATCACTCAGCCGTCTCCCCTCGCATCTGCCGCGCAGCGGAAGCCATTAATCAGTCGGGACCCCTCGCATCTGCCGCCGCGTACACCTGGCGCGCAGCTGCGCCACACCCGGAAAACATTTATCAACCTACACGGTATTTTACGATTGCGGGCGCCGTTTTCCCACGCAAGCGTCGCCGCGTACATCTGCCGCGCAGGCGGAAGTTATTAATCAGCCGCCGCGTACATCTGGCGTGCAGGTGTGCGCTCAAGTCGCCGTGCACGTGTGCTGCAACCCCTCCCGGCGTCAGTTTGCAGCCATGGCTCGTCTAGTGATGTTGTTCTCCTCTGTCTACCAACTCAACGCTGGTGACACGAAACGTTTGACGATAGGGTTATCGTCCAAACACGAGTTTGAACCTGTTGTTGTTCTGGAAAAAGTGGGACACAATAAAATTGTTTTAACATACTACGAATGGAACGTCCTGATCCAGGAATTGGACGTAGTGTCCGAGTAATTCAACGCCGGCACCGACAGCATCTCGCTTGGTGAGCAAACCGTCTCCTGCCGAACGATTGCCGGGGTGAAGACTGTTTGTTTCCACCTTAATGACGATCCTGCCAGCGGTGTCTTCTTCGGCAAGTCTACTTGGAGGAACTTCGTCGACGCGCAGCCGGCCGTGACCAACGCCTTGAACGTCAAGCAGAAGTGGGGCTACTTGGTGGCACGATATTATACAGAATTTGTGGACATTCTAGCTAATAAAGTGCTACGAGACTTCAATATGGCTACAGTGCAAAAACTGATTGACATGCACATTAATAATGTTCGTATAGCTCAAGTGACACCCAGTTCATCATTGGATTATGAGCAATTAAGACTTGAACTCATTGCATATAAAAATTTGTTAGTATCTGATGATGTAAATAATATTTTAATTAAGAATTATGAACCTGGATATGATGTTTGTGGACCTTATTAACTAAAGTGTTTAAATAAATAACACATTTTTTATTTTATTTCTTATTTTTATTTCACCCACCATTGGGCAATTAAAAATACATTTTCAACAGCGCATATAGCGTGACAAAATAAATGTCCTTTACAAAGTTTAATCAAATTATTTTTCTTGAGTTCATGTAGAGGCGGGCATCCTAAATCTTCTATATTGTAGCAGACTTTCTTGCGAATAATTTTCTGAAACCAACGAGCCTTCTCCCGTCCTTTAACGTAAATAATGGAGTCATCTTCATTTGTGATTGCATGTAGAATAGTACATAGTTTGCTAAAGATTATACCAGCAGCAGTCCAAGGTATTCCATGGTAATTATTTGTCAGCCATTTGACTGTTGGCTCATTACCTCCACGTGATGGAGAATTTACAGAGATGCAATGTGTGGCGATAATGTTGTCTGATTGCACTACACAGACGGCAAAGGGATTGGAAAACACAACAAAGAGATTAGCTTTGGTGCTGAGCACCCTCTGCCATCCACAATTTTTTGAATTGCAGAGTATATATGTAGGTGTTGGTGTAGATTAAATTTCTGAGTATAGAAAGATTACACAAAGTAGACACAGATTTTTGAACCAATTGAAATAGTGAAGCTGAAATATTGCTTTTTCGAAGCATGTAATGCTGAGTGAGATAAATAAATTAGTAAAATATTTGCTTCATAATATACTATCGCCTGTCAGTAATGCTAAAAAATCATAATTATTTGGTTAATCGTTATTATTAATTTTACATGCATATCTGACAACATTTAGAATGGAATATTATCATTTTAATGAAAGTAACTACGTTGTCATTATACACCTTAATTACAATTTAGCAGTGATCAAATTCTTAACAGAAAATCAGTTATGAGGACGAAGTGATACAGAATGATGTTCGATGTGCAATGTCATGCTCTGCAGATTTTTTTTCTTTCTTCTGTCTACTGAAACAGAAAATGTATATGGATGTGTGTTATTTCGTTCTTATCACAGCGTGCCAGTAAAACTTAGTAAAATTTTCGTCATTGTTTACTGCATAATGTTAAGTATGCCAAAACGTTTCAGTCTTTCGGATTCCACGTTATACCCAGGAACCTCGGTGCCCTGTAGTGTTACCAGATCATGTTAGATAAGCATTAAAAGAGCTGGTCGTCCCACATCTCATAAATTTCCGAAATGTTATGAAAACTGTAAAAGATAGTAAACACAGGTAAAAAAATCACAAAAATGATGGTATATTCACTCCACGAAAGAAGTCATCAATTGACATGGTTAGAAGGTGACTGAGGATGTATCAGTTTCATTAAGAATTCTCCATTCCTCAGTGGTGCGGTAAAGCGTGGACGATTCGTTGAATACGTCTCAAGGGAGTTCAGAGGACGACGAGGGGTTCGACTGATGCCGCGGGAACTTGAGCAGCACATTCTTCCTTTTTAAGGTGCCTTATTATCAGAGAGTCAGTGCACGCGGTTTGTTGAATATGGCAGCAAAGAGTTGGAGGGTAGAAGAAGCTTCCTTTTAACAGTTAAATAGGAGCTATATAATGTTTTAGGTACATGTTAAAGACACTCAAAGTGGTTATTCTTTTGCTATTTCGCAATCATTTTTGGATAAATTCGAATCTACAAACACAAATAAATGGAAAACTAATCTTGCTGTCTCATTGTCGAGGTGAGTGGTGGTTTTTAGTTTAACTGCTGGTGGAAGGTGAAGAAAAAGAGGACGTTTCGAGGACCCTTGCAAAGAATTAGGTTTCGTGCAAGCATCTATGCGAGAAAATGGATATTGGGAGCCGTAAAGAGGGCATTAGCGAATATTATTATCTGAAATTTGTGGTTTTCGCCTGACAAACGTGTTACCCAGGAAGCAAAAACTTTTCAACATCTTAATTTACCATAATTTCCTGCACTGTAGTGTGTCCTCTTGCAAGTTTCAGTGTAGTTTAACTCACTGTGTCTTTTTCAATGATGTCACCGACCGTGGTGAGTGAGTGGTAACGTTCTGCCCTTGCATTCCAGAGGACGCAGGTTCCAGTCCCCGTCCTGCATTAGCA
This sequence comes from Vandiemenella viatica, assembly GCA_031002005.1. Lineage (NCBI taxonomy): Eukaryota > Metazoa > Arthropoda > Insecta > Orthoptera > Morabidae > Vandiemenella > Vandiemenella viatica. Next base: position 154,196,757 of record JARYHS010008074.1, on the reverse strand, counting down.
TAGGGTATTACGTTTTCTACCGGTGAATACTATATTACTAAGAGAATATGATTACACGATCAGATACAGGAGTTAAATGAATTCGGTATTGGGGGGGAGGGAATCCTGCACCGCCCCTCCATCACACATCACGTTACCGCCAGGGAGTGCAAAGGATGAACACTACGGATGTTATCGATAAAAGGGGTAGGCATTACATATACTATGAGGTATAGCCAAAACTACTACTATCAGTATGCGAACGACCCATTGTATCTTATAGTAAACTCTGGTTGTCACAAGAGGTTTGGAAAACTATATGCTGAGTATTCACCACACATACAATCTTCCCATCATGATAGGGTAATCGAAGTATGGAAACAGCATAACTTACATTAAAAACAGGTTACTATTATTTCGTTCTTATCACAGTGTGCCAGTAAAACTTAGTAAAATTTTCGTCATTGTTTACTGTATATTGTTAAGTATGCCAAAACGTTTCAGTCTTTCGGATTCCACGTTAAACCCAGGAACCTCTGTGCCCTGTAGTGTTACCAGATCATGTTAGATAAGCATTAAAAGAGCTGGTCGTCCCACATCTCATAAAAATTTCCGAAATGTTATGAAAACTATAAAAGATAGTAAACACAGGTAAAAATATCACAAAAATGATGTAATATTCACTCCACGAAAGAAGTCATCGATTGACATGGTTAGAAGGTGACTGAGGATGTATCAGTTTCATTAAGAATTCGCCATTCCTCAGTGGTGCAGTAAAGCGTGTACGATTAGTTTAATATGTCTCAAGGGAGTTCAGAGGACGAGGGTTCGACTGATGCCGCGGGAACTGGAGCAGGGCATTCTGCCTTTTGAGGTGCCTTTGACGATTAACTGAATGTGGATACAGTTTTTATACATATTTTTTTTACCTATGTGAGGAACACTATGATGGACAGCGATTCCGATTTCCACGTTAAACTTCAGGTCCATTCATGACAAGGGGAGAGAAGCAAAATTTTGTGAAAAATACACAATTTCAGTAAGAAGCATGAAAATCCTATATATTTCATAAATTTCATGAAAATCGGTAAAAAAAATGATTAAAATACGTAAAATAATGCCAATTTACTCCAAAAAAGACGTAGTCGATTGACATGAGAATTACACCTGCGTGCATCACAGAGTACAGTGCCCAACTATATGATGTGTTTTCATTACAACAACGGGCTACAGAAAAGTGTCATATGCTTACAAAAAAGTATGTTTTGGCTGTCATTACAGTTTCCAGAGAAACCTGCACCACCCCTCTATAACACAAATCACGTTATCGTCAGCGAGTGCAAAGGATGAACACTAAACAAAACGCCTTGTATATTATTCTCTTTTAAATCAAAATATTAAAACGCACACCAAATGTACAACGGAGATACTGACTGAACCATCACATAAGTTTTCATCAATTACAGAAAAATCTTAAGATAGAATCGTAATGGATCCCACATAGACATCACGCGAGTGGGCATTTTCGTACACAAAACACTCGCTAGCATACATTGTAAACATGTATTATATGTCACTTCCCCACGTATTTCCTTAAAAAAAGGTGTGAAAAAATGAATAAAATACCTTAAAGCCACCAATTGCATAAATATAGAAGTTGGAAAAAAATTATTTCAACATTCTGTTAGGTCAGTTTTACGCGCTCGCGCGTAATACTGATCTAACACGTAACAAGCTGAGCATGCCTAACAAATCTTACCTACAATAACCTCAATTACTGCTAGGGTGTGATGGTTGATTAACAAAACTGGGGTTAAACTCTAGTGTACCCCCACACTCATTACATAAAGTTGTAGCTTCACACGCGCCTCCGTAACATGCTGGGCTTGCCTAGCATGATACACCTGCAATAACCTCAATTACTGCTAGCTTACACTAACTTATCCTACCTTTATTAGATGAAGTATAGTTTCACAAGCGATATTGAGTAAATCGTGTGTATAACTGTAACACTCCAATCGAGATTTAAGTTAGTCATACTCAATGTGCCAAGCTACAGAAAACTGAGTTATTGTTAAGATGTAGTGTACTAACCTAACTTGGGCTAACCTAACGTATCTTACCCCAAAATGTCACACATCCTATATTCACCGGAGTTTAATTAAATTTATGTAGGTTTGTAAATTTACTTATGATAGCGGTTTGAGCTATGTCTTGTGTGTTAATGTGTCTCATACGTTCTGTTAACGCCTTGGATCGTATACATTCAGTGCTATGATGCTCATATTTGTTGTTTCAATCCCATGCGCACACTATCATGATGGAAAGGTGGTATGTGTGGAAAATATGCATCACAAAGATTTCCTAACATGATAGAATTGGTACAGCACTTTTTATTATAAGCGTATGTTCAGTATGAATGAATAAATGCGATTTTAAAACGCTTGGCCCATGGGATCGTGTTTTTAAGGGCCCAAGCCACTTCGGAAAGGTGAAGAACCTTAGGAATTCCATGTCTCAGAACATCACAAACATCATATCCACAGCACTTGCGACTTTGGTCAAATAGTGCAATTGACTGTAACACCAAGCTCACATGTTAACACAATGCAACAATTTATCCAGCGCAGCTGTCCTGAACGTACCCTAATATTACGCAAGTTATGACGGCTCGAGTGTCTACTGATGGCTAGGCATTCGATAACATTGAGATCTGTGATGCACACATCTGTCCAGTTACCATTCTTCTTCCTGGAGACTGCTTTATCAGCCGAACACGCAATTTACACAGATATCACGCTTATTCTTTAGTCCATTTCAGTGATGAATACACTTCATAAAAGATGCCACTTTGCTGTGTAATGCAGGCAGATGTAAATTGTGACTTTTTCGTGAAGTGAATTGAAATAATTTTTTCCAACTTCTATATTTATGCAATTGGTGGTTTAAGGTATTTTATTCATTTTTTCACACCTTTTTTAAGGAAATACGTGGGGAAGTGACATATAATACATGCTTACAATGTATGCTAGCGAGTGTTTTGTGTACGAAAATGCCCACTCGCGTGATGTCTATGTGGGATCCATTACGATTCTATCTTAAGATTTTTCTGTAATTGATGAAAACTTATGTGATGGTGCAGTCAGTATCTCCGTTGTACATTTGGTGTGCGTTTTAATATTTTGATTTAAAAGAGAATAATATACAAGGCGTTTTGTTTAGTGTTCATCCTTTGCACTCGCTGACGATAACGTGATTTGTGTTATAGAGGGGTGGTGCAGGTTTCTCTGGAAACTGTAATGACAGCCAAAACATACTTTTTTGTAAGCATATGACACTTTTCTGTAGCCCGTTGTTGTAATGAAAACACATCATATAGTTGGGCACTGTACTCTGTGATGCACGCAGGTGTAATTCTCATGTCAATCGACTACGTCTTTTTTGGAGTAAATTGGCATTATTTTACGTATTTTAATCATTTTTTTACCGATTTTCATGAAATTTATGAAATATATAGGATTTTCATGCTTCTTACTGAAATTGTGTTTATTTTTCACAAAATTTTGCTTCTCTCCCCTTGTCATGAATGGACCTGAAGTTTAACGTGGAAATCGGAATCGCTGTCCATCATAGTGTTCCTCACATAGGTAAAAAAAATATGTATAAAAACTGTATCCACATTCAGTTAATCGTCAAAGGCACCTCAAAAGGCAGAATGCCCTGCTCCAGTTCCCGCGGCATCAGTCGAACCCCTCGTCGTCCTCTGAACTCCCTTGAGACATATTAAACTAATCGTACACGCTTTACTGCACCACTGAGGAATGGCGAATTCTTAATGAAACTGATACATCCTCAGTCACCTTCTAACCATGTCAATCGATGACTTCTTTCGTGGAGTGAAATTACATCATTTTTGTGATATTTTTACCTGTGTTTACTATCTTTTACAGTTTTCATAACATTTCGGAAATGTTATGAGATGTGGGACGACCAGCTCTTTTAATGCTTATCTAACATGATCTGGTAACACTACAGGGCACCGAGGTTCCTGGGTATAACGTGGAATCCGAAAGACTGAAACGTTTTGGCATACTTAACATTATGCAGTAAACAATGACGAAAATTTTGCTAAGTTTTACTGGCACGCTGTGATAAGAACGAAATAACACACATCCATATACATTTTCTGTTTCAGTAGACAGAAGAAAGAAAAAAAATCTGCAGAGCATGACATTGCACATCGAACATCATTCTGTATCACTTCGTCCTCATAACTGATTTTCTGTTAGGAATTTGATCACTGCTAAATTGTAATTAAGGTGTATAATGACAACGTAGTTACTTTCATTAAAATGATAATATTCCATTCTAAATGTTGTCAGATATGCATGTAAAATTAATAATAACGATTAACCAAATAATTATGATTTTACTGACAGGCGATAGTATATTATGAAGCAAATATTTTACTAATTTATTTATCTCACTCAGCATTACATGCTTCGAAAAAGCAATATTTCAGCTTCACTATTTCAATTGGTTCAAAAATCTGTGTCTACTTTGTGTAATCTTTCTATACTAAGAAATTTAATCTACACCAACACCTACATATATACTCTGCAATTCAAAAAATTGTGGATGGCAGAGGGTGCTCAGCACTAAAGCTAATCTCTTTGTATTGCTTTCCAATCCCTTTGCCGTCTGTGTAGTGCAATCAGACAACATTATCGCCACACATTGCATCTCTGTAAATTCACCATCACGTGGAGGTAATGAGCCAACAGTCAAATGGCTGACAATAATTACCATGGAATACCTTGGACTGCTGCTCGTATAACCTTTAGCAAACTATGTACTATTCTACATGCTATCACAAATGAAGATGACTCCATTATTTACGTTAAAGGACGGGAGAAGGCTCGTTGGTTTCAGAAGATTATTCGCAAGAAAGTCTGCTACAATATAGAAGATTTAGGATGCCCGCCTCTACATGAACTCAAGAAAAAAAATTTGATAAAACTTTGTAAAGGACATCTATTTTGTAACGCTATATGCGCTGTTGAAAATGTATTTTTAATTGCCCAACGGTGGGTGAAATAAAAATAAGAAATAAAATAAAAAATGTGTTATTTATTTAAACACTTTAGTTAATAAGGTCCACAAACATCATATTCAGGTTCATAATTCTTAATTAAAATATTATTTACATCATCAGATACTAACAAATTTTTATATGCAATGAGTTCAAGTCTTAATTGCGCATAATATAATGATGAACTGGGTATCACTTGAACTACACGAACATTATTAATGTGCATGTCAATCAGTTTTTGCACTGTAGCCATATTGAAGTCTCGTAGCACTTTATTAGCTAGAATGTCCACAAATTCTTTATAATATCGTGCCACCAAGTAGCCCCACTTCTGCTTGACGGTCAAGGCGTTGGTCACGGCCGGCTGCGCGTCGACGATGTTCCTCCAAGTAGACTTGCCGAAGAAGACACCGCTGGCAGGATCGTCATTAAGGTGGAAACAAACAGTCTTCACCCCGGCAATCGTTCGGCAGGAGACGGTTTGCTCACCAAGCGAGATGCTGTCGGTGCCGGCGTTGAATTACTCGGACACTACGTCCAATTCCTGGATCAGGACGTTCCATTCGTAGTATGTTAAAACAATTTTATTGTGTCCCACTTTTTCCAGAACAACAACAGGTTCAAACTCGTGTTTGGACGATAACCCTATCGTCAAACGTTTCGTGTCACCAGCGTTGAGTTGGTAGACAGAGGAGAACAACATCACTAGACGAGCCATGGCTGCAAACTGACGCCGGGAGGGGTTGCAGCACACGTGCACGGCGAATTGAGCGCACACCTGCACGCCAGATGTACGCGGCGGCTGATTAATAACTTCCGCCTGCGCGGCAGATGTACGCGGCGGCGCTGGCGTGGGAAAACGGCGCCCGCAATCGTAAAATACCGTGTAGGTTGATAAATGTTTTCCGGGTGTGGCGCAGCTCCGCCAGGTGTACGCGGCGGCAGATGCGAGGGGTCCCGATGATTAATGGCTTCCGCCTCCGCGGCAGATGTACGCGGCGGCAGATGCGAGGGGTCACGATGATTAATGGCTTCCGCTCCGCGGCCGGGCGCGCGGCGGCAGATGCGAGGGGTCGTGGCTGAGTAATAACTTCCGCTCCGCCCCCCTCGCGGCCGGCTGACTAATGGCTTCCGCTGCGCGGCAGATGCGAGGGGTGACGGCTGAGTAATAACTTCCGCTCCGCGGCCGGGCGCGCGGCAGATGCGAGGGGAGACGGCTGAGTAATAACTTCCGCTCCGCGGCCGGGCGCGCGGCAGATGCGAGGGGAGACGGCTGAGTAATAACTTCCGCTCCGCGGCCGGGCGCGCGGCAGATGCGAGGGGAGACGGCTGAGTAATAACTTCTGCTCCGCGGCCGGCTGCCGCTCCGCGAGTGGAGTCGGGCCCGCCTCAGCTAAAACGTATCTTCTGAACCAGTACTCAGAATTAATTGAAATAAACGGCATTTTAATACTCAGAAAATTTAGATATTAAACGATACGTCACACCACTAGTACAAATTAAGAATGTAATACTTGGCCCTATAATAAAAAGAAAAAGTGAATATTGTACCGTAAGACCAAGTAATTGAGGTTTAGTACACTGACCGCGTGACATTTAGACGATTTATGACCCGTAACAACGTGGCACGTGGCCAGGCGAACACCTGCGCGACGTGGGTGGTCTGGCGGCACGTGCGCGGCGTGGGTGGTCCTGAGCTCACTCCCCCGTCCATAAGGAATACATGGGGTGTTTTGGTCCGGGGTACGAGCTCACAGACCCCTTCAGGCACTACTGAGAAGGATGCCAAAATTCTGCTCTATAAAGTATATTACCAGCCCATACTGACTTACGGTTCTGAAACATGGACATGGAAAAAAAGAGATTAGCACATTGCAGGCGGCAGAAATGAGGTTTCTGAGAGGGATAGAGAATGTAACGAGGAAAGGCAAAATTAGAAATGAAAACATCAGGGAGAGACTACAAGTGGAAGCATTACAAGAGATGTTATGAAGGAAAAGACTGCAGTGGTTTGGACACGTTATGAGGATGGAGGAGCAGAGGATGCCGAAAGCAGCACTCAGGGTTCCCACTCTTTTAGCAAAAGAAAAATTAAGGCCGTTTTAAGAGCCCTCGCCCCTACTGGGGGTGGGGGGTCGTGCCTAGGTGTCTCTGGAGAGCCTCTCCGCCAGGCTAGATGGCTCTACAATTCCCCCGGACGGCGAAAATCAAGGGCCCCTTTTCACATTTGCTGTGGGCCCCACGGTGTCTTAATCCGGCCCTGGATTGCACCGCATATTTTAAAATGTTTAAAATTAATTTTACTCAGAAATTTGATCTCATAAATGCAGTGAAAAATAAGGTTTCTGCCGCAGAAGTATTTGTAATTGTCATAACAATTATTTGCATAAATAAAATAAGAATTGTCTTATAAGTTTTACTTTTTTAACATACACCTACCTCCCCTCCCCCTCTCCCCTTCACGGGCAAATGTCCGGTCGTGGATGGCTGAAAATTCGACATTTGTCCGGTTGTGGAAATCTGAAAAGTTGGCAAGTCTATTCTCAACGGCCAGAAAAACTTCGTTCTTATGTTCTTCTTTTCTTATATTAACAGTATTTTAGTCTGGAATCAAGTATTTTTGTTTGTGTCTATTTCATTTTAATATTGAAATTAAAAAAGAAAATTTCATATTAAAAATAAAATAGAAAACATACAAACAAAAATATTTGATTACCGTGTAAAATAAAGTGCTGTTAGCTACAGAAAGTACGTTTAAAACAAAGTTTTTTTAACACTGTTTAAAACTTTCATTTAAAATACTTTAATTACAAACATGTTGTGTTTATAACATGTATAAAACAGTAGCAAGTATGTATTTGAAATGTAAAGTTTTTTGTTTTAAACATTATTTAAAACACTTTGATGAGAAACATGTTTTATTTAGAAAGTGTATTGAACAGTGTTTTTAACACATGTTTAAAAACACTTTATTTTAAACATGTCAATGCTGAGTAGTATTCATATCTATATTTGCAGGACAGACAGACGGATAAAAAAGCTCCACAAAAATAATACCCGCTTTGACGGATCCGTAAAAAAATTGACTTTCCACTAATATAATGACATTGAACCTTGACTTACTTTGCAGATAAAAGACAATATTGTTTGTGTCTTCCTCTGAATCGTGTCATTCCATAGCTTTTCAATCTCTTCATTCATTTTATCACTCACTTATAGAGCATTCTTATCGGTAAACTTCAGCTTTGCATCGTCTACAAACAATTATCTTTTTGTTGGCACGTTTGTTTCGTCCTTTTGGCATGAAACTTAGAATATGCATTGTAAAACTTTTGTTACAAATTCATGTTGAACACAATAACATCGACTTAAGGCAACACCACCTATTTAGGTGGTGTTCTCCTCAGGTGGTATTGCTTAAGGTCGGGCCACTCTAAACCGCACCGAGCCCGCACCGTCACCGCTCCGACATTTTTCTTATTGTTGTCGCTCACTCGATTGAATTACAAACGACACCACATGTAATCCGACACTCGGCCGGCATTATTTGGTTTACTTTTTGACGGTGCGGGCCGGTGTCGAGCTGGTGGAGAGTGAAGAAGCGTATAGAGTTCGGAAATTTCTGTCCTATAAGACTAAGGTCTAACAGACGAGGCGTTTTTTACCGCGCGGCGTCGAGTCAACGCATGGTCCAATGTAATTCAATGGGTCAAAACAGACGATGCCTCGCTGCGCATGGCTTCCCACACGTCGCCGCTTCGTCTGTTTTGAACTCGCGACGTCGAGGCGGCGTGGCGACCCGGCTGACTGAAGAAAATGAATCAGAAATGGAGATTTTTCCCTTTTGTATCATTGCACTTTAGTGGTCAAATATAAAACACGTAATATGCAATTTCATTAAATAATTAA